>OY992534.1:18270120-18642620 GCA_963921185.1 Dasysyrphus tricinctus
CCCAACTGATCTAGAATATCAGTTATGTTGGGTAATGGAAATGCATCACCGACAGTTTTGTCGTTGAGTTTGCGAAAATCGACGACGATTCTCTATTTCTTATTACCATCTTTATCAGGTTTTTTAGGGACAACGATAAGAGGGAAATTCCACGAACTATTCGATGGTTGGATTATATTATCGTCCATCATCTCGTGGATTTGTTTGTCAACCTCCAATCGTTGTGCTTCCGGCAACCTGTAGGGCTTGATATAAGTAGGTGTTGCATCAGGGGTAAGGATTGGGTGTTGTACAGAAGAGGTATGAGTTAACTTATCCCCTTTTAGATAGAAGAGTTCACTATACAAGATACACAGATTAAGTATCGATTCTTTTTCATTCTTCGACATGTGATCTGTCATGACTAGCTCTTTTATTGCTTGGATTCTATCATATGATTCGGGATAATTTTGAATTCGTAAAATGTTATAGTTGGAGATTTCATCGAATATAAGGTCTTCGATATTAAATTCAATTGGAGATTCGGAAGAATTAACGACGGATATGTAAGAGATAGAACTTTTGGCAGGAGTAATGCTATTGCCAATATATAATCCACTAGAAAATTGTTGGGAGAGATATATACTGTCCGCATTAACTTCCTTAAGAACAGGGACTACGATTTCGGATCTATTCAATAATGAAATTCTTAAAAGAGAATGTAAGCATTTTAGTCCCATAGTCGATTTGGGCTTTATGGTCATCTAGAAAATTGTTACCTATGATTCCGTCAGTGCTTATAGGGAAATTTTTATCTACTACGTGAAAGGGATAAGAAATAGTAATATTTTTGGGTAGGTTTATGTGTAAGTATATAACACCCTTAGTATGAATCACGAAATCAGTAATACCAGATAATGAGTGAATAATGCTCGAGTCGATGGGTAGTTCTGGTTTTAATTTATCTATTTTAATCAGACAAATTTCACTACCACCATCGATGAGAAATTTCAAAGTTTGAGGATTTAGCAAGGTTTCTGATGAAATTTTTATTGAGTCTACTCAACTAATTTTATTATTTAAATTTATATGAAGGATGTGGCGAGATGAGATTAAGTTTGAGTCCGAAGCCTGCCACTGGTTCCGGCCTCTGAATGGTTTTCCGATTGTTTATTTGTTGAGGAAAAGGGAATTGGATTAGTATTATGTTTTTTATTATTGTTGTATTCCCTTTTACGACATTCATTTATATGATGCCCGAGGTTCTTACAGTAACTGCAAGTAATTGTTACTTTCTTAACCTCACTTTTGAAAGAAGGAAGTTGCTCCTTATTTCTCTTTAAATAGCATTGTTCGATGCTATGTCCGGGTTTTTTACAATAATTACAAGAGATAGGATTTTTGGATTTGGATTGAGATGTACTAAAAGATGTTTGGTAAGTATTAGAAAAACCACTTTTCTCTTCTAACACAGCAGCTTCTATGGCTTCCGTCGGAGTAGTAAATCTAGAGGCTTTAATGATGAGACTTATTCTAGAGTTAAGGCCTCTCTCAAATGCTTTTAGAGCAGTCTTATGGCTTAGACTGATGATTGTGTCAGCCTTATCTGTGCCTTCACTAGAAATGCAAGCATCATTCAGGTTGGATAAAGTTTTTTCTAATCTGTTTGAAAACTCACGAATAGATTCATTGGATCGTTGTTTCATTTGAATGAGATCTACCTGTAATTGAGATAGAGATTTAACCTCGAGGAATTGCTGGAGTAGCTTTTCTTTGAGGGACTTCCAGAGTTCGAAGTCAGTATATTTAACTACATTATATGCGCTTCCAGTCAATTTTGTTTTTATTATAAGAAGAAGGATGGGTAGTTCTGAAGAAGAGGTCTCTTCTGCGATTAAGTCGCAGGCATTTATGAATTTATGAAGGTTTGATCTGTCCCCGTCAAACTCAGGGATGAGCTTGAAGGCAAAAGATCTATCTTACTTAGGAGGCATATTAGGTAATTTATTGGGAGTGAGTGAGAGGAAGGAGATGTATTGCAAGGAGTGTCGGATTCTATATCACTATCTGTTTCGGACGAGTTTAACGTTGATTCGGATTCGTCGATTAAATTTCTTTCACCTTGATACATATGTATACAATATTTACTTATATAAAAAAAAATTTGTTAGGACTAAGCAAGAATTAAATTGATCTTAGGAAATAGCAAAAAAAAAAATATAATCAAAAGATAGCTTACTAAGAAAAATTGAAATTGATAATTTCAAAATGATGATATTGTTGATTGATGATATGTGGTTGGTGATTACAGCGGGTTACAGATGGATGATTTAAAGATGTTGATGTTAAAGATGTTGCAGGTAGATTTTGATGTTTAAGATGTTTGATTGTCCTTTTTTTTTCTTTAATTGAAGATGTGGTAAATTTTTGATTGTCTTTTGCTTTTTTTTTTTTTTTAATTTGAGTCTTTTTCTTTTTTTTCCTCTACCTTATTGTATGTTTGTAAAAAGTTTTTTTTTTGTGTTAAAATTTGTTTGTTGTTATTAATAAATACTTTTTTTTTATGTTGTCTGAAAAAAGGTATGTATCACTTGCTGTTGTTACTTTTAGTTATTTTTTGTTTCACTTCTTGTTGTTTTTTTTTTTTTTTTTTTTTGGAATTCACTTCTTCACATAACACTTTTCAGGCAAACTCCACACCTGACACCATTTTTTATGTTGTGCTTTATTTTGTTTTAACTTGAGACGCACGGATCTCAAGCGGGGTCCTACCTTTATTTAGTGTTTTATTTTTATTAAGGAATTCAAACAAGGTATAGTTTTGTGTTGTTTATTTATTAAATTTACTTAAGCGTTTTTTTCTTTGTTAATTTTAGATCTTATGTCACTAGTTTTAACAATTCTTATTCTTAAATTATAAACGATTTTTCAGAGTTTTATAATAATTGAGTTAGTAAGGAATTGCCAAAGATTTTGTATACTGGGCAAAAGAAATAGAAAAGAAAAACGAATTTCTTAGTTTATAACATGACGATGCGGCGCACTATGGGCCCAAGTGACGTTTTGCGTCTCAAAAATCTGTAACTTTTTTGTCTTGTGAGATAATACGCTGAAATTTCGCACATATCTTCTTGAATATACAGCCAACAAAATAATGTAAGTTTCTAAAGGTTAAATGTATGCTTTTTGTATTTAAAAATTATTCAAACAATTGGCACGAGTACGATAACTCAGGCGCCAAGAAATAATAACGGTTTTTTGTAGAACAGTTCAATACAAGCATTTTTTATTATGGGAGGGGGGGTCTATCTCACCCCGTTTGGTCGGGAGGGGCAATTTCATAAAAACAGTACCAAAAATGTAAAAAAAATATTAAAAAATAACGGTAATACTTATAACAAAGTATTATACAGTCAAACTTCTTTATAACGAACCCTCAAGGGACCAAAAATTTGGTTCGTTATAGAGAAATTTAATACTAAATTCGCAATAAAGAATTTTTCTGAAATTATTGAAAATATTGTTTTTTTTTTTAATATCATATAAAAAACAGCAATAACTTTTCGCTTCGACATTTTAAAAGAACTCAGAACAACGCACTTGAAATGCACAGTTGGGCTGTACTTTTTTTTGTTTTTGCAGTTATGGAACCAAAGCTAGTGCCCTTATTACGAGTGTTGTTTGCTTTTGATAAATGGCGACTTTTATCGAAAGTCGATCATCGAAAAAATTAATTTCGGTGAAGTTGAAAATGTTTAACCAAATTTTTCGTTAACACGTCAAAACGAGAATTTTCGTTGACAATTAAAATTTTCAACACACAAAAAATCTGAAGAGTTATAGAGCGTAGAGGTAGCAAAGATGTGAAAAATCGAGGAATTAGCAAAAACCGAAATGATTTTATTTGCAGAAAATTTTGTTCCGAACTTCGTTATAAAGAAACAATTATGATGCTGGGTCTCAAAAATTATTTCTTTATAAAGAGAATTTCGTTATAAGGAAATTCGTTATATGGAAACACATTTATATAGGATATTTATTTAAGGGGACGGGGACAGAGTGGCAGTTCGCAATAAAGAGATATTCGTTATAAGGAAGTTCGTTACAAGGAAGTTTGACTGTACCTTCTTTTAAAGCCAATACTCTTTTCTATCAGCCAGTTTTTGAATCAAGTGAAATCTATGCATGGTTTTTGAAAAAAATAATTTTAAACTCAAAATTTGCGAGAAAAAAGCATAAAAAAAGGTTTAAAGTGTAATTTCTCAAAACTTTTAAATTATATATAATTTTTTTTTTCTGAAATTCGTTGCTCTAATTAATTTTTAATCAAAAACTGAAAACTAGATGATTCTATGTCTTCTAGTTTTTGAAAAAATCGATAATTGATTCAAAAACTGGCTGATAGAACAGAGTATTGGCTTTAAAAGAAGGAATAATACTTTGTTATAAGTATTACTGTTATTTTTTAATATTTTTTTTACATTTTTGGTTCTGTTTTTATGAAATTGCCCCTCCCGACCAAACGGGGTGAGATAGACCCCCCCTCCCATAGTAAAAAATGCTTGTATTGAACTGTTCTACAAAAAACCGTTATTATTTCTTGGCGCCTGAGTTATCGTACTCTCCCCAAACATTTGCATACACACAAATTACGGAATAAACACATAACACCGTTATTTGTATGCGTCATGTTATTTGTAATTGAAGTTTTTTTTCTTTAAATTTATAATAAATACAATTTAAATTAAAAAAGTAGTACAAATAAAAGGGCACGGTAATGGCAAATAAAGTTCTTGCTCTACATCTTATTTACAAATCCAACCTAAGCAATTATTGACCCCCTCTTACTCCAGTACCAATAAAGTCAGATACTTGAAATTTGAAGCATTTACTTAACTAATCAAGTCCAGACGTGGCAATAAATTTCAATCTCTAAGAATTAGTTTCCTGAGATATATAGATCATACATCACTAAAACCATATAACTGACCTACTCATCCCTCACTCGCTCTTAAATAACTGATACCAGTTTTGTATAAACATATAAATGTCACACAAGCATTATGCAAACCTATGATATCAATGTATAATGTGAGTGCGCTGCTGTAATAAAAAAGATGCAAGATGGTCGATCCAAACTGGTGGAAAATTTAGGACTTTCAAACCCTTCTTTTATTAATTTTAAAATGAGAGTAGACTTTAAAAATAATTTCTTAGTATGTTCTTGGAATCGATTTTAAGTCTACAATGGTTGGGAACCAATTTTAAACGTTTAAGATTTCATGCGAAAAAAGATATTGCAAAATCATGTAAAATCTGTGATTTTTTGTTCTACTTCTTAAAATAGGTTTATGGTTCTTAATCAAAGAAAAGCAATTAAAAGCATACAGATTTTTTATATGTTTTAGTTTATGAACTAAGGAATAATTTGCGCCCTAGAACTAAACGGTGGATGACGGTGGAAGTACTTAAAACTCCAATTGAAATTTGGCAAAAGCTAAAAAAACATGTGTTTTTGAAAAAAATAAATTTATCTAAAATATATATTTTCCAAAACATATTTTTGCAAACTCGAATAGTAGTAATAATAAGCTTTCCAAAAACATATAACACTTATACCTTATCATTATCAATAATTAAAAGAAAGTGGTTTCAAAAGTAGCTTCACTATGTCACGCAAACAGTGTTTTTTCTAGGGAGCACTTTAGAAAGGGTTAAATACTAGAAAGACTGGATGGAAACATAATTTTTTTATTGGAATCTGTACTTTAAGTATTCCTTAATTCATTTCTGCCAAGAAATAAATCTTTAAAATAGTTTCGAAAAAACCATTTTTGAGACGCCAACCATCATTTGGGGCCATACACTGATCTCTATAATACACTGGATAGTGTATCAATACAAAAATATTGCTTCCATTTGAAGAATTGTTATATTATGAAGCTGACCACTTTTTTGTATACCAGTATAACTGTATAACATGTAATACAAAGATAATCCATTAAACAGACATCAAATCTCCGTTCGTTTCACCCCCCGAGATCTGTTTGCTAACATTTGTTGTGTTCATAATTTAAATTCATTCCTAATTAGTAAATGAAACGGAAAAACAAACGTAATGAGTGTGACAAGGAGGTAAAATCATTTAAAAAAAAAAACGCAGAACATGCAATCGCATCCTCCTCATCATAGTTATTCAATGATTTATCTCATTCCACTATATAAGCTGCGTTTTTTTGTATGTCCATATGGAGTTTGGCGAAAAAAACGACATCGGGACATTTCAACATTTGCCTTGGTCTGCCATTTTGTTCTGAACTATCTTACCAACAAACATTTGACATTTCTATACAAATTATCGATAACACAACGACAATGGTAGCCTGGCAATACCGTTTTATCGGGACAAAAGTTAACTCCAGTTAATTATCTGGACTTAGCTAACTCTATATGGACATAGTTGTTGTTGTATTTAACATGTAAATTGTTTTGCTTTGTTGTCGTTTTTTTCACACAATTTTATCTGGACATGCAAAAAAACACAGCTATAATTATACTAAAAAAACATATAGCAAATGCACACAGTGAATAACTTAAAGATAATAAATAATAAAACAAACTTCCACAAAAGTTTATATTTTCATATCATGGTCTGTTTCACCACGTCGAAGTCAGCCGGCGCACTTTCGATTTTAGCAAAAAAAAAATGTCAGGCGGTGTATTCCTAATTGCACATTTCAAAAATCAAAAAAATTTTAATTGCACACCTCCTGTTTTTTTTATAAAAATATAAACAAATTCCACTTTGTATGGAACTTTCAAATGCCCATATCTTTGTAACCAAATCGAATATCTAAATGCACAGGGGCTTAAATAATTGCTCATCTTTAAATTTAATTTGCTCACTAAAAATTTTTTTTGTAACATGTTCCGTCAATTAATAAATCAATAATCAAAATTTCGACCAAGTTAATTGTTTAATAATACAAGTAAGTCTTAATAGAAACTAACCATCAGAATTAATAACTATCAATAGCGCAATGGGAGAGTTGCCGGCTGACAACCGGGAGTCACAGGTTCGAGTCCTGTGTGGTTCATGTACTTTTTTTTTTTTTTGCAATTAATCATTGTTATTTTGTACTTTTTAATAGAGAAAGCAAGATGGATGATTTTTAATTACAGTATAGACAAAAGCAAATGTGAAATGTATGCATTATTAAAACCTCAAAAAAAGAAATTTTCGTGTCTCTGAATAAAAGTGTTATTTCTCGATAGAAATAAATAATTTTGAACCTTAAATATGTTTTTAAAATTATTGACTTCGTGGTCGAATTTGCACACCAACCAATTTTTTTGCTCCAACAACCCACTTTTTGTAAAATTGATATTCAAAAACATGAAAAAATATACCAAAGTGAAGTTTTCCTGCCTCACTAAAACTGTTATATCTCAATGAAAAAATATAATTTTGAACTTTTAGTAATTTTTTTCAATTATCAACGTCAAGGTCGAATTTGCTCACCTAAAGTTTAATTTTTCCCACCACCCGCTTTTTCTGAAATAAATATTGAAAAACATGAAAAAAAAACATACCAAAATTAAACTTTCATGCTTCACTAAAACTGTAATATCTCGATGAAAAAAAATAATTTTGAACTTTTAGTAATTTATTTCAATTATCAACGTCAAGATCAAATTTGCTCACCTAAAGTTTAATTTTTCCCACCACCCCCCTTTTTCTGAAATAAATATTGAAAAATATGAAAAAAACATACCAAAATTAAATTTTCATGCTTCACTAAAACTGTAATATCTCGATGGAAAAAAATAATTTTGAACTTTTAGTAATTTTTTTCAATTATCAACGTCAAGGTCGAATTTGCTCACCTAAAGTTTAATTTTTCCCACCACCCCCCTTTTTCTGAAATAAATATTGAACAACATGAAAAAAAACATACCAAAATTAAATTTTCATGCTTCACTAAAACTGTAATATCTTGATGAAAAAAAATAATTTTGAACTTTTAGTAATTTTTTTCAATTATCAACGTCAAGGTCGAATTTGCTCACCTAAAGTTTAATTTTTCCCACCACCCCCTTTTTCTGAAATAAATTTTGAAAAACATGAAAAAAAGCATACCAAAATTAAATTTTCATGCTTCACTAAAACTGTAATATCTTGATGAAAAAAAATAATTTTGAACTTTTAGTAATTTTTTTCAATTATCAACGTCAAGGTCGAATTTGCTCACCTAAAGTTTAATTTTTCCCACCACCCCCCTTTTTCTGAAATAAATATTGAAAAACATGAAAAAACATACCAAAATTAAATTTTCATGCTTCACTAAAACTGTAATATCTCGATGAAAAAAAATAATTTTGAACTTTTAGTAATTTTTTTCAATTATCAACGTCAAGGTCGAATTTGCTCACCTAAAGTTTAATTTTTCCCACCACCCCCTTTTTCTGAAATAAATATTGAAAAACATGAAAAAAAGCATACCAAAATTAAATTTTCATGTCCCCTTTCACACGAAGAAACAAGTTGCTGGAGATTTTTTTGACGTTTTCTTTTAATCTCCTTAAAAATCTCTTGTACCTTTCACACGAGGAAAGTATATTGGTTGAACACACCTAAACCTAGATCTGAAAGGAAATGTCAAAAAATCTCCTCAAATCCTCGACCGGGGAGATTCTGTTCGCCCCTCTTTCCTCCTGCCCTTCTCACCATGGAACTAAAAGTTGCTGGCAACTCAGTTTCCTCGTGTGAAAGGGCACTTAGTTGAACACACCTAAACCTAGATGTGAAAGGAAATGTCAAAAAATTGAACGATTAGTTCAGGAAAATGAAATCTCTGACGGCTGTGTCAAAAACTGAGCAAGCGAATCCAACATTTTCTTTCCTCAGTTATTTGACAGCACAATTTCTGAGGAATCCTGTTCACAAGACTGAGACTGCTGAGGGCTCTGAGATCTCATTTTCCTGAACTCGCCTTGTGATTCCAATTCCACATAGTAGAGGAAGGTGAGTTTAATCATTTGGTATGTTTTTTTTCATGTTTTTCAATATTTATTTCAGAAAAAGGGGGTGGTGGGAAAAATTAAACTTTAGGTGAGCAAATTCGACCTTGACGTTGATAATTGAAAAAAATTACTAAAAGTTCAAAATTATTTTTTTTCATCGAGATATTACAGTTTTAGTGAAGCATGAAAATTTAATTTTGGTATGTTTTTTTCATGTTTTTCAATATTTATTTCAGAAAAAGGGGGTGGTGGGAAAAATTAAACTTTAGGTGAGCAAATTCGACCTTGACGTTGATAATTGAAAAAATTACTAAAAGTTCAAAATTATTTTTTTTCATCAAGATATTACAGTTTTAGTGAAGCATGAAAATTTAATTTTGGTATGCTTTTTTTCATGTTTTTCAAAACTTATTTCAGAAAAAGGGGGGTGGTGGGAAAAATTTAACTTTAGGTGAGCAAATTCGACCTTGACGTTGATAATTGAAAAAAATTACTAAAAGTTCAAAATTATTTTTTTTCATCAAGATATTACAGTTTTAGTGAAGCATGAAAATTTAATTTTGGTATGTTTTTTTTCATGTTGTTCAATATTTATTTCAGAAAAAGGGGGTGGTGGGAAAAATTAAACTTTAGGTGAGCAAATTTGATCTTGACGTTGATAATTGAAATAAATTACTAAAAGTTCAAAATTATTTTTTTTCATCGAGATATTACAGTTTTAGTGAAGCATGAAAGTTTAATTTTGGTATGTTTTTTTTTCATGTTTTTCAATATTTATTTCAGAAAAAGCGGGTGGTGGGAAAAATTAAACTTTAGGTGAGCAAATTCGACCTTGACGTTGATAATTGAAAAAAACTACTAAAAGTTCAAAATTATATTTTTTCATTGAGATATAACAGTTGTAGTGAGGCAGGAAAACTTCACTTTGGTATATTTTTTCATGTTTTTGAATATCAATTTTACAAAAAGTGGGTTGTTGGAGCAAAAAAATTGGTTGGTGTGCAAATTCGACCACGAAGTCAATAATTTTAAAAACATATTTAAGGTTCAAAATTATTTATTTCTATCGAGAAATAACACTTTTATTCAGAGACACGAAAATTTCTTTTTTTGAGGTTTTAATAATGCATACATTTCACATTTGCTTTTGTCTATACTGTAATTAAAAATCATCCATCTTGCTTTCTCTATTAAAAAGTACAAAATAACAATGATTAATTGCAAAAAAAAAAAAAAGTACATGAACCACACAGGACTCGAACCTGTGACTCCCGGTTGTCAGCCGGCAACTCTCCCATTGCGCTATTGATAGTTATTAATTCTGATGGTTAGTTTCTATTAAGACTTACTTGTATTATTAAACAATTAACTTGGTCGAAATTTTGATTATTGATTTATTAATTGACGGAACATGTTACAAAAAAAATTTTTAGTGAGCAAATTAAATTTAAAGATGAGCAATTATTTAAGCCCCTGTGCATTTAGATATTCGATTTGGTTACAAAGATATGGGCATTTGAAAGTTCCATACAAAGTGGAATTTGTTTATATTTTTATAAAAAAAACAGGAGGTGTGCAATTAAAATTTTTTTGATTTTTGAAATGTGCAATTAGGAATACATCGCCTGACATTTTTTTTTTTGCGAAAATCGAAAGTGCGCCGGCTGACTTCGACGTGGTGTCTGTTTCCCTTTCTTCAGATACACATCTGGAAATAGGGATGAGCAATTTTAATCGATATTTGAAAATCGATAATAAAGATGTTTTGCAACATCGATATTAACATCCAAAACATCGGCTTATAAAACAAACAAAAAGTTAGTACGAAAATAATTGATTCTGCTAGTAAAATCTAGATGGAGTGACTTTCATAGTTTATAAGTAATCTGTTACATTTTTAATTTTTTGAAAAAGGAAATTATCAAAGGATCTTTCAAACCAAATTTAAAAATTCAGAACCACAACGAAACTACCGAAGTACAAAAAGGCAGATATAAGTTTACACATGAAGTGCCTATCAATTTTGTATCCATAAAATTTGTTTTGTGTTTATTTGTGCAAAAGAAATATTTTTACATCGATCTTCAAGTATTAATATCATCGATGCTCAGCAAGACGCATTTTAAACCATACAAGTATTTGTACACACTTTTGTAAGTAAAAATATCTTGCAATATCGTTAGATAACAGTGTACACATGAAATACTTGCAATATTGCTTCTATAAAATCTGTGGACGATATATTTTGCAAAATACAAATTCTAGCATCGATTTCCCCGCATTGAAATAATAGATGCTCAGAAAGACCCAATTTACACCAATGCAAGTTTTTGCACACAACTTCGAGTCTTGCAATATCGATATATTCCAAAAAGCCACAGAAAACAGTTTACACAAAATTCCTTGAAATATTACTGCAAAATACATATTTAATATCGATTTTCACGAATTTAAATTATCGATGGTCAGCAACACGCAGTTTACACCATGCAAGTTCTTGCGCACACGTTCGTGTGAAACAAGATTTGGAAATATCGGATTTAAAAAAGGGCACACAAAACAGCTTAACAACATGAAATGCCTCGCAATATTGATTTTATTAAATTTTTTGATATTCATTAGTGCAAAACACATTTTTTAACATCGATTTTCTTATTTCATCCATTAAAATCATTGATGCCTAGAAAGATACACGCGGTTTTAGCACACAAGCTTCTGGGCATCATTATTTTGCAATATCGAGTTTAAAGTTGAAATTCCTTGCTTATGACTTCATATTTTTCATTTGTATAAAAACTTAAATCGATTTTAAGAAACTTAAGAAAAAATAGATAGGCACCAGAAATTTTGAAAGCAAAAATACATTAGAGCATAGCATGATGCATTTTTTTTTGTGTAATTCAGACGTCAAATTATGAAGCCGACCACCTAATTGTCATCTTCAAATGGAAGCAAAAAAACTGTTATACATTATAAGGAGTAATCCAGTGTATTATAGAGATCAGTGGGCCCATAGTGCGGCGGTCCGATTCTTAAGGCTTGGTCAAACAGAGCGCGATCCGACGGGACGGTCAATACTTTACTGGGAGAGAAAGAACGCGACGGTCAAATTTTCTTTGTAAATTTTTACAAAGATCGCCGGACCGCGCTCTGTTTGACCAGGCCTTTAGTGTCGGATATCTGCCTCGCTACCCGATTCGAGAACACACAAAAAACATGTCACCGCGTCCGAAGTGTGCCTGTGCACCGCTGGGAGTAATGCACGTTTTTTGTGTCAAGACAAAAAATGAAATTGGATAGTGTGGATTGGAAAAGAAAGAGTGCATTTGGATTTTGGAGGTAATAAAAAATGAAAGTGATGACCTGGGAATTATGGGGTTTGTTTCAGTTAAGTGGAGCAGGCAATGACATTGGAGAGGTTGACGATTTGGAGTTGGATAGAATTTGTAGTTAATTAAAAGGAAATGATGATATGGGGATTTTAAGTGTTTTGGAGTTGGGCATGAATATTGGAATTTAAATTGGGTCGGATATTAGTCAATCGAAAGGAAATGATGACTGTGGGAATTTGAAGTGGCAATGGGTACAATTGAAAATGAATGGATGGGTCATGAAAGGGCATGAGAAATGGAAGTGGGTGAGGAAAAGACGTTGGAGGTTGTGAAGTGTGTACTTTACAACAGTGTCAAAAGCCGCCTTAAAATCGACAAACAAAGCATACAGTTTTTGTTTTCTTATTATATATCTTCATGTTATGGTGTCTAATGAAAAAATTTGGTCAACAGTTGACAGTCCGAACGAAAACCTCCTTGAAATATACTTAGTCGATTGTTACGTTCTACCCATCTAGATAAACGATTATATAAAATTTGAGCAAAGATTTTCCTCAGGCTACAGAGAATTGGTATACCCCTATAATTTTCAACTAAAGATATGTCCCCTTTTTTAAAAATCGGAAAATAAGAGACTTCAAGAAAAGGTCCGAAACATCCTCATTAAAAAACACGGTATTGAAGAAAATCAAAAGGCAATCATGAAAGTTAGCAGTACTATTTTTCAGAAACTTGACTGGGATCCCATCAAGTCTACAAGCCTTGTTGTTTTTCATATTTCCAAGCGCAACTTCTAACTCAGTTATTACAATAGGTGGATCTAATTCCTCAACAACAACATTCGGAAGAGCATATTGAAAAAGAAGTGATGATGTTTCAGTAGTTAATAGTTTTCCAAAGTATGTAGCAAAAGATTCTACATCAACTGCTAAAGCAATCGACGATTTACAGTGACCTAGTTGTCGAACCCTATGCTAGAAGGCTTTTGAGTCTTTGCAACCAATTAACTCATTAGCTATTCTTTTAAAATAATTATTTCGCTTAGTTTCACAAATGGTTTTATAATCTTTATTACTTATGGTGTAAGGATTTCTAAAATGCGTGCTGTTTGTTTTGCGGAAAAGATTCAAGAAAGAGAAGGATTTTTTCCTATATCTTACGCACTCCCAATCATACCATTCTTCTTTGAACACGCTACAAGTGCGTATTTTTTTGGGGGCGGCCTTTTTTATAATTTCAACCAAAATATTCATTATTTGTTCGCTGGAGAGGCTTTGAAGATTGGGGCACGAAATTGTTTCATCAAATAGTTTTCGCTTTCGGGTAGGCATAGTTGAATTTAGAAGATGAGAACCAAAACTCGTCATATCCACTTTTATAAAAACTTGAGATTTTGATGCAGATTTGTTAAGCTGGGCATATTGAATAGTTTTTAAGGAAAATTTGACAGCCTTACCCCTCTAAACCCCTTTAATATTGATGTCAAATATCATAATTGTTTCCAAAACTCTCCATATCCACAGTGAAATTTGCATCAAAACTTTCCATATCCATTGTATGCAGTAGGTTTGGTTTCAAAACTCTTCTTATCCATCATTGGCTATTGATTATGTTACTAATACTAAAACGTTCACTGATTTTTATTGTGTAAGTTATTTTAAATGGGTCATTAAAGATTGGAAAGTATTAGAGTGCTCTTATATTAGAGGGTCCAATTGTGAGAGGGGGGAATGGTGGGGAAACTGGCCATATCCAATCATTTGCAGCAAAACTCTTCATATCCAAATTTATTTATTAAATATCTTTCAAACGGAGCTTCCAATATTTGTTTGCTCTCAATCATAGCATATAGATTTAAAAATATTTTATTATACTGAAATGTAATTAATTGACTAGAATAATATTACTAAATGTACACTAGCCTTTAAGATATAGTTAAGACACCCTATTATAAATCATGAACGCTGTAACATAAATCTAAAGCGTGGTACACATTATCAAACCTGAGTGTCAGCCATGTTGGATATCAAACCGAACTGACAATGTGTACACGCTGACTGATGGTTTGACACTCAGAACTGCCTGCTCACAAATTTTTTTGATACTGCGTGACAACCCTCGGTTTGTTGGGTGGTTGCTCGATGATGTGTACACAATTTCATTCATGAGCCGTCATTCACGGAACAAAACACGAATTTTTATAGTGAATTAGCGGAAAAAGTGCAAACAAAATAGGAAAAAGCTCGTGGGTGTCATGTAAAAAAAAGAATTAACACGATTCGTGGCGGAAATAGCCTCAAAATAAAAAGAAACAATTTTCTGAGAGTAGTGGAATTTCTTTGCCTGACGCCCAACATAACTGATAAGTGTGTACGCGAAACTTTTCACGCAGGTTTGATATCCAACACGCGTGACACTCAGGTTTGATAATGTGTACCACGCTTAAGAAAACGAACGCTAAGAAAGCGAACGCATACCAAACACTGATCTCTATAATACACTGGATAGCGTATTCATACAAAAAAGTTGCTTCCAATTGAAGAACTGTTATAAGGTGCGCCGGTACACTTTTTTGTATAACAGTATAAAAGTATAACATGTTTTTTTATTAAAGTGACAGCTGGCAATCAAGGAAGTGAAATTATTTTATTTTGTTTATGGTATCAATCGCTTGTCAAAGCAGAAAAAAAAGCAAGAAAATATTATTTTGCATCATCGAGAGGAAAATAAATTAGAAATTTGTATTCTTAATTGCAATGTGTCTCATTTGAAGGTCGTTCTATAGTTTTGTGTTTTTATTTTAATTAAATCTTCCATTGCAATTAAATTTGTTATTTTTGTTTGAAATATGTATGACTAATGAGTCCACGGAGAAGCCCAGCAATACAAATGATAAAAGAAACTGGTTCCATTCACTGTCCCGTCGAAGAAAATCAGCAACATCCACCACAACATCGACATCACAAAAATAGCAGAGTCGAAATGAAGATGCTGCTGGTGCCTCTGCTTCGACTCCGAAAGCCTCAGCAGCAACCTCAACACTAACATCAGGTCAAGAATCTTCCGTCGAGGATAGCATCAACAATTGGACTAGTTTTGGAAACGATCGCATCAAACGCAAAGATGAACGTAAGAATGTTTTCCAGAGATTCAAGAAACGCATGGGAATTAACTTTTCGATGCGCCAAAAAAATCCCAGCCCGACACATCAATATCTTCCAATTCGAATGTCCACGACGTGGTTTTTATAATCATTCAAAGAAATAAATAAAATAACTTTACTAAACAGCGCTATCCCGATCAAGCTGGTAAAACTGAGGCACAACAAAATGAAAACCAAAAATTGTACTTCCATCGTATTGGTGAGCCACAAGAGAAAGACGTTCTAGTTGTTGAATTTCCAGATCAGCCATCATGGAGAATGTGAGTGACCATAACTTTGGAATCGATTAATGTTTTTTCATATCTCTTAATATTTCTAGAGGATCTGAAGTATCGGATTGTAGATAATATGTTCTTTTCATGATTGTGAAAGATTGCCGTGATAATATTGTTTACTATGCTGATTTGGAGAAAGCCGGGAGATAAAATCAAAACTAGAGATTCATGCAATCGTTACAAAATTCTAATCAGATTATGATGTATGGTTGAGAAATTTTGTAAAATTAAATCAAAACTTTTTGAATTTTTTTAGTTCATCACAAACACGGGTTCGAGGGTCTACCTCTGCGGACAAACAAAAATGCACCCAACTATCGAGTTATTTCAATCGATTTGGAAAACCCAGCTGAGGAAAATTGGATAACATTGATACCGGTAATTTAAAAAGGGTTAAAATTATTAATTAAGCATGTTGAAATCTAGATTTTTGTTTGTTTAGGAACATGAAAAAGTTGTGTTAGATAGAGTTATGTGTGTTGATGGAAATAAACTTTTATTGGAGTTCATTCGTGATGTAAAGGTTTGTGATCATGTCATCTTCTGTTTTTTAACTTTTATAAATGTTTTTAATTTCCTTTTCTAATAATTTACAGTGTCCTTCCAGCGCATTCTCTTGAAACAGGTGAGCTGATACGTACATTCAATATTGACATAGGTACAATAATTGGAAGTATTTCTGGCGAAACAAAATACTCTGAAATATTCTACAGTTTTACATCATTTCTTACACCTGGGAAAATTTATTAATATGATTTTGCAAAGCCCAATGAAGAACCAACGCTATTCCGTGAAATAACTTTAAATATTGAAGGCTTCAATAGCAATGACTACAAAGTTGAACAAGTATTCTATCCCAGTAAAGATGGGACACAAATTCCAATGTTTATAATTCGGAAAAATAGAAATACAGTCACACCACGCCCGTGCCTTCTCTATGGATATGGAGGATTCAATATTAGTATACATCCTTCATTTGGTATTGTTGGTTTGATGTTCATTGATACATTCGATGGAGTGCTGGCTTATCCCAATATTCGAGGTGGCGGAGAGTATGGAGAGAAATGGCACAATAGTCGTTTGTTAAATAAATAAAATGTATTTGTAAATAAAATGTATTTGACGAAAATAGTTTTTTGAGACAATTTTTTGAAATCTTTGCTCGAATTGGAAATGGTTTTTGAAATAACTTAGAAGACCTTAATTAAGACTAAGAACCGTTTCAATAATCAAAATCCAGCAAGTAGTTTTGAAATGGCAACGTTTTGTATCCAGCACTTGCAAGAATTTCATATAAATTTCTTGCAAGTGTTAGATACAAACAGTTGTCATTTCAAAACTACTAGCTGGATTTTGATGGTTGAAGCGGTTTTTAGCCTTAATTTATGCCTTCTAAGTTATATTAAAAACCAATTCCAATTTAAGCAATAATTTCGAAAAATTTGCCCATAGAAATATAGTATCATCATATTCTTGAAATTCGAAAAAAGACGAAAATACTTTTTTAAGACAATTTTTTGAAATCTTTGCTTGAATTGGAAATGGTTTTTGAAATAACTTAGAAGACCTTAATTAAGACTAAGAACCGTTTCAATAATCAAAATCCAGCAAGTAGTTTTGAAATGGCAACGTTTTGTATCCAGCACTTGCAAGAATTTCATATAAATTTCTTGCAAGTGTTAAATACAAAGCGTTGTCATTTCTAAACTACTTGGTGGATTTTGATGATTGAAGCGGTTTTTAGCCTTAATTTAAGCCTTCTAAGTTATATTAAAAACCAATTCCAATTTAAGCAATAATTTCGAAAAATTTGCCCATAGAAATATAGTATCATCATATTCTTGAAATTCGAAAAAAGACGAAAATACTTTTTTAAGACAATTTTTTGAAATCTTTGCTCGAATTGGAAATGGTTTTTGAAATAACTTAGAAGACCTTAATTAAGACTAAGAACCGTTACAATAATCAAAATCCACTAAGTAGTTTAGAAATGACAACACTTTGTATTTAACACTTGCAAGAAATTTATATGAAATTCTTGCAAGTGCTGGATACAAAACGTTGCCATTTCAAAACTACTTGCTGAATTTTGATTATTGTAACGGTTCTTAGTCTTAATTAAGGTCTTCTAAGTTATTTCAAAAACCATTTCCAATTCGAGCAAAGATTTCAAAAAATTGTCTTAAAAAAGTATTTTCGTCTTTTTTCGAATTTCAAGAATATGATGATACTATATTTCTATGGGCAAATTTTTCGAAATTATTGCTTAAATTGGAATTGGTTTTTAATATAACTTAGAAGGCTTAAATTAAGGCTAAAAACCGCTTCAATCATCAAAATCCACCAAGTAGTTTAGAAATGACAACGCTTTGTATTTAACACTTGCAAGAAATTTATATGAAATTCTTGCAAGTGCTGGATACAAAACGTTGCCATTTCAAAACTACTTGCTGGATTTTGATTATTGAAACGGTTCTTAGTCTTAATTAAGGTCTTCTAAGTTATTTCAAAAACCATTTCCAATTCAAGCAAAGATTTCAAAAAATTGTCTTAAAAAAGTATTTTCGTCTTTTTTCGAATTTCAAGAATATGATGATACTATATTTCTATGGGCAAATTTTTCGAAATTATTGCTTAAATTGGAATTGGTTTTTAATATAACTTAGAAGGCATAAATTAAGGCTAAAAACCGCTTCAACCATCAAAATCCAGCTAGTAGTTTTGAAATGACAACTGTTTGTATCTTACACTTGCAAGAAATTTATATGAAATTCTTGCAACGTTGGCCAAATGTGATGAACTTCTTTGATTGTTGTTTTATCTGGCTTCAGAATGATATTTGTTCGTTCGGTGTTTTACGTGCGAGGCTCTGATGATCAAAATAAGTTGACTGAAGTTGTGTAGGACGAATTAGTTTTCAATTAATCATCGTAAAGATTGAACAACATCATTTGAGGTTCGGTTGCCTTCAAAATAAGATCACCATCAAACTTCTCTACACACCTGGAAAAGGCAACTATAATTCGAACATTTGATTACAATGTTGGGGAAATACAACAAATGAACTTACAATGGATCCAACATTCCCTTCCTAGTTACAATAATCTGTGTCGGTTGTTCCTCTACCTCTGCCGGCAATGATCGAATCAACGCTGCTTCTTCTTCAGCAATTTCGCACTTGGCCAGCTACTCCAAACGTTTCTGTCCAGCCCACACCTACATATGTGTGAATGATCTTCAAGAAAAGCTGACCAGCCTGCGGATTGAAAATGAAAATCGCTTCATTGATTGGCTTTGTTGTCAAATGGCCCTCTAATGTCTCGATACACATTTGTGTCGTGGGCAAACCAAATGATTTGATTAGAGAACAATTCTCCGTAATTCTGTGACGAGAGATAAGGTTCTGTAGACTCGGAACTGTACAATGGTAATGCCTTCCTTTCCTGATGCGCTCCTTCAACACAAAAAACGCTGGATTTGCCTTCATTATACTAGCCATTGCCTGTTGAATAAGTGTCTTACATCCAGGGAACCGGTTCCATAGGCTGAATGCAAATTCTACGCCAAATCAGTGGCAATCACCATCAGTAGGTGAAAGATAGACAGGATATTTATTTTTATAATATATTATTAATTTTTTAAAGACGCACTAAATAAAAATATCACCAAATGAGTTTTGAAAAAAAATCGAAATGTCAAAACAAAACAAACCCACCAAATTGTTGTTGCAATTCACATCTATTCATCGACACGAGTGAAATTACAAAAACAACAATGTAAACAAAAGGGTTTTGGGGGGTGAAACGTACGAAAGTTTCCCATCTTTATTTGTTTATCTATGATAAAAACTTACGTCTCCTTACTTTTTTTTTGCTTTCAATAGACGTCAAAAGGTGCGCTGGTACACCTAATGTCATCTTCAATTGGAATCAGAAAAACTGTTATACTCTGTAGGGAATACACTATCCAGTGTATTATAGAGATCAGTGATACCAAAGCGTATGTATTCCTAAGCAGAAAAGGTTCTACTTACGAGCCATAGATAAAAAATATAAAGATGGGAATCTTCGGCTGTCAAACTGATTTGCCTACAAGCTTAGACCGTGGTGAATGTCATAAAGTTGCACTAGTGACCTTTACCACACGCACACTAGTGCAACTTTATGATTTTCACCACAAATCGTCGGTTTTTTTTTAAATTTGTCAGTTATTTTAAAAATCTCATGGACATGTTCGTTAAGTATAAAAGCGGGTGAACTGAATTTTTAAGTGTTCACTTCCCTTTATATCATTTTACTATAAAATTACATTGGCTTCTAAAATATTAACGCGTACTAAAATAAGGAACGACAATATTTATTGTAATAAATAATTGAATAATAAATGTAGGTTAAATGAATCGAAGTGGGAGAAAATTTGTTTGTGAATTATGAAGTTACATAAGTTCTTCTTTAAATTTGTATTTGTTGCTTGAATTCTCCCTTAGTTTTTTGATCTCCACAGAAACGAACTATCAAAATTTGTCAGGATAATACAATTATTGAATGATTTTTGTTTTTGCTTTTAGTTATCTTTCAATCGTAAATAAAGTAAGTAAATTTAAATCAGTGGTTCAGTAATTTTAATTCACCGATTTCTGGAGCACAGAATAAATTATTAGCCACGTTTGTACAACTCTTATGAGTTTTAAAATTAAAAACAAATCATATTCAACAAATAGTTGATGAATTTCCAAATTTAAGTCTGCTGTTACAAGAGAGCTCTTGAGTCATGACTTTTTTGAGATTGAAGGAGAACGTAGGAGAGATGTGAGGTTTTTTTCGCGTTCCGACTTATTAGTTTTCGTAAACAGTCATCACTCAAAAGTTATCGAGTACTAGCAGACTCAAGCCTTAACTACATTGGCCAAAAAAGTGAAAAAGTACAAAATTGAAAATTTTAAAACTAATTTTTGGATTATGAAAACTTGAAAACATATTAAAATGATGAAGAAAGCTTAAATTTTGGTTTAAGAAACAATTTGTATATTCTTTTTCACAAAACAACTGCGCTAGTGAGAAAAAAAATATTTTTACTTTTGTAATTTTGTAAAAAGTGGCCAATGTAGTTAAGGCTTAAGGGCCAGTTGTTAAAACTTCCTTAAAATTTTGAACTGTGGTTCAGCAAGTTTAACACGCTGATTCCAGTGTGCATATATTAGAAGAAGAAATTTCACGTTAGCAAACACACCTTATTACACACTGATAATACAAATACATAAATATATATTTTTTTAATCATTAAGAAAAAAATGATTTAAGTTTATTAAAATTTTATTTTCATATTTTTTATTAATTTTGAATTTTTTCGACGCTTTTCTGTTTGAATAAATCATCAATGGGTGTAAGATGTTAACCTGCGGTGTTGTGTGTGTAGCCAAAGTTTACTTTCAATTTCAATTATGTTTAATCAAACCGTCGCAAAAACTCTAAATTAAAAATTATAGTTGTGAAAATTAAAATTTTAATACATTTATGTCAGTTTTTTCGTTTCTATATTGCTTGTATAAGTGAATATGGTGACGCTTAAGGTTAGTCAGTCATTTTATAATTTTTTCATTAACAGTTTTCATCCGAGCACACATATATTTCTTATTATTGTCAGCCAATATTTAAGGTTGGTATTTATTAATTAATCTATTCTAGCGACCACCTATCTATTATTCTATGTTATTCTTGAACACAATTTTATTCTTACTAATGCAAGCTATAGCTTTGTGTCTCATAGATAGAATATTCAAGATAAAAGTAATTCTATATATCTGAGATTGGTGGAATGGTAAGCAAGCGAGAAAATCGGTGCAAAGAGTCCCAGGTTCTATTCGTATTTGGAATTTAAAAAAAAAAATTTATGGGGATGTCTTAAATGCTCTCATAATTAACTCCATAAGGGTACAATAGGAGTGAAAAAAAAGTCACTTTTAACTCTTGGGAGCATTATGCAATTCTTTTATGCGTAGGATGAATGAACAGGAAAAGCATATATGGATGAATATAGGAGCGAAATTGTAAGTTGGGCCCCTTGGGGCTTAGCTAAGCCCAGATATTTTCAGGGCTTAACTATAGCCCAGATACAAAATGCGATACCGGCAAGAATTTCATACTTGTTATCGTTATTTTGCATGGAAAATCCATTTTTTTCTGTGATTGCGTTACTAAGCCCCGATGCTGTTTTTAGTTCCATTCCCCTGGGCTTGCAAAAAAATACACCTATTTTGTATGCTTCGGTCAGTTACAAAACTCAACAACATTTTTTTTTAGCCGCCAACCACCCTAAATTTCCAATTTTACCGCCCTCAAATTTTGCCACCTGGGGCAAAATGCCTGGTTTGCCCCCACGCCTCCGAAATCCGGCCCTGTTTACATTCTGTTCGTGACTAGGGACAAACGTGGTTCAAATTTTGATCCGTGTTTCAGTTGAGGTTCAACGATGGCTCAAGCATGTAATTGGTTACTATCACATTTTGGATTTTCGGCCCATATTAAATCCAATTGAGCCAAATGGATCGGATGACTATGTCGTGTATGGCCAGCTTAAGAGTTTTTAATCAATTGGTTTTCTAACTATAATAATAAGGGTATTCATGCATGCAACGTATAGTAAAACCATCGTAATACTTCGTTTTCATTAGACCAAATGTGATTTCGATGAAAATTTCCAAATTCGATACGAAATTATCTCATTTCTCATACAAATTCACATTTTGGAATAAAGACAATTTCAACCAAATTTGCCCGAAATAAATTTGGTAATTAAGTTAAAACCTTTCTAACCTTGGCCACAGTTTGAAAACCTCTACAAAATGTTTGTATGAAAATGTGAAAATTCAATGGAAGTAGAAAGAAAAAAAACAATACCAAAAACCGATTAACAGCCACTTGAAATTCAAAAATGAAATGAGCTGTCAAACGAAATTACAAATGAAAAAACTTTTTCTGTGATTTGTAAAATTACTTAATTTCGGCTCTAATAAAAATGTCGTAATATAAAACTTACCTATACAAATTTTAAAACTTTCCGACGTTTACGGCATTTACGATAGTTTTACTACGTTGCATGAATAACCTTAATACTTAAATGTAATGCATGTTTAAACTATTGATGACAAATAGCCGTTCTTTTTTAACATATTATAATAGAGTCAATGCAGAATACAAAAACAGAATAGAGATATTAAAAAAAGTGCAACCGCACCTCTAGGAACAACATTTCAAACGCATCCCAAAAGTTCCGAGGTTTTGAAAACGTCATTTTTCATTTACCGAGTGCAATCAAAATTGTTTTCAATTATAATTTTGTAAACAAAATTACAAGTTTTCAATTGTTAAACAAGGAATCCAAAAATACTATGTTAAAAAATTTGTAGCCGACGAACTTCTGGATTTGGAGGAAAACGATACTATCTTCAAAAATGTACAATCTTCCTCTATAGGACGTTAGACGCATAGCAGCTCGTTTAGTTGCGGCCAAAAGTGTCCTTGGGGCTCAAGTTGATGATTGTCATGAATCGTTCCATTGAGAAATCGGGCTTCGATTCAAGGAGGATATCGAAAAGAGACTACAGGAACCACCCAAACCAATTAAAGTAAGTAAAAAGAAAAAAGCGTCTCCGTAAGATGAAAGAGCGTTATGCATTGAATGAATAATGAATTCAGAAAACATGCCAACCGAATGAATTTCGGTGCTTTCAGAAAACTATTCAAATTTTGTTAACATTTTAGATCGAAGAAGACGCCTATCAAGGTGATTTGGGCTCGTACACGTGAAACAATCGGCAAAACAGGAACAGGTCGTATTCGTCTACCAGCAAAACCCTTCGGAAGAATCTGAATAAACAACAAGTCCAACAACAAATATCTGGTACACAAGCAGCTGGGAGATCGATCTCTGAAATGAATGCCAAATACTTCTCATATACCCTTCGCTTCTTGTCTGTAGGCAAAAAAGCAACATAAATATAAATAATTATTTTTTGTTTGTTTATTTAATTGAAAATTTTACTTTATTTCTAATAAAAAAAAAAAACAATACAAATATCTACATCTTATCATTAGCTCTTTTACTTTGAGATTTTTAAGTTTTAATAAATATTAAACACTCTATTTTCATTTTGTCTTTGAGCTGAAATTCTTATTTTTATCATGGAATGATGCACAAGCGCAATATTTTTATTTTCTTGTTGTTAACTCGTTTTGTATCCAGTGCCTACGTTCTGTAACTCTCGCATCGAGAAATTTCTCGCATGAAACACGCGAATCGGAACAAAAATTATGTGAACGGGGGATAAAAATCATTTTCTCACAGTCGCCCGGTTCTGTAAACTAATTTTTCTCGACTTGAAACGATTCGGAATAAAATTCCTTGGAAACTTGGAAATATGTGAGTAAAACTGTTTCTGTAAGACAAATGTCGAGATAATTTCTCGATTTATTTGTCAAGATTACTCGACAAGAAAAACCGTAGTGAGAAGTTTAAAGATATGGCTGAGAATAAGTAATTTTTAAATTATATTTTTTTTAAAAGCAAATATAAAGGGTAATCTTACTTTTAGAAAAACCAAAGGATTTCTAAAAACCAAAAAGAGAAGCTGGTGGAGTATATGTCCACGCATTTGGAGTTTGCCAGAGGTCAATTTGGCAGCATAAATGCCAACATTAAAAGTAAAGGCGACTGGCTGGCACTTACTTCAATTTTAAATTCTTTGGGCGGTAGTTATAAAACAACCGAGCAATGGAAAAAGGTAAATTTAATATTTGTATGTTTATTTGCATTTATTTTTATGAATTTCTCATAAAAGTGGAAAGTAAAAACGATGGCATTTGAAAACTATCAATTCGTTTAGGATCATTGAAACTGTTCCTAGTATGAATTTACACCCACTAAGTGTTTCAAAAAGCCATTTTTCATTTTACTGAATATTTCAAAAAATTTCATCTTAAAACAATCATATTACTTACATTAGCATTCATATGAGAAATTCATATGAAATTCATGAAAGTGGAAAATAAAAAACGTTGGCATTTGGAAACTATCAACTCGCTTAGGATCATTGAAACTGTTCCGAGTTTGAATTTGCACCCACTAAGTGTTTCAAAAAGCCATTTTTCATTTTACTGAATATTTCAAAAAATTTCATCTTAAAACAATCATACTACTTACATTAGCAATCATATGAGAAATTCATATGAAATTCATGAAAGTGGAAAATAAAAAACGTTGGCATTTGGAAACTATCAACGCGTTTAGGATCATTCAAACTGTTCCGAGTTTGAATTTGCACCCACTAAGTGTTTCAAAAAGCCATTTTTCATTTTACTGAATATTTCAAAAAATTTCATCTTAAAACAATCATACTACTTACATTAGCATTCATATGAGAAATTCATATGAAATTCATGAAAGTGGAAAATAAAAACGTTGGCATTTGGAAATTATCAACTCGTTTAGGATCATTGAAACTGTTCCGAGTTTGAATTTGCACCCACTAAGTGTTCCAAAAAGCCATTTTTCATTTTACTGAATATTTCAAAAAATTTCATCTTAAAACAATCATATTACTTACATTAGCATTCATATGAGAAATTCATATGAAATTCATGAAAGTGGAAAATAAAAAACGTTGGCATTTGGAAACTATCAACTCGCTTAGGATCATTGAAACTGTTCCGAGTTTGAATTTGCACCCACTAAGTGTTTCAAAAAGCCATTTTTCATTTTACTGAATATTTCAAAAAATTTCATCTTAAAACAATCATATTACTTACATTAGCATTCATATGAGAAATTCATATGAAATTCATGAAAGTGGAAAATAAAAAACGTTGGCATTTGGAAACTATCAACTCGCTTAGGATCATTGAAACTGTTCCGAGTTTGAATTTGCACCCACTAAGTGTTTCAAAAAGCCATTTTTCATTTTACTGAATAATTCAAAAAATTTCATCTTAGAACAATCATACTACTTACATTAGCATTCATATGAGACATAATATCAGTGTGATATATCTATATAGTACCTCTATGGTATCATACTCACATATTTACCACGCTTATATGTCACTTGTTGACCGTATTTTTATGGCAAGTTTGCCATATATATATGGTAGTGTAATACTGCCATGTACATATAAGTAATTTAGATTTTAAAAATAAATTGATATTGTATTTTAGCTAACCTTTAGTTTTATACATTTAGTGTTGGAGCGATCTTAAGGCAGGTGTAAAAAAAAAGATTAATGCGAGAAGAAGCTTCTTTAATAAGACTGGCGGTGGCAGCATTAAAGATGCTCCTAATGATCTTAATGATTTTGAGGAGCAAATTTTAAGCGTAATGGGAGCTCACGCTGTAGATGGTGATTCCACCGCTGTGGAAGCAGGTGTGGCTCCATTGGCAGTAAGCTATTCGGAACATAACTTTAATAAGGATGTTAAATATTTCCATTTTTGTTTTACAGGAACCTATATTCTCCATTGAGATTCTACAAGATGAGGAGGACATGGAAGAATCATATAGTCTGCCCACACCCGAAGCGAGTGATTATTTTAAATCTGGCTTACCATCCGCAAAAAATACACCGGGGCCATACTCATCCAGACCAAGCACGTCAAAGCAGAGTTCGAAACCTACAAAATCACCTGCGAATTTCAAAGCAGGAATAGAAGAAGCGAAGGAAATGCATGCTGCACTTATCAAAAGTATAGAAAAAATTAGTTCTAAAATTGAAAGAATCGAATCAAAAATCGATAAAATTGAAAAGAAAAACAGTGATTTTTTTGGTTAAGTTTGAATGGTTAATAGATGTGCTCCAAAAAGAATAGTACATTTTTGATAAGTACGGCCTGTATTTCCCTTGACTTTAACTTGTAGACCAAGAACCGATAGCAAATTTTTGGGTATGGATCCATAGCCAAAATATAACCACAAAAGTCCGCAGGTGTATGATGCTTCTTGATATCGAGTCTTGAATGTTTTATTCTACGTCCTTCACACCACTTCAAATTAACTGTCTCAAATCAAAGCAAATGTTGCTTTTTCAATATTGAATCCTAGGCTCCCTAGGGCGTAGAAAAATCTTCCATACTTTCGTACTCGATATCAAGACGTATTATGCACCAACAGACCTTCGTACTTATATTTTGGTTATGCTTCCACACCCAATTTGCTGTCGGCACTTGTTCTGTTTCCTTTTCCGTTCCTTTGTAAATAACAAGTTACTAGTCATTATTTCAATTTCATTTAACTTATTTGAAGGCATTATTATTTAACTTACTTCTACTTTAACATTGTTTATCTCATCCATCCATTTATGTTAATATCAAATTAATATAGAATTAACTTATCATGATTTTCATTTTATTTTTCAAGTCACTATTAGTTAAGATACTTTTTCCTTTTATGTTATGTTTATCTAATATAAAAATTAACTTTTCATAATCATTATTTTCATTTCATATTACATTGAAGTCATTATTATTTCAGTTACTTTTCCTTTTGTTATGTATGTTGTTTGTTTATAATTAATTTATTTATTCCTTATGAATTATGTTTTTTACTGATATAATCCTATTCATATAGTAAATTTCTTAAAAAAGAAGATAAAAAGGCGTTAATTATTAATTTCAATGCTTATTTTTTTTTATTTAATCAGAAAGGTAAACTAAGAAATACATCTTTTAATCCTCTCTGCGTATATTGATTGCTTCTCTGAGAAAAAACAGAAGGCTCTTCAGGAACTACTAAGTCTTCATCACATTTATGTGGATATCATTAATGGGGTCATCAGTCACTCCATGGCTTTTGCGGAAGTTGTGCAAAACACAAACAGCGTTAATTATTCGTCCTGCATCTTCTGGCGAGCTGTGTAATGTTCGCTGTAGGCACCGAAACACAGATTTTATGTTGCCGTTAAGACGCTCAATGCAATTTCTTGCCTTTGCATGAATCTTATTGTATTTCAGCTCATCTGGGCTAGAAGCTGCGCGATATGGAGTCATAACCCATGGACGCAAAGGATAACCAGAATCACCTTAAATAATTTTAAAAGATAAAGATAAACAGATATTATTTGTCTTATAATAACATACCCAACAACCACGAATCATGGTTTCGTCCATTGCTTTTCATATCGTTGTTCAAGCAAAGGCATTTATCCTTGATGCTTCCCAAATGTAGGCATCATGTGAAGCACCGCCAAATCTTGCAAATCCCCCAAGAATCTTGAGCTGGTAATCACAATATCTATGTTGAAAAATAATACAAAATTGAATTAAAGATAAATTAATTGTAGTTCCATTTATGCTGGCATTTCTGCTGCATACTTCTTTTATAAACTTAATTTTAGTTATAATGTTTTTGATTGAAATGTTTTATTCTAAAGCAAAAATTACTGTAATGCAAATGGCGCTACGATGAAAATGGCTAATATCGAAATCTCTTTTGGCTCGTCTTTGTCAGATTTCTAACTTTTTAATAAAAAATGAATGATGAGCGTTTCTAGTATATACTCATAGCGATAAAAAAAGATATAAATCATTGCTATCAGAAAAGAAGTTTAGCAATGACGTTGCTGAACAAATTCCTTTTTTCCTTTTTGCATCAAAACGATGAAAAAAGCCAATATCGAAATCTCTTTTGGCTCGTCTTTGTCAGATTTCTAACTTTTAATAAAAAAGATGAATGATGAGCGTTTCTAGTATATAGCTCATAGCGATTAAAAATGATATAAATCATTGCTATCAGAAAAGAAGTTTAGCAATGACGTTGCTGAACAAATTCCATTTTTCCATTTTTGCATCAAAACGATGAAAAAAGCCAATATCGAAATCTCTTTTGGCTCGTCTTTGTCAGATTTCTAACTTTTAATAAAAAATGAATGATGAGCGTTTCTAGTATATACTCATAGCGATTAAAAATGATATAAATCATTGCTATCAGAAAAGAAGTTTAGCAATGACGTTGCTGAACAAATTCCATTTTTCCATTTTTGCATCAAAACGATGAAAAAAGCCAATATCGAAATCTCTTTTGGCTTGTCTTTTTCAGATTTCTAACTTTTAATAAAAAATGAATGATGAGCGTTTCTAGTATATACTCATAGCGATTAAAAATGATATAAATCATTGCTATCAGAAAAGAAGTTTAGCAATGACGTTGCTGAACAAATTCTATTTTTCCATTTTTGCATCAAAACGATGAAAAAAGCCATAATCGAAATCTCTTTTGGCTCGTCTTTGTCAGATTTCTAACTTTTAATAAAAAATGAATGATGAGCGTTTCTAGTATATACTCATAGCGATTAAAAATGATATAAATCATTGCTATCAGAAAAGAAGTTTAGCAATGACGTTGCTGAACAAATTCTATTTTTCCATTTTTGCATCAAAACGATGAAAAAAGCCATAATCGAAATCTCTTTTGGCTCGTCTTTGTCAAATTTCTAACTTTTAATAAAAAATTAATGATGAGCGTTTCTCGTACAAACTCATAGCAATTAAAAATGGTATAGATCATTGCTATAAGAAAAGAAGTTTAGCAATGATATTGCTTAACAAATTCCATTTTCCATATTTTTATTTGAATATTTATTAAAAAACGACTTAATACAATTCATCGGTAAGTAAATAAATTTACGAAAAGAAAAATTCTTAACAAACTTACCAATTGAACATTCTTTGAATGGTAATTTTTCCTATTCAAATAGGCACTTTCTATTGCTTGGTCTGGCCTCTTAATGCGAACATGGGTGCAATCGACAGCACCGATGACCCCTGGAAATCCAGTTTCTTCAAAAAATCTAGAAAAGAAAATGCTTGTTATGATTTCTACGTTATTTTATTTAATAACAACCTTAGTTTTATGGATTCATATTCCTCTTGGGTAGGAAACTGGATCCACTTTGTCATGAGTCTGTTTTGCAAGACAGTTGACACCTCTTTTACCGATCGCGAAACCATCGTCCTAGTTAGGGCAGCTGTAAAATCTTGGCCGACATCGCGCTGAAAGGACCCCGTTGCAAAGAAATGCAGCGCAGCACAAACCCTTAAGGGGATCGGAATAAAAGTTTTCCTTTGGCCACTTAACATGTAAGGACCCATTTCTTCAATTAGTAATGATGCACTTTCACGAGTTAGCCTGTAAGCCGCACGAAATTGTTCTTCCGGCATTTCAAACGGGTCATTAACATCACGAAGGCGTCGGCGCTCTATTCTCATCGCATTTCGGCGATAATATTGCTCCAAATGAATAATAAAATGATACATTTTTTGCTTTTATTTTGAAATATTGTAAACAAACTTTTTTAAGGATTTAATTTAAGTTTTCTTTTTCGCACTTTACTTCAAAACACTTCAAATTTCTTTTAAATATTATCGCCAATGACGTTTAGCTTCCAGATTCCAGTGAAATGAGAAATCAAAAAGGGTTGTTTCTCACATCGAGATACAGACACAGTTTATTTTTCCAGGTCGAGAAACAATGGGATTTTTTGTTCCACATTTTCTCGATGCGAGAACTTTTCGATCAAGTTACAGAACGTAGGCACAGCACTTGAAAGAATTTCATATAAATTTCTTGCAAGTGTGAGATACAATCCGTTGTCATTTCAAAACTACTAGCTGGATTTTGATTTTGGAATTCAGCACTTGCAAGAATTTCATATAAATTTCTTGAAAGTGTGAGATACAAACCGTTGTCATTTCAAAACTACAAGCTGGATTTTGATTATTGAAACGGTTCTTAGTCTTAATTAAGGTCTTCTAAGTTATTTCAAGAACCATTTCCAATTCGAGCAAAGATTTCAAAAAAATGTCTTAAAAAAGTACTTTCGTCTTTCTTCGAATTTTAAGAATATGATGATACTATAGTTCTATGGGCAAATTTTTCGAAATTATTGTTCAAATTGGAAATAGTTTTTAATATAACTTAGAAGGCTTAAATTAAGGCTAAAAACCGCATCAAACATCAAAATCCACCAAGTGGTTTTGAAATGACAACGGTTGTTTTTAACACTTGCAAGAAATTTATATGAAATTCTTTCAAGTGCTGGGTACAAAACGTTGCCATTTCAAAACTACTTGCCGGATTTTTATTATTGAAACGGTTCTTAGTCTTAATTAAGGTCTTCTAAGTTATTTCAAAACCCATTTCCAATTCGAGCAAAGATTTCAAAAAATTGTCTCAAGAAACTATTCTCGTCTTTTTTCGAATTTCATGAATATGATGATACTAGTTCTATGGGCAAAATTTTCGAAATTTTTGTTTAAATTGGAAATGGTTTTTAAAATAACTTAGAAGGTTTAAATTTAGGCTAAAAACCGCTTCAATCATCGAAATCCACCAAGTAGTTTAGAAATGACAACGCTTTGTATTTAACACTTGCAAGAAATTTATATGAAATTCTTGCAAGTGCTGGGTACAAAACGTTGCCATTTCAAAACTACTTGCCGGATTTTGATTATTGAAACGGTTCTTAGTCTTAATTAAGGTCTACTAAGTTATTTCAAAAACCATTTTCAATTCGAGCAAAGATTTCTAAAAATTGTCTTAAAAAAGTATTTTCGTCTTTTTTTCGAATTTCAAGAATATGATAATACTAGTTCTATGGGCAAATTTTTCGAAATTATTGTTTAAATTGGAAATTGTTTTTAATATAACTTAGAAGGATTTAATTAAGGCTAAAAACCGCTTCAAATATCAAAATCCAGCAAGTAGTTTTGAAATGACAACGCTTTGTATTTAACACTTGCAAGAAATTTATATGAAATTCTTGCAAGTGCTGGGTACAAAACGTTGCCATTTCAAAAGTACTTGCCGGATTTTGATTATTGAAACGGTTCTTAGTATTAATTAAGGTCTTGTATCCAGCACTTGCACGAATTTCATATAAATTTCTTGCAACGTTGTCCAAATGTGATGAACTTCTGTGGATGTTGTTTTATCTGGCTTCAGGATGATCTTTGTTCGTTCGGTGTTTTACGTGCGAGGCTCTGATGATCAAAATAAATTGACTGAAAGCTGTGTAGGACGAAATTGTTTTCAGTTAATCATCGTAAAGATTGAACAACATCATTGGAGGTTTGGTTGCCTTCAAAATAAGATCACTAACCTTCTTTACACGCCTGGAAAGGCAACTGTATTTCGGAACATTTGATTTCAATGTTGGGGAAATCCAACAAATAAACTTCCAATGGATCCTACATTCCCTTCGTAGTTACAATAATCTGTTTGGGTTGTTCCTCTACCTCTACCGGCAATGATCGAATCAACGCTGCTTCTTCTTCAGCAGTTTTCCACTTGGCCAGCTACCCCAAACGTTTCTGTCCAGCCCTTCCTTTCCTGATGCGCTCCTTCAACACAAACAATGCTGGATTTGCCTTATCTTTGCCATTGCCTGTTGGATGAGCGTCCTGCATCCAGGGAACCAGTTTCCATAGGCTGAATTCAAATTATACGCCGAATAAATCATTGGCAATCAGGACACCAGTAGACGAAGGATAATTAGCCATGTTATTTATTATTAAAACATATTATTTATTTTTTTAGACGCACTGAAGAAAAATATATCATCGAGTTAGGAAAAAAAATCGAACTGTCAAAACGAAACAAACTCACCGCGTTAAATCGTTGTTGCAATTCACATCTATTCATCGACACGAGTGAAATTACAAAAACAACAATGTAAACAAATGGGTTTTGGGGGGTGAAACGTACGAAAGTTTCCTATCTTTATTTGTTTATCTATGTTACGAGCGTCTATGATTGTCAGCACTCTGATACCGACCGCCATAGAAGAAACATTGTGTCTTTTAATATTAATTGTAAATAAAGTATTTTGCTAAGTAAAACTCTTGCATTTCACTAAGTAAAACTATTACATTTCAATTCAAAATAAAATCTTTTCTAACATCTACCATTTAGCCTTAATTAGTTTTTTTTATCCATTTGCACAAAATTAAAATTTTGGATATGATGAGTTTTGGTTCTCTATTTGGTTTGTGGTGATTTTATTTGTTTAGTGCAGAAATTCGTTTGTTTGACTAATATCCAGTGCCGAGATTCAGCTATTTCAGCGAGTGAAATGAGATGACTCGCCTTATGCTATGTTTTCACCAAAGGTTTATCTCAGTTTAGATTAAATAAATCTGTTTGGTGTTTCTACCGCTCAAAAAGATTTAAAAAAGATTAAATCTGACAGCATCTTCAAAAATGCAAATGGCGCTTCAATTTTTCTTATGAAGTGCGAAAGAGACAGAATGTTTGATTCGTGTCAAACAATGAAGAACTGAATCGAGTCTCGAATGAATCGTTCAGCACCATGTAAAAATAGGTTAGTTCGATTTATAAAACTATTTGTCCTAGGAAGATTTATGCTATGTTTCCACCAAAGGCTTATCTCAGATTAGATTTAATAAATCTTTTTGGTGTTTCCACCGCACAAAAACATTTAAAGAAGATTAAATTTGACAGCACCTTCAAAAATACAAATGGCGTTCCAATTTTTCTTATGAAGTGCGAATGAGACAGAATGTTTGATTCGTGTGAAACAATGAAGAACTGAACGCGAGTCTCGAATGAATCGTTCAGCACCATGTGAAAATAGGTTAGTTCGATTTGTAAAACTATTTGTCCTAGGAAGATTTAACAAGATTAATTTATAATCTTCAAGATTTACGAAATAAATTGGTATGGTAAATCTACGAGATTTAAAGGAGATTTAAGGTTAATCTCATTAAATCTCAGATTAGCACTAGGTGGAGGTGTAGCATTAACAAGATTAATTTCTAATCTCCAAGATTTACGAAATATATTTGTATGGTAAATCTTCAAGATTTAAAGAAGATTTGAGGTAAATCTTAATAAATCTCAGATTAGCGTTAGGTGGAAATGTAGCATTACTCGCCGACTCATCTCACTTCCCTCGCAAAAGTGATTCGGCTATTTAAGTGAAATGAGTAAGTTCAAATTTAGTTTCGAACATGAGAGAATGAATAAATATAAAAGAGCTAAACTCTATCTCCTTGTCACACTCGTTACGCAAAATAAAATGAAATAACAAATACAACAATGTAAACATTGGAATTGGAATCTTTATTAATGGAGTATCTGTTGTTTCAATTATTTTTTTTTGTCGTAATTAAAATTTGATGTGAGTTTTCAACCTCGAGAAATAAAAAGTTTAATAGTGTCAAAAGTGAATAGAATATAATTTTATTTAATATACATATGTGCATATGATATAAAAATAAGATTTAAGAATCAATAAAAGGGTAGTTGTTTTTATCTACGTTGTTGTTTTTTATTTCGTTTCCTATGCATGTATAGGAATTCTTGAGAAAAACACACATACCTATCCAAAACCGGAAATTTACCAACACATACACCAGAGAATATGAAATAAAGAAGTCAATAGGGCTTTCTACCAAGCTATCTCTTTCTATTTGTAATGGCACTTTGAGGGAAAACATTTGTGATATTTATTGTCTTATTTCACTTTTATTTCGCTTTTATGCACTATTTTGTGGATAATAGTTTATAAATTTGATCGATAATTGTTTATTAAGCATTTGCAAGAAATATTTTGCATTCAATTAGATTCGCCGCCGCCAATGTTTTCCCTCAAAGTGACTAAGCTGCTTGACACTGACGTATTCGTGGAGTGCCCTATCCTCAGCTGTCAATTTGATTTGCCTACAAGCTGGAAGCGAACAGCTGATGTATTAGATTTGCAAAGTATTAGTGAAAAGCAGTGCAAAACGCACACCTATGTTGATTCTATAATCAACTAGTCATTCAGCACAGGTCTTGTTGTTGTTGCAATTCACATCTATTTCTTCGACACGAAATGAAATTACAAATACAACAATGTAAACAAATGGTTTTTGGGGGGTGAAACGTACGAAGGATTGGCTTCTTTATTTCATATTCTCTGACATACACCAAGTCACTGCGGAAATATCTGGCGAGTAATCTGACATTTCACTCGCTCACTTTTGATAGCTGAAACGATTTTCGACGAAAAGTTACTCATCTCACTCACTCCTGCGGTTTCGAATTAGCTGAATCTCGGCACAGGCCCTCGGTGTTTTAATGAATCATATTACAACTCCATTTAAAAAATCACAAATCTTTAATTCAAATTAAGGTAATTTAAGAATATTTTTTTTTTTTAATAAACTTGATAAACCTTTTCCCCCATATTAATGAACGGCGGATATCAACGTGCTGCGTTTATACATCTGTAAACTAGTAATTCTTATTAACAAATGCGTAATAGTCTGTGACGTGTGTTAACGTACGGATAACTTTAACTAGCCAGATTTCCACTGATCTCTATAAAACACTGGATAGTGTATCGATACAAAAATATTGCTTCCATTTGAAGAATTGTTATATTATGAAGCTGACCACTTTTTTGTATACCAGTATAACTGTATAACATGTAATACAAAGATAATCCATTAAACAGACATCAATTCTCCGTTCGTTTCACCCCCCGATATCTGTTTGCTAACATTTGTTGTGTTCGTAATTTAAATTCATTCACTAATTAGTAAATGAAACGGAATAACAAATGTAGAGAATGTGACAAGGAAGTAAAATCATTAAAAAAAAACGCAGCATATGCAATCGCATCCTCCTCATCATAATTATTCATTAGCTGTTTTGCTCAACTTGTTCGCAAACTGCAATGATTTATCTCATTCCACTATGTAATTATATTAAAAAAAATATACCAAATGCACACAGTGAATAACTTAAAGATAATAAATAATAAAACAAACTTCCACAAAAGTTTATATTTTCATATCATGGTCTGTTCCCTTTCTTCAGATAGACATCTGGGAATAGGGATGAGCGATTTTAATCGATATTTGCAAAATATCGATAATAAAGATTTCGATGTTTTGTAACATCGATATTAACATCCAAAACATCGGACTAAAAAACAAACAAAAAGTTAGTACGAAAATTATTGATAATAAAATCTAGATAGAGTGACTTTCATAGTTTTAAGTCATCTGTAACATTTAGAATTTTTTGAAAAAGGAAATCATCAAAGGATCTCCCAAACCAAATTTAAAAATTCAGAACCACTACGAAACTTTCGATGTGCAAAAAGGCACAGATATAAGTTTACACATGAAGTCCCTATCAATTTTGCTTCCATCAAATTTGTTTTGTGTTTATTTTTGCAAATGAAATATTTTTACATCGATATTCAAGCATTAATATCATCGATGCTCAGCAAGACGCATTTTAAACCACACAAGATTTTGTACACAATTTTGTAAGCAAAAATATCTTGCAATATCGTTAGATAACAGTGTACACATGAAATACTTGCAATATTGCTTCTATAAAATCTGTGGACGATATATTTTGCAAAATTCAAATTTTAGCATCGATTTCCACGCATTGAAATAATAGATGCTCAGAAAGACCCAATTTACACCAATGCAATTTTTTGCACACAACTTCGTGTTTTGCAATATCGATATATTCCAAAAAGCTACAGAAAACAGTTTACACAAAATTCCTTGAAATATTACTGCAAAATACATAATTTAATATCGATTTTCACGAATTTAAATTATCGATGGTCAGAAACAAGCAGTTTACACCATGCGAGTTCTTGCGCACACCTTCGTGTGAAACAAGAATTTGAAATATCGGATTTCAAAAAGGGCACACATAACAGCTTCACACCATGAATTGCCTTGCAATATTGATTTTATTAATTTTGTTGATATTCATTGTGCAAAATACATATTTAACATCGATTTTCACCCATTGAAATCATTGATGCCTAGAAAGATACCACTTACACGCGGTTTTAGCATACAAGCTTCTATGCATCATTATTTTGCGGTATCGATGTTTAAAGTTGAAATACCTTGATTATGACTTCATATTTTTTATTTGTATGAAAACTTAAATCGATTTTAAAAAACTTAAGAAAAAATAGCCGGCACCAGAAATTTTGAAAGCAAAAATACATTAAAGCATAGCATGACGCATTTTTTGCTTTGGTAAAAAAAAAAACTTTAACAAAAACACCTGAAAAAACATCGATGTTAAGTAGCATCGATGTTTTCGGTTCGATATTTATTGACATCGATGTTGAAATCGAAGTTGTTTCAATATCGCACATCCCTATCTGGAAAATACTTTTTTTTTTATAATTCAGACGTCAAATTATGAAGCCGACCACCTAATTGTCATCTTCAAATGGAAGCAAAGAAACTGTTATACATTATAAGGAATACACTATCCAGTGTATTATAGAGATCAGTGCAGATTTCACGTATAATGAACGGATAACTTCTTAACACAGGCACGCACACGTATGATAGCACCGTTTACTAATACCAGCATACACTTCGTAAGGCAGTGCATGCATGTGACACATGTATTAGAAAATCACCACAATTTGATGAAATGGTGAATTTGGTGAAGTGATAAATACTGGAAAGATATCAACAGTCATATTTATTAGATTTTCTAAGAACACGCTTAGGCAGCTGTCCAGCTAGTAAATGCCCAAATAGTTTAGGCAACTTGTTATTTATAAACGCATTCCAACGATTGCAAATGTGACCTCATTTATTCAGTGACGGGCCTGTATTTATTCATTTTTGAATGAATAAATAAATTTTAGTATGCTTTGGGATACGTTCAACTAGTGTTTAATTCATTTCAAAACTAGAAAATTAGAAAACTAGAAATATTTGCCTACCTTATTCATTAAACGTGTCTTCTTTGAAGTAAGATTTGGACAGCCAATTTCAGTGGCTAAGTTAGCGAATCGGTGCTAAATGTTTATAAATAACATTTTGGAGTTGGACAGGGTGTCTAAAGTTAGACATTGCTTGGAATGGGCTTATAAATACCACTCCATATCTTTTTTAATAAGAAAATTTATCAAGCGAACAAGTTGTCTATCCGTGTGCCAGTTAACACGTGTGTTAGGGAGCGGATACCAGTTTTTTTATTAATACTGCTGTTTGTTTTTATTAACTTTTATTTTTTTTGAGTTGTTTTTCTTGAAAATGTTGATTGAGATTTATGATTAATGTACGGCAACTCTAGCCGAGTATGTCGTTTGACGTTTAGTCCGAATTAGTGCAGATTAGTGCCCAAGCCGTTCGCCACACATTTTGACAGTTTTTCTTCTCTCTGAGAGAAGAATGTCAAAATTTGACATTTAGTCCGAAACTGTGCGAAGAATCCAAGGAACAAACCTTATAGTTAACTTTCATCGTTCCTTTAAAGGTAGAACGATAATAGTCGGAAGGGCACTGAAGCTAAAGTCAAAAACCAACGAAAAGTTGCTTTCCGTACCGAAAAAAGGGGAACACACCCATAATCTATTTATCATCTATCTCTTTTTGGTATTCCTATTTCACCAAATGTCAGTTTTACTTAAGTGTGGTGTGCTCGGGAGCGCACCTTACTTCCGTAACCAAAGTTGAACGAAACTTGACGAAACGCTCCACTTTGCAATTACAGTCGGTGCCATTATGCTTTCCGTCTATTCGCTTGTTTTCCCCAAATGTCAATTCGGGAGTGCACCTTACTTCCGTAACCAAAGTTGAACCAAACTTGACGAAACGCTCCACTCCGCATGTTACAAATATTAATTGGCTCGTCGTCCGAGCAATCTGCTTTTGAATAAAACGCACTCTTTATAGATCAGTGAATGGTTTATTCTCTGTAATAATGACAAATAATTTGTTTATTAATATATAGAGAAAACGATAAACATGTTATATATTATCTTACTATTTTTAGCAGCCTTATTATGGGAATGGCCTCTGCTCTGCTCGAACTTTATTTGCACAATGAAATCAGTTAATGAAAAATGCGGCGACACGACCATAGATTTTAATATATACCTAGATGGCCAACATAGGATCTTTTGTACAGAGAAAAAGTGAAGCTTTGCGACCATTTTGTTTGAGACAAAAAACGTAAACAATCGAATTAAATGCCTTAGTGGTTTCTCTAAATAAATGTTCATATCTTGGAATTTAGAAAAGGTAATGAAATGATTTTTGTATCAAATGAAAGGTATTTTTGTTATCTCTTAAACGGTAACAAAATTATATAGCTACGTTTAGTAAATTTTGAGATATTAACATTTAACTTCTTGTGAGAAATTTTTTCTTAGTCTTGCTTTTGTACACTGATATCTTCTAAAACTCTGTGATTACGTGTACATTTTTTGGTATTAAAAGAAAGCTTAAATTGTTGGCTTTAATTGCAGATATAATTTATTGTCAGTACTCAGATAAATATGGCAAAAATACCATTTTTTCTAGTTACTGTACTTGCACGCATAGACACTACCAGCACTAGGTATTTTTATATTTTTGCAATCTTGCACACTTTAAAATCACGTTTCATAAATAAAAAAACCAATTAAACAAATACAAATACTTTATTTTAGAAAAATCTCCTCTGCAAAAAGTAAACAAAACACAAAACACAATAGAATTGTTGTTGTAAATGCCTCCAATAAAATGGTGGCCGAGCTTCACTTTTGAAGGCGAAGTTGGTTATCTATGTATATATTAAAATCTATGGACACGACAGGGCATATGACCCTTTTTCAAAACTCTACGCAAGTAAGAAGTATTACTTCAAAAAAAGTATTCCTACACTCTGCTTCGAGCACTTTTTGACATTTAAAATGAGTGAATTCAGAACCAAAGAAAATATAGTGTTCTGTTCGATTTGGAGTTGGAGCAGAGACCATTACCATTACGGTGTAAATACACTTGAGCATTTTTTAACATCCCGCCCCCCGTGAGGTGCCTGGTTCTACCGCAGCCTCACCAGTAACCTTCAGTACAGCTAACTTCACTGCTGGCCTTCGAAGTATTCCTGTAGATGTCTTGACATCAGCTGAACGTATCTGCTTATCCGGTCCGATAAATACTTTTACGATTCTTCCTCGCACCCATTGGCTTCTCGGAATATTGCCATCGCAGACAAGAACGAGGTCTCCTACTAGCAGATTCGGAACTTCGGCAAACCATTTGCTTCTCTTCATGAGTTCTGGTAGATACTCTTTAATCCACTGACGCCAGAAACGGTCTTTTATCTGCTGGCTTACTCGCCATTGCTTTCGGAGGCAAAGGGCTCTTTCATCAATTGGTCCAGGAGTCTGTGTCGAGTTGCTAACACCCATCAAAAAATGATTAGGAGTCAATGGCTCTACCACCTCGGTAGCAACGGGAAGGTGTGTGAGTGGGCGGCTGTTGATTATGTTTTCTGCCTCGATAAGAGCACTCACCAGTGTTTCAGGTCTTGGTGCAAGTTCATTGAGTGTGTATGCCAAAACTCTCTTCACAGACCGAACGCGAGTCGCTCCCAACAACCACCAGCATGTGGATTTGAAGGGCAATTGAACTTCCACCCGATCCCCTTTGAGGAGAGTTCCGCTTTGAAAGCATCGCTGTCGAAGATTTCGGCTGTTAATAGTTCGTTTTTTGTGCCTATAAAGTTGGTGCCATTGTCGCTTCTTATGCGAACCGGTATGCCTCGACGGTTGACAAAATTACGGATACATAATATGCAAGCGTCTGTTGACAAGTCAGCTGCTAATTCGAGATGAATTGCCCTCACGGTCAGACAGGTGAACAGGGCTATCCAGCGCTTCTCCTTCCGACGTCCTATTGTCACGTTAACTGGACCAAAATAGTCAAGGACTGTATAAGTAAATGGTCTCATAAAGGGGTCTCAGCTTCGTTGGGAACCAATGCCATTGACTAATCTTGCTACATTCCAGTATCTCGGCAACTCGAAAACCAACAAATTGCTTCTGATGACGAGGATCTGAACGAAGCCAGCTCAATACTGTCTTTGAATCGCTCCAAAATACGTAGTCATCTGGTTTCAGATTATGGCATTCAATAATGGAGTCACGCAATCTAGTGCACAAAACCGCAGCTGACAACTCTAAACGCGGGATGGACATTAACTTTTTTGGGGCGCATCTTGTTTTTCCGGAAATAAATGTTACGCTTGCCTTTCCCTCGTATTCTATCCGCATATATATCACCGCACTGAAAGCCTCTTCACTGGCATCGACGAATGTGTGAAGAACAATATGACTGGCCGCTGACAAAAAAGGGTGGTGACATCTGGGAACTCGTAGCTGCATCACGTTAGGAAGTTCTGCTTTCCATTGACACCATTTCCTGATAATTTCATCGGGGATTGGCTGGTCCCATTCTATTCCATACCTCCATACTGATTGCAACAACAATTTAGCGTGAACGACGAAGTTAGTAATCATACATACTGAGAGTCTTGATCTTCAGGCCGAATCATCACTTGGTGGAACATTTCTTTGATGTCCCCAGTCACCGCAACAGGCCTCATTCGAAAATTATACAGGATTGTCATCAACGGTTTCAAGTCATCTGGTCCTTTAAGAAGCACCGAATTGAGAGAGAGACCATTTACTTTTGCTGCCGCATCAAAAACCAAACGAACTTTGGCTGGCTTGTTCGGATTCTTCACCCCAAAATGCGGAAGATACCATGTTCTTGGCGTGTGCACTTTAGCGTCGTCATATGTGAGTCTTCTGGCGTATTCTTTTTCTACATAGCTGGAAATTATGGATTTATAAGTATTCGCAAACTCAGGCTCTCTACGAAATTTGTTTTCCAGGCTGCATAACCTACGCCGAGCCATGTCGTAACTATTTGGCTATTTTATTGCATCTTGCCTCCACAGCAGCCCAGTTTGGTAATGATCATTAATCTTCTTAGTCGATCCCGATAGAATATCAAGCGCTCTTTTGTTGTTTCCGGATATTGGCATATCTTTCGGTTTCTTGACACCAAAATTTTCGATACTAAAGTAGGGGAGAATAGGGAGACTTGATACCTTTTGCAGTTTTTGTACCATAACTTTTTATTCATGTTTCCTAGAAGACCCATTCCTAGTCTTAAATAAAGACACATATATTGGCTTCTTTTTGGCACACAAAACATCTCTTTGTTTCAAATAGTTAAAGCGCAGTTTTAAAAACAGTGAATGGACTCAAAAGGATCAACTCTCCCCAAATTATGGGAGACTTGATTCCCCCACATGGGAGACTTGATCCCTAAGTCGAATTCAGCATAATATACATATATTCTATAAGTAAAAACATCTTTAATTTTTTAATAAATAAATAATTTATTAGCTCAACGAAAAAATCAAATATACAAATAAATAACGAATTCATTTCATAACTTAAAAATAAATAAACATAAAGGCAAGATTTAATTTTATCGTTTTCTTAATACAGAACCTATTCTATTGGAAATAAACGCATTGATTTCGGGTACAAAAAACAACCCACGCGCTTACTGTATATGCCCTGAAAGTTGGTTTAGGCAATTTTTAAATTACATCAGTTTGATAAACTTCACTGATATCCTCTTTTTCAGGCCATTTGAAAGTTTTATCTTCTCTTTTTCGAACAAATTTGACCTTAAGATTAGTTTTTTTTTCCGAAATATATTTGACGATAACCCAATCATTTATTACTTACTTACTTACTTACTTATCCGGCTCCCGATCCATGAGGGGTCTCTGCCTGAGATATTGCGGTCTTCCATCGGTTGCGGTCCCTCGCACGCTCCCTCCAGTCGTCGAGACCAAGCGCTCTTGCGTCTGTGACCGCCTGGTCCCTATAGCGGAGGTTCGGTCTTCCTGGTCGTCTCGAACCTGGGGGCTGGGATTCGAAGATTTTCTTGGCTGGAGCGTTGTTGTCCATTCGCTCGATGTGGCCGAGCCAATGTAGTCGACGTGTTTTGGCTCTTTGGACTACATCCACATCTTGGTACATCTCGTACAGTTCACGATTGAATCTTCTCCTCCAATCGCCCTCTTCGCATATAGGACCAAATATCCGCCGTAGAATTTTTCTCTCGAAAGTGCCCAGGATCAATTCCCCTTTTTTACTTATCGTCCAGCACTCGGCACCGTAGAGTAGAACTGGTAAAATTAGAGTTTTGTATAGCGTGCACTTTGTCTTTCGAGAAAGGAGTTTTGAACCCATTTGTTTGGCCAAACCGAAGTAGCAGCGGTTCGCTAGGGTAATTCTTCGTCGGATTTCCACTAAGGTGTCGTTCGTGGGATTGATGTTTGTTCCGAGGTAGGTGAACTCCTTGACTACCTCGAAATTACTGCTACCAACAGTGACGTTTTGTCCTAGGCGATGGACAGATGAGGCTTTGTTTGTTGATAGCATATACTTTGTTTTGTCCTCATTCACTTCAAGACCAACGCGTTTCGCCTGTTCATCAATAGCTGTGAATGCTTCAAGTACAGCTCTCTTGGAACGGCCGATGATGTCGATGTCGTCCGCATAACCAAGCAGTTGAGAAGACCTGTTAAAGATAGTGCCTTCCATGTTAACACTTGCGCACTATCTGCTCCAGGACTAGGTTGAAGAAATCACATGATAGCGCATCTCCTTGTCTGAACCCTGTACACGTCTGGAATAACTCGGATGAGCTGTTACCCATTTGCACGTTGCACCGCGTATTTTGTAACGTCATGCGGCATAGCTGGATCAGTTTTTTCCGGATCCCAAGTTCCGACATCGCCAATAGAAGCTCTTGGCGACTTATGCTATCATATGCGGCTTTGAAGTCGATGAATAGGTGGTGGGTCTCGACTTGAAATTCGTTGGTCTTTTCCAGGATTTGCCTCAATGTGAAGATTTGGTCTATCGTTGATCTGCCTGGCCTGAAGCCACACTGGTACGTGCCGATCATAGTGTTGCAGAAAGGTTTTAGACGCTCACATAGTACGTTGGATAGGATCTTGTAGGCAACATTAAGCAGGGATATGCCTCTGTAGTTCTTGCAGGACATAGGATCGCCTTTTTTGTAGATTGGGCATATGGAGCTGTTTGACCAGTCGTCGGGCATACTTTCCTCCTCCCAAACTTGGTTGATGAGCTGGTGCATGCGCCCTACCAGAACATCTCCTCCATACTTGAAGAGTTCCGCTGGTAGGCCATCCGAGCCGGCGGATTTGTTGTTCTTAAGCTTGTGGATGGCTTTCTTAACCTCTTCAGTACTGGGTGCTGGGACTGGATCTTCATTGACTGGTCTAATGCTTCTTTGTTCCCCTGTCGCCTCGTCTACATAATGCCCATTAAGCAGCTGCTGGAAATGCTGCTTAAACACGTCTACAATTCCCTGTGCTTCGGTGACTAGGTTCCCTTCGCTGTTTCGAAGAGCTTGCGTGCCAGTCCTATAACCAGATGCCAGTTGCTTGGCTGTTTTGTAGAACCGGCGGGTGTTGGTGGCGGTGCTGGACTCTTCGAGATACTTGAGCTGAGAGGCTGCGGATGCTCTTTTCTTTCTACGCAGGGTTTTTTTCTCTTTCCTTCTCTTTTCACGGTACTCCTCTCTTGCTGCTCTTGTTTTCCGTTGCAGCATTTGCATTCGTGCATTTTCCGTCTCCTGCTCTCATACCACGGGTTCTTTTTTCTGGGTGGTTGATAGCCTATGGTGGTCTCGGCTGTCTCTTTAATAATGTCGCGATACTGGTTCCACTGGTTGTTGACGCTTGTGGCTGGGTGTACGGCAGAGAGTTTCCCGGTCAATTGCTCACTGTAGTCTCTGGCTTTCTCAGATGTGCTAAGGCATGCGATGTTGAACTTCTTTCTTTGGGCGGTCTTCGTTTTCTTTTCGTTGGACAGTCGGGCTCTGAACTTTGTCACAACAAGAAAGTGGTCAGAGTCCACGTTTGCACCTCGGAAAGTTCGCACGTCCAAGATATTCGATGCGTACCTTGCGCCAATAAGCACGTGGTCGATTTGGTTGGCCGTTCGACCATCTGGAGATCGCCAGGTTGCTGTGTGTATCCTTCGCCTGGGGAACCTAGTGCTACTTATCACCGTATTACGAGCTTCAGCAAAGTCGATTAGTCGGAAGCCGTTGTCTGTTGTCGTTTCGTGGAGGCTGTGCTTTCCAACTAATCCGCCAAAGATGTTTTCCTTTCCGACTTTAGCATTGAAGTCTCCGAGCACGACTTTGACATCGTACTCCGGACAGGCTCCGTAGGCTCCGTCCAGAAGGTCGTAAAACTCCTCCTTGTTAGACTCCTCAGCTTCATCGGTAGGGGCGTGTGCACATATTAGGCTGATGTTTTGGAAGGTAGCTTTGATGCGGATCACAGCCAGGCGATCGCTTATCGGCTTAAAATCGATGACTTTAGATCTGAGTCGATTTCCCACGACGAATCCGCATCTTAGCATGTGCAGTCTTTGGTGACAGCTGTAATAAATGTCGCAATCTTTTCTTTTCGTTATACCTGATCCTATCCATCGTATCTCCTGGATCGCGGTAATGTCTGCCTTGTACCGCGAGAGGACAGATTCAAGTTTTTGAGTAGCACCTGGTGTGTAGAGTGTCCTTACATTCCAGGTGCATACTCGTAGATCATAGTCCATTTTCGTTCCGGGTCTGGTTGCCATTTGAGGGGGGTCGTTATCCGAGGCTTCTTGCGTCTCTCTCATAACAATTGGCTTTTTTACTGTGGCCGGGTCGTTAGCCCAACGCACTAACCTCCAATCTGTAGGGCCATGGGTTTAATGTTGCAATTCTTTCCTTGATCAACATTCGCACTTACAAGTTTAGCAAGTCCTGGCATAAAGCCAAGACCAGTATCCGGCGGCTACCAACTTGGAGGTATTGTAAGCACTTGATGTGTAGGAAAAGATACAGCTCGAGGCCCCCAGTTCCTACAACATCCAACCACCACAATCATTTATTAGTAAGTTTAATTCACCACAGGTCATATCTGATTCACAATCAGTTTCATCGTTAACATCATATTCATCGTTTTATTGCTGGTGTTGTCGTTGCAAATTAATAAAGTACCTAAATCACAAAAACACAATTTTTAGTTTCTACTGGCTTAAAGAATTACTAATCTCTTTTTTTTTATCAGAAATAGCAAATTGAATTAAATATTTTGTAACGGGGCAATAGGATGAGGACCCGGTGATAGGATTGGGATTCAGGGAAGGAAAAAGAATTTGAAAAGTGAAACAGGAAACGGATAGGAACCGGAAATAAATTTGAATGGGGCTAGGATAGGCTGGAAAGGGTACCATTGCTTAACGGACAGGGCTGTGGCATGCTGGCGTAGCACGGCTAAGCTCGCCGGATGTAGGGGGGGATCTTGCCCCTCCGTTAAACCTCACCTCGCTACAAAAATTAACTTCATGCCAAATCTCTCAAAATTCCCACTTACTTTCATTTTCGACCTACTGAACTATCTCACGCCTAGCGCCTGCAGCTGGTATTGCAGGTTGACCATTTTCCCCACCACTCCTGATGGAACCTGGTTGGTCGAATCTTCTTCAGGTTCCCCTATGACGCTTACGTCTACGGCATCGTTACTCCTCACCGTTCATGACCACCGCCCTCCACACCCCCTAATAATTAAAACCTCACATCATCATGGTTAAGCTCTCAGAAGTCCATAAAATAAACAGCCATTGGATTTGGTGTGGCTCACAATCATAATTTTTATTAAAAAAGAAAAGGAAAGCTAAAACATTTTACGATATATAAAGTTTAAGGCCAGAACCCACCGAATATGGTATGGCTAACATTATTACAAAGTGTTATACAACAATAAAAAAAAACGTTGAAATAATTGACGGTTTTTCAATAGGGAATGAACTTTTAAAAATACAAAAAGGATCAACACGAACAAAATTTGCTTTAAATGTTAACGGATAAAATTAATCTCTAAACGTAATTTATTAAAAAGAATTCAGAATGTACCGGAAAGAAGTGAAACACGTCGGTGGACCTTTCTGTCTCACTTGGAGGTGGGGGAATTCTCTCAGGGTTACTATTGAACCCCGGAAGTATCCTTCGCTCCAACAACCTAACCTGTCGACAATAAAAAATTGGGGCTGAGCCCAGTCCCACCCTTTACCAATATCGTTGAGGCCAATGTTCGCCTCGTTTACCCGAGTCCTGCCTAAAGAGCGCTCTGTAGGTGGCTGCACCTCTTTTTTCGTGCGTCGATATTCGCGGGGGTACTTGGGGGAAACTCGTTTCAGCTTGCCGACTGACGGTATCGACGACACACTCCCTTTCACCACCTTTCTAAAATCTTGTACAGGATTTCAATACGCAAATGAAAATTAGGTATAAAATAATTTAAATGAATAAAAATTTAAAATTCAAAATTTTGCCAACAACCAAAAACCTTAATACTAAAAGCATGCAATAAGAATATTGTTCTTCGCCCTCTCTAGTTGAGTCGGAGTATCTTCTTTCGTTTTCGTTTATTTCTGGTGTCTTTAATTTTTTTTGGTTTGTGTACGAGTATTCTCATGAAACACGATTTTGTAGGTAGACATTTGGTCGATAGGTTCGCTGTGATCGCCTTACCGAGATCCCTTAACAAAAATTAGTATGACATTTGGACGCATAGATGGCCACGAGCTTTTTTTCTTCATGAGAATACTATAGAATTTATATACAATGAATAAATGCGACGTTTATCCAAGTTTCAATCATATAGGGTTGGTGTATTGGATAATGTAAGGGGAATATGTCTTTTTTGTAGGGCGACACTTTCAATTTCGTTCGTAAATATATTTATAATAGATAAAAAAAGGTACTTATCGGTGATTTCGGACTAGATGAAACTAAATCCAGAGTATTTCCTTTTTTTTCTTGTCGTCAGCACAGGTCCGTTTTCTGGATTTGTCCAAAATGGTAGATACTGTCAACCAATATGGCGGCACCAACTCTGCCCTTGGCGATGACCGCCAGCCTTTAGCACCGAACCCTGAGCCGTTAAGGTTTATTTAAATTTTAAATTTAACACCAGTTATAACAAAATTTTCCTTACCTATCGAAACTTAAATATTTTCTTATTTGTTAACCACGTCGTTTATCACCAATGGAGATCACACTTCTTAGAGATTTTACCACAAAAATTAATTAAATTTTTTTTCTTTAAATTTTCAATATAAAAAAACTAATCCTTTTTTTTCATTTTTACCACTCTCCGAGATTAAACACCTATTGGCACGGACCATGCACCACGACAATTTCTTTCGAACTAACCCCTTTTTGTTCTCCTACCTCTATCGACACCGCAAATCATCATCCAGCAACACAAAAGAAAACCCCTATTCCATTGTTTGGTGAGGTAAATGAGATCCGTTGGGGTTAACACTATCCCCTTGGAGGAGCCCTCTCTCCACGTCCCCCCTCAATTCCTTTGAAAAACAAACATTAACCTACCACGGTGTGTTCACCGCCCAACCGGTAATCCCATCCATAAACCCCAACCGCTGTACAACTCTAATTCACCCCGAAACCTACCTCTGTCTAATTTCGAGATTTGCTAGCCGCAAGCTGTCATTTCAACTTCGTACCTCGAAATCAAAATCCAACTCAAAACAAAGTTGTATTCTGATTGTGCGGGACGGCTTCTTCTTTCATTAAGTTTTTCCTTTTTTCTATTTACTTCCAAGTAAATTTTAGCAAAAGAAAGATTTATTTTCTACGATGTTGCTTTATCAAATCTCAAAAATAGTTCACTGTTTATCATTTGAAGTTTCCTGTTTTGCTGGTGGACATCGAAGAAAAAAACTTCTTTCGAAAAAAAAGTGCCGTCCCGTCTCGACGAAACAACAAAAAGTATTTCATCCAGACGGCAAACTGAGTTTTTGTTTGGATGACGTTCGAGCAAGTCATTCGAACCGAAAAAAAAACATTCCTGAAGGAAACCATCCGTATAATCCCATGAAACATGCTGCGGCCACATCGGGATCTGGAAATTGGCGTACGCAGTTGTTTCTCCCGATGGCGAGGACCTCAACGAATGGGAAGCTGCGACCAGTAGATTTCTTCAGCCAAATGCACAACTGCATTTTGTTCTGTACATCGAAAGGAATCTGTGGCTATTTGGACCCATTTGACATGAGGTCACAACCACCGACGACGGGGACCCCATGTCAGTTGTCGTGGCCATACGACACCAACCAAGGTAAAAATATGCAACCAGTGCAACAAAAAAAACGCATTGTACCTATGTAAATTTCTATATATTAGGCAATCGAAATAAACCGGTCGTTTGTACTTAGTTAAAGTAAAGTTGGTGTTATTATTGTTTTATTAGTGGGAAGTTTATTCTCTTGTTTCGTGGAATATTTGCTTGCCCTATATGCGCAATGTATGGTAGCGTAGTGCATTATTTTGTGCATTTTACTTGGGCGCTACTGCCATGGTGTATTGGCAAGTTACTTTCCGAGGCTGCCGTAACAAACCTCCGGATTTGGGACATTTTATATTGCTACAAAGACGGTGGCAGGCAGCTCTTAACTTCTTTTGACGTTGGGGATGAACCCACTTTCAAAAGCCGGGCAATTTATTCTCAGCCTCTTTTTTTTTCTCTCTTTTTCTTTAGTTTCCTCCGTCTTATGCTTCTACTACTCATTAATCGTGCTTCTAGTAAAAATTAACAACTATTCTTTGCTTTTCGTAGATAGAAATAAGGTTATTACTTTTCCGATTCAATTGACTCCAGGAGATCAATTTTCCAAAAGGAAACTGACTGAGTCATTTTGAATTCATTGAGTGTTTCGTGTGGCAAGTCATTTGCTTTTTCTGTATATGGACTAGGTCTACAAGTTCACAATTACACACATGGAACAACAAAGATATCACAGTTAGTTAGATTCTTATTGCACATTAGGTAGTTATTGCACTTTAGACATCGGCGCTTCTAGTGATATATATAAATATGGCTTCTAGTTCACTATATCTGTTTCGAGGACCGAGGACCAGTTGAATTGAATCTTAGGAGATTGGGACAAGAACCAGGTTTATTAGGAAACATTTATTTGTATTTGATTGATGCCTGTACAATAACCTGGCAATACATATTGATTAAATCAAAGGTTTACAAATGAAAATAATTTAAAAAAAATACTAAATCGAAAAAAAACAAAAACGTTGACTTATAAAAAAAACATGTTTACTGCTTAACTTATGGAAGCTATCAGTAAAATCTATCGTCCCTACACTGAATGCACAAACTAATAAATAACATAAAAGTACATGAATACACTGACAAAAAAAGTTAAAAACTAACTCGTATACAAAACTAACTGAAACGATTAAATGAATAAATAACAATTAGGTAAATAAATAAATGAATGGACTCTAATAAAACTGCAAATTAAATAAATATATGGACTCGAATATATAACTATGTAAAGTAAATAAATAAACTATAGAAAATAAATAACAAATATATAACTGCAAATAAATAAATAAATAAATAAATAAATAAACAAATAAATAAATAAATAAATAAATAAATAAAAACATAGATAAAGCTATAAAGGTACACCGGAAAACTTAAATTTGAAGGTCGAAAACCTTATCAGATACAAGTAACCAGTTAAACGGAATGGAATTAGGTTCTTATGGAGGGGAAGAAAAAAAAAAGGAAAGTAGTATAGTTCATAGTTTAAGATTTTTCTGTTGATTCTTAGGAGACATTCACATGAGAGGTTGATAGGAACAGTGACATACTTACATATATATCACAGATTTTTGGTATTATACCTATCACAGATTTCGTTGTTGTTGTAAAGCTATTGTTTAATGTCTTTGGCATGGAATATCCCAATTTTCTTGCCCGCCAGATTTTCAAGTTCGTAATTATTCTTTCCTACTTCTTTAACTACTCGACATTTCACGAATTTTGGGCATAATTTCGCGGATAAATATTTAGACGTGTCGCTTAAAATGAAATTACGTCGGTAAACCTCCTGTCCAGGAACATACCTCACGTTTCGAGTGCGCATATTATAGACTTTGTCGCTTTGCTCTTTGGCTTTCATGATACCGTCTTTAATTTTTTCGCGAATACACTGCAGTCTGTTTTGCCGTGGGAGAGCCAACAGCTCACCATCGTCAACTATACTAAGCTTCTGAGTCAGTTCATATCCGCTACCATGAGTCATCATATTTATGCCAAACAGGGCAAAATATGGAAAAACACCGGTAGCTGAATGAACTGAACTCCTCAACGCGCCTGCGATATCACTAAGGTGCATATCCCAGTCGCGTTGGTCTTCTTTCAGATACGAGCGTATAGCCGCCAATAGCGTTCTGTTGACCCTCTCCGAGGCGTTGGACTGAGGGGCATAATTGGCGGTTCGAAAATGTCGAATACCATACTTTTGTAGGAGAGTTTGGAAATCTTTGGCGACAAATTGTTTGCCATTATCCGAATGTATGACTTGCGGAACTCCAAATGCATTAAAAATGTCATTTCGGAGGAACTTTATTATGCTACTGGTATTTGCCGACCGTAAAGGTTCCAGAAAAACATACTTTGTTAGATGTTCTAACACAACAAACACATAGGCATTACCGGACTTTGACCTTGGGTAGGGACCCAAGAAGTCAACATATAATTTTTGAAACGGACGATTGACACTGAAGGTAGTAGTGATAGGTGGACGTAAAATTTGATTGGTTGGTTTACATTGCTTACATATTGCACATTTCGTAACGAATTCCCTTATTTGCACTGTCATGTTCGGCCAGTAAAAGTGCTGCCGAATCCGATGTAGGGTTTTTGCCACACCCCCATGAGCAGCCTGTGGTGGATCGTGGGCCCGCTCAATGACCCCTTCGGTCAAACCAGACGGTACCCACAAACGCCAATTATGCTCATAGTTGGGCTCTTCGTTTTAAACAGCGAATGAGCGTTTGTACACAAAGTTGTCTACAATTTTCAAATCAGGCAATTGTTCCTGGTTAGACTGGATTGTTGCGATTAGATCTTCATACTCGCTTGACTTGAACTCGTCCGAAGCAAGATCTATCAATGGGGCGATATTTCCAATCTCCATACTGTCTACGTGTGCCCGAGAGAGTGTGTCTGGCACGACATTTAGCGTTCCCTTTCGGTGCTCTATGTCGAAGGTATAGGTTTACAATTCTAAACTCCACCTAGCCAGCCTCCCACTCAGGTCCTTCATGGTCATCAACCATTTGAGGCTGGAGTGGTCGGTGATTACGGTGAAATCCATACCCTCGACATAGGGCCTGAACTTTTTGACTGCCATTACCGCCGCCATGCACTCCCTCTCGGTCACACTATAGTTTCTCTGGCAAGTATTTAACTTTTGAGAAAAGTATGAGATCGGGACTTCTCCTCCATTCTCGTTCTTCTGGAATAGTACTGCTCCGATTCCAGAGTCAGAAGCATCGCACTGAATATAAAATCTTTTCTTGAAATCGGGATGAGTAAGGACAGGGGTGGTTGTCAGAACCCGTCTTAGCTCCTCAAACGCTGTGATTGCCTCATCTGTCATTTTAAACTTCGCGTCTTTTTTCTTAAGCGTGTCAGTTAGGGGTGCGGTCAGGCTGGAAAAGTCTTTGATGAACCTCCTATACCACCCTGCTAAACCAAGTAGCCGGCGGACTTGTCGTGGGTTTTTCGGCATCGGAAAATTAACTACCGCTTCGATCTTCGCTGGATCGGTCTTCAACATCCCACCACCAACGATAAAACCCAAATATTTTAGCTCTTTAAAGCAAAACTTTGACTTTTTAAGGTTGATGGTGAGGTTGGCCTTCCTCAAACACTCGGCTACTTCGTCCAGCATGGTGATATGGGTCTCGAAATCCGGTGCGATGATCAACAAGTCGTCTAAATACACGAAGACGTTGTCCCTGAGTCGTGCAGGAATTACCTTATCCATTAAACGGCAAAGCCTTTGAGCTGCATTGCACAACCCAAATGGCATTACCTTAAAATGATATAAGGGTCTCCCCGGTACCGCAAATGCAGTTTTCTCCCTGCTCTGTTTCTCCAGCGGTATTTGCCAGAACGCTTCCTTGAGATCTACACTACTTATAAAGTAGGTATTGGGTAGACGACTGATAAGCCCTTCGATATGAGGAAGAGGGTTAGCGTCCTTTTTGCTTAACGCGTTGACCTTACGAGAATCCAGACAGAAACGATACTTAATAGTACCATCTACTGCTGGCTTCTTTATAAGGACTACGGGCGAGCACCAAGGACTCTCACTCTCCTCTATAACGCCGAGCTTAAGCATTCGATCTATTTCCTGGTACAGTAAGGCTTGTACCACTGGCGAAACAGGGTAGTGACGCTGCTTAACAGGCTCCGCGTCTCCAGTATCGATAACATGCTCCATCATCGTCGTTTTTCCGAGACCGTGTCGATCATAATCTAAAAATTTTCGCCTGACCGTCTCCAATTCAGACTGCTGCTCCGGTGTTAGCTGGTGAGCATTCAGTAGGTCTGCTTCTTCCTCTGGAACCGAAACAGAACTAACAATATTTGGTGCAATATGAAACATCCTCCAAAAATCAACCCCGAGGTATAATTCTTGTTCCAAACTGGGCACCAGGAAAAATGTTATGGGCTGCTGGGTATTTTTGTAGGTGACTGGAGTTTGAACCTTGCCGATGATGGCTTGTGATTTCCCATCAGCGGTTCTAACACCCGCCTTATACGGAAGAATAATCATATTCATATCCTTCACCAAGTTCATACAACCCTTACCTAAGATGCTCACGCTGGCCCCGCTATCGAGCAAACCCAGCATCTCTTTCCCACCAATATCCACCTTCGCATATGGCCTCGGGTCGGTATTGAGGTCTAACACCGTCGTTGATATATTTTTCTTAGTTTGTGATCTAAGTTTATACCTATCTCTAGCTTTTTTAATCCTTTTTGTAACTCCCATTTCCTGTCTATTAAAAATCTTGTTTCTAGCTATTTCATATTCCTTAATTCTAATATGTAGCGGCTTTATTACCCTTTGCTTAACACTACCTTCGCCTGTTTCTTTTTCCTCTTTTTCACGTGTTAATATTTTAATATTTTTATCAATTTCCGCAGGTTCTTTTATTCTTTGGATTGAGGGTTCTGTGTGGAACACGAATCCCCCATCGACTTCGTGTTCCTGGACCTGTTTTCCGGATTGCACTTCTGGCATCGCGGAGTAATAACTCCCTCTAAACCACATCGGTAGCAGAAGAGAGTAGATGGGCAGTCCATGAACGCGTGGCCTTGCTGTTTGCAATTCCAACAGGTCTGGAATTTGGAATCGCTCGCCGCACGAGATGCCTTTGGTCGAGCTCCCGACTGTTGAAACGCCGCCACTTGTTCATCCCCGAACGAACCATGATCATCATCCAAATCCAGCTCATTAGCGACATACCGATTGGTTGTCCTGTGAGCTTTGAACGCTTCTCGGTCTCTATCCGGAAATGCCAACTCAGCGTCTTTGCACGCCCTGCGCAGTTGGTCCATCGTGTAGATGGCTTGAGGATAAACCATCTGACTTAATCTTCGGTTCAAATTGCGTTTCAGAATCAGAACCAGCTCCATTTCTGGAATCTGCACCCTGAGCTGGGATCTGAGTCTATTCACAGCGGCAAAATATTCATCACTGGTCTCTCCGGCGCCGTGCTTGCGATCCATCATGTCCCTCATGACCTCGTAATCGGACTTCGAATTCCGAAATTGGCGCATTAATGCGTCTCGAAGCATTGGCCAGTCGGGACTATAATGAGATCGCTGGAATTGCCAGTACCATTCTTGCGCAGCACCGGATAGCAAGAGGTGAAAATCCCTCAGAATCTCAGTCCAGGGACAGACATACTGGCTCTGCAAAATCTCCAAACGGAACACAAAATCCTCTACGGTAAGTACCTCCAAACTCCCATCGAAATTTAATCCCCATTTGTTTACTTTTATAGGAGTTTTACTGTTCAAATTTAAAAATGAACGAGAATTGACGTATGGTTGCGGAAGGTACCCACCGTTAGGATTCCGAGTTCCGCCATTTGTGTCCCGAAGATCGGTCAGCTGGCATCCTCTGCTTTCTGATCCCTGGTCCCAATAAGGAATCCGATTCATGTTTCCATATGGATTTTCTATTGGCACAAATGGCCGTGAAGCTACCGGTTGTTGCAACTGCCGTGGAGGCTCCGGAACTGGTCGTCTCACTGGTATTTCCCCCGTGACTTCCAACACACTTGGGCACCGACCCGTCGCTTCACCTAGCCCCACTGGAGGTGCTACTTGGCGAATAGTTTCCAATTCGGCGAAATTTTTCTTCATTTCCGCCTTCAAGGACTCCGACAGTTCGTTTCGAAGAGCCGAGGTATAGCGCTCGCAAGCGTTAATCACGGTGGCGTTTATAGCAGCAACAAGATCTGTCGATACACTGTTACCACTTCCGTTTTCCGTGATCTCTACCATGGACCCATTCTTTCCTGAATTAATATTTTGGTTCGGCCTTCGCTCCTCATTCGCCATGGCTTCCTTGTTTGTCAGGCCGCTATAAGCCAGCGACGTCAATGATTCGGCCGAACTACCTGCCTGACTGACTGGCCTAGGAATTTCAGGTGGTGGAACCGAAAACATTGGAGGAATAGAGAAAGCTGACGGAACTTGGCCTACGTCTTTGGATTGGTCGCTTGTTGTGGGTTCGCCCTGTTTTGCTGGTATTGGCGAGTTTCTTAAAGGCATTTTTAATATCTCTTTCACAATTGTATTGAAGTGAGAGCGTGTGGTTGTACTACCCTGATTGTAAAGTGTCTTAATAATCTCTTTTTCTATTTCAGAGTTCATCACCCCTTACCCTACCTGGCCGTTGCGAACTTTCCTCAACCTGAAGCCACCAGAACCAAAACAAAAAGGAAACCTCAAATGGAATATATAAAACAAAAAAAAAAACGCTCACCAGTTATTCCTTAGCTCTAAAGTACCCTAGTTTTGTAATTGCTATTTTATTTTACTTTAATATTATTTATAAAAAAAACCTAAGACAAAATGTAAACCTATAATTAACTTACTACTAAACACCTATCTAGACTAAACCTATTACTTCTATATAACAAAAACTATCTTAAACCTATAATCTAAGCCTATAATTAAACTTAACTTTAAGATTTTTTTTTCTTTTTCGCTGTTTTTATCTATATATATTTTTTTTTAATTTTATTGATTTTTAAAACAATTATACTTATACTATCCACTATCTAAAACTATACATAAAAACCCAACAACTGTTATAAAAAACTAACCTAAGTCACTAACGTAAATTAAAACTATCTAAACTATATGAAATCGTGGCTATCTTTATTTTTACTTTTTTTTACTTATCTAACTGCCAACTTAAATTTCTTGCTACCTTGATACAAACTATTTGTTGAAACCAGAAAATGTCCATGTAAACAACGAATTTGCTTCCACACGGTTACCGTGTAAATCACCACATTTTTCCCAAATGTTGGTTACCAAACGAACCCATTCTTTAAGTATTTTTGTTTTCTGTATGTTGGCACACTGGTTTTTTCATTTCGGTCGCCTTGGTGATGTCATCCATTCATTCATTCTCTTTTTGGCCGTCATCTCATCAACAAGTTGTCTATTAAAACTATCTTAAAACTAGTATTCTTAAATCTATTAACTTAAAAGTAAAACGTAAAGTAATTTGAACCTAAAACTTAAAATCTAAAAGAAAATTTGTGAACTGAAACTTAGAACTAAGGAATAAAAATAAAACAAAAAAAAAGGAAAATTATTGTGTCGTCCATCATTCAATTGGAGTTGGTGCCAAAGTATCGGCAATTATACATGGTCCTTCGAGCCGGATTGCGACGGTAGCAGACAACGTGGTCAACGCTATTCGATTCCGAAAATATATTAGGCATCAGCCTATTTTTTTTGGAATTTATCGAGTCCAATTGAAGAGCAACATCCTTTTGTATCGACGAGTGTGGAAATTTTTGGAAATTGTGTGACAAAAAAAACCCACAAAACCAGCTATCCACCATCGTGCTTGTCGACGGAATTCCTTTTTGGTTACCAAGTACCACACGCTCATCGTTGTATGCCATAGTGTAAGCACACGAAATAATCATCCTCGTGTTCCACTGAAAGTGTGTTTAGATCCTTTTCATCTCTAAGCTATTTGGTTGGCACTATCCAAGGACCAAAATCTTTGTCGCTGTGTGCTATACAAAAATATCATCTGTAAACTTCGTCGTTGCATGTGCATACGCAACGAAAGCCATCGTGTCTTGTGTGCCAGTGTTCCGACACTAGAAGCATCGACCTTATATCGTTGTGTCCCACTGCCCAAGGACCTAATTCATCTGTACCTCGTCGTTGTGTGCCATTGTCAGATAAGCACACATATATCATCATCTTCACTTCGTCGTGGCGTGCCATTGAACAGGCACAAAATATCATCATCGTGTCTTGTGCACCAGTGCTCCGACCACAGAAGCATCGACTTTATATCGTTGTGTTCCACTGCCCAAGATCCGAATTCATCAGCCTTAACTCATCGCTGTGTGCCTTTGTCATATAAGCATACACATATATCATCATCTGTACCTCGTCGTTGTGTGCCATTGCCATAGAAGCACAAATTCATCCGCATCTTTAACTCATCGTTGTGTGCAATTGCCATAAGCACCAAACTATCATCATTTTTATATCATCATCTTTAACTCTTCGTTGTGTGCCATTGCCATATAAGCAAAATCATCATCATCGTAGTCATCATCATCAAAATTATCATCATCGTAGTCATCATCTTGAAAATTATCATCATCGTAGTCATCATCTTAAAAATTATCATCATCATCAGCATAGTCATCATCAAAATCAACATCACCTTTATATATCATCGTGAATTTCATCATCAAAACCAACATCATCTTCATCTATAATATTATCATCGTGAACATCATCATCAAAATCAACATCACCTTCATCTACCATCGTGGGAATCATCATCATAGTCAACATCATCATCATCTATATTACAATCATCATCCAAATCATCATAAATTTCCAATCTTTTGTACAAGGTACGTTATATATACTACGTTTACATGTGGTGTTGAAGCGAGCTTGAAGCTCGCTTCAACTCTTTGTATACCTGGCTCGAGTTGAAATGAGCTTGATTCGACTTGATTCCGCTCGGGGAGCTGAGTTGAGTCGAAATTTGTGACGAAAAACCTGGGTCGAGGAGTTGGCTTTACAGATAAAACACTTTGGTCTGTTTATTTGTATGTTTGTCTTCAAATATAGTTTTGTTTAAATAGATAAGTGTAGTAAAGTACTCGTGCTAATTCAATTAAATTTGCTTTGCATTAAAATAAATACATTAATGCCATTAATTTTTCTGGAATCTCAATACCATTTCAACTCAACTCTAAATGGAGCACTCAACTCAAGTAACGAAAAACCTGGGTTGAATATTCGACCCTATTTCAACTCGAGCTCTCGATTCTGCTTGTAAACGTAGTAATAATATATTCTAGTGCTATATTCAATAAATTTGTTTTTACATATACACATATATTATATTTAACAACTATTTGATTTGTTTTGTGGAATCAATCTTGCATACATTGGGTACTTTTCATACATTATCGGGTATATTTTACAAAGTCGATTCTTTAAGTAATTTTGTTTTTTTGTTTGAGAATCTGTTCGAGGTTATAAGCGCGCAGTTATTGTCGCTATAATGAGTTTGCTGGACGATTTGATTTTCGCTTCCGAGTCCGACCAATTGGTCGAATTTTATGCGGCCTTTAAGGCGAAACCAGCCGGCACTCATTCGGTTTCCTTGTTAGAAGCTTATCGAGACGAATTAAAAAGTTTGTGGAAAGTCGTGAAAATTGTCTACGAGCAATGCATAAAAAGTGATGATGAGGAGTTGAAAGATTCTCTAGTCGAAGTTAAAGCAAAGTTTCAGAGTTCATCATCAACTTTCTTTCAATGTACAAGTGAAATTTCCGATTTTATGAAATCTCTTACTTCGGTTAAAGTTAGTAATGGAAAAGATTTAAGTGTTCTAAACGAGCAAACAAGTGAAAATTCGCATAATATCAAAGTTCCTCCGTGCGATACCCAAACTTTTTATGGCAACTATTTGGAGTGGCCATCCTTTCGGGATATGTTCACAGCAGTGTACATAAACCATTCAAAGCTCAGCGACGTTCAAAAACTTTTTCATTTGCGAAACAAAACTAAAGACGCGGCCTTTAATATAGTTAATAAATTCGGTTTGACTGACGACAATTTTAATCTCGCGTGGAACGCTCTAAAGGAGCATTACGAGAATAAAAGGATTTTGGTAAATAACCAAATACAAATTCTTTTGAACCAAAAACCGATTCTTTCCGAGTCAGCTAAGGAAATTAAAGTTTTGCAAAGCAGTATCAATGACGCTTTGATCGCACTTAAATCCTATAATATTCAGACCGACGCGTGGAACGCTATTATTACTTTTCTTTGTGCGTCTCGACTTCCAGACCATACATTGAGTTTGTGGGAAGCCTCGTTGACTAAACCTACTGAAATCCCATCATGGGAAAGCATGAATACTTTTTTAACGAATCGATACCGAGTATTGGAGAGTGTTTCCGAAATGAAACTTAATTCTTCTTCAAACAAGTCACAAAGTACTAAAGCTGGAACGGCATTATCTACAAAATCAAAACCCATTAGAAACTTTCATATTAAAGTAATTCCTGCCTGTCAAGTGTGCAGTGAGCAACATCCTCTTCGGACTTGTCCTATCTTTTTGAAGATGTCAGTTGATGAGAGACAACAAACAGTTCGCAAACACAAATTTTGTTTCAACTGTCTTGCGATAACTCACAACTTAAACCAATGCAAAAGCACAAGCACTTGTTTACGATGCAAAGGTAGGCATCATACCTTACTCCACTTTGAGAAAAAGGGTGCTCCATCGCACAATATCCGTGCACAACAAACTTCAACTAATATCACTCCATCTGCTCCACTATCTTCATCTTCACCTCATGGTTCATCTTCATCTTCGGGTTCATCTTCATTACCAGGCACGCAGCAAACAAAAGACAATCATCAAACTATACAGTCCACTCAAATAACGAATCATAATGTCATGTTTTCTCAGACTTATCGCCAAGTTTTGTTAGCAACAGCCTTAGTCAAGATCAAACATCAGGGTGCAGAATATGAACTTCGAGCCTTAATTGACCAAGGGTCTGAAGTTTCATTCTTATCTGAAACCTTTCAAAAGCATATAGGTCTTCCAACCCAAAACACTCAAGTCCGTATATGTGGTATGGGTTCCACTGTCACTGCGTCTTCATCAAAGGTTTGTTCTTTTACTCTTAGTTCTAACTTAATAACCAATTTCGAAATAAAGGCTCAAGCGTTAATTTTGAAGAAACTCACGTGTAATTTACCGGCGGTTTCAATGAAACTCGATCAAACCCACTGCAAGTTTAATTTTCCGTTGGCAGATCCGCTCTTTCATTAGAGTTCGAGCATTGATATGCTCATTGGGGCAGATTTGTATCCACTTATAATCTTAGAAGGAGTGAAAACAAATGTTCTGAATTCTTTAATGGCTCAAAATACAGTTTTTGGTTGGGTATTGCTGGGATCTTACGAAAATATCCCTGTAGTTTCGAACTTTTCAACCTTTGCCTCGTATAGTGACGAACCCTCAACTGATCAAGCTATTGAACGATTTTGGAAAGTTGAGGAGTTACCTCAAAATCATAGGCTTACTTCATCCGATCAATTATGTGAAGAGTTGTATCACAACTCCACCTACCGAGATGCGACAGGTCGGTATGTGGTTAAGCTACCATTTAAGAATCCATCGGACGAGTCACAACTGGGCACTTCGCGTTCCAACGCAATGAAACAATTTCTTCGTAACGAAAAGACTTTACTGTCTAAACCAGCGGTTAAAGCAGAATACGATAGAGTCCTTTCAGAATATCTTCAATTAGGTCATATGACACCCACACCACCTTACGAGCTGTGGAATAATGGCAATGTTCAATCGTATTACATGCCTCATCATGCGGTTTTAAAACCTCAAAGCACCACTACCAAATTACGAGTTGTGTTCAACGCTTCTAGCGCGTCCTCCAATGGGAAAAGTTTAAATGATCTCCTGTATGCGGGTCCTGTTCTTCAAAGTGACATAACGTTGTTGCTTCTCAATTGGCGTTTTTATAGATACGTCTTTAACGGTGATATTGAAAAAATGTATCGCCAAATAGTTATCCATCCTGAGCATTCGCAATATCAGCGCATCTTGTTTCGCCCCAGTCCAGATCACAAAGTCGTCGATTATAATCTAAACACGGTCACTTTCGGAGTTAATAGTGCTCCATATCTCGCTATCCGCACTCTTCATCAACTCGCTTCAGATGTTGAAACTAGTTTTCCTCTAGCGTCAAAAATCCTAAAAAAGGAATTCTACGTGGACGACGTCCTTTCGGGCGCTCACGATATTTTGTCTGCACGTAGATCGCAAATCGAACTTATAAATGCTCTTCGATCCGCTGGATTTAATCTGAGAAAGTGGACAGCGAACAATTCCGAGTTACTCAATCATATCGCAAATGAAGATCTTTTAAAAAAGGACTTCCTAACAATCGAACAGGACAGTTCTACAAAAACCCTAGGTGTTCAGTGGAACACATCCACTGACACTTTTTCTTTTTCTACAAACCCTCAGAGTTTAGCCATGACATCTGTCACCAAACGCGACGTATTATCAACGATCGCAAAATTATACGATCCTGCCGGTTGGCTCGCTCCTGTTGTTGTGACTGCAAAGATACTTATGCAACAAATCTGGAAAGATCGAACTGGGTGGGATGAAAATCTTACGCCTCTTTCACAACAAAAGTGGAAATCCTTTTTAGCCGAATTTGCCGAAATCGAAACAATCTCAATTCCTCGATGGGTTGAGTATTCTCCGTGGAAAAAGCTGCAACTTTACGGTTTTTCGGATGCCTCCGAAAAGGCATACGCAGCAACAGTTTTCGTTCGAATACGACACAGTTCTTCGCTAGTTACATCCCATCTATTATGGGCCAAATCCAAGGTTGCACCAGTCAACACCATTTCCCTTCCGCGCCTTGAACTCCAAGGCGCAGTTCTGCTGTCGCACATGATTAGAGTACTTCTCAACCAATTTGAATTTTTGAATGATATCTCTATTAGATTGTGGACGGACTCCACGATTGTTTTAGCGTGGCTTAATAAACCACCAAGCACGTGGAAAACGTATGTAGCAAATAGGACTTCAGAAATTTTAACTAACGTTCCTAATATTCGATGGAGTCATGTCTCCTCCTCCGATAATCCTGCTGATTTAGCTAGTCGTGGTATCTCACCAGGTGAATTAAAATCACGTCAATTATGGTGGACGGGACCATATTGGCTTCAAGGATCAGAGTTAGACTGGCCCTTAACTCCGCCAATCGATCCTCCCGATGAATCAATCCTCGAATATAAACCAATTCAAAAACTCGCAAATGTTGCATTGTACTCAGGTGACTTCGAAAGTGAAATTTTATCCAGATTTTCGTCTTGGCACAGAGCGCTCCGAGTGATGAGTTATGTATATCGTTTTATCAACTCAACTCGAAAGCAGTCTATAAGAGATAGCTACACTTCAAACCTTCTTTCTCACGAAGAAATTAAATCTACAAAAACAGAAATCATCAAATTAACTCAAAAACAACATTTTGCTGATGAATATGAAGCTCTTGTTCAAGGAACAAAATTAAAACCAAAAAGTAATCTTTTATCCCTCAGTCCTTTTCTTGACTCTAGTCAAGTAATGCGCTCTCAAGGTAGGCTTGCATCGTTCTCCTTATGTTATAATGAAAAGTTTCCTATACTCCTTCCCTACAATTCTTATTTATCTCAACTCTTAGTGTCATACATTCATCAATTATCGTTACACGGTGAAATTCAATTGATGTCCCGTATAGTTCGTTCCGAATATTGGATACCCAAGCTAAAAAACTTAATCAAAAGTCATGTCCGGGGTTGTAAGCCTTGTGTTTTGTACAAAAAATCGGTCCAGTCGCAATTCATGGGTTCACTGCCAGCCGAAAGAACAGTTTTGAGTTTACCGTTCACTAATACGGGCATTGGCTTTGCTGGTCCCTTTATAATTCAGAACTTTTATGGAAGAAAATGTCGCTTGGAAAAAGGCTACGCCTGTCTTTTTATCTGTTTTGCCACTGTTTTGGACTATTCAAGAACTTACATCGACTTAATAATTTTCATTTTGCTATTTACTTACATTTACCTTTCATTTTGCTAATTTAATTAATTGAATTGATTTTCTTAACATTTAATCTTGATTTTTTTACCTTCAACTTGTTTTCTACCTAAATCTAATTAATTCATTTATACGTTCATTCAATCATGCAATCATTCATTCATTAAATTTTGTCATTGTAAATCAATCTACAACTCCACTGTACTTGCGGCTTTATACTTTGAGTGTATTAGAATTTGTTTCTTGTACAAGCGGTACTTTTGTACTTTTGTTATAACTTGATAGAGAGCACTGGAAAGCTACAGTTGCAGTGGGCTGTATTTTGATTGAATTCTGCTGTTGCTCTATTAAGCAGGGCTTTTCTCTGCCACTTGGATTTCAACCACAGCACAGCAAGGGTCGATTGGTAACATTAATTATACAAATTTAACCTGCCAATATATTTTGTAAATTTTGTTAATGATGCTTTTTATTTATATTCTGTGATCGGAACATTATTTCTTTTATATGATTAAATTCTTAATCATAAAAGTGGTCCTTCGAGCCGGATAGACATTAATTTGAACTACCTAAACCTATTTGTGATTAAAATTAATTGACTAATTAATCGATTCCGTTTTGTGAACTGCATTTAAGATAGCGGTCTGTGCAAATTTTTGTTTGATTGATTAAACAAAACAATGAATGCTATAAAACTTAAGATTGGAAATGTTAAAGGCAGGTTAACTCGTGCGGCAAATTTCGTAGAAACCATCGAGGAGTCTACGCCTCTCGAGTCGATTGAAATTCGATTAGAAAAGTTAGAAACCACGTGGTTAGAATTCACTCATTTGTACGATGAACTTTTTCAATTGTTAAAGGAAACTGATGACAATAGCGATCATGAAACTGAGTTTGGTGATTATGAAAATAAATACTTCACCGCTCATTCGCACCTTACTCAAGCTGCTCGGGCACGTAAGATCCCTGAACAGGTGGCTGAGAAAAACGCGGAAACTTCGGTCCTTGAACAGCTTGCCTTACAACAATCATCCTTTCTTGAAAGGTTGAATTCGTCGAGAGACTCTAATCCCTCAAATCATTTGCCAAAAATAGTAGTACCTCCTTTTTCTGGAGACTACAAAGACTGGCCCAGTTTTCGCGATTTATTTACTGGATCGATTGACTGTAGAGCTAATCTTACCCCGTCTCAAAAGTTTCATTTTTTGAAATCATTTCTCCGTGGAAATGCTGCTCAGTTAATAAATGACATAACCATTTCCGACACAAACTATTTTGAAGCATGGGAGAGATTAGAGAGACGATATGATCGTGTTCAAATAATAGTTCAGTCTTACATTCAAACCTTTTTATCGCTTCCATCTACTAGTGTTAGTAACGTGAAACTTTTGCGAAAAATAACTGACGATGCAGACCAAGTCATTCGAGGACTTAATGCACTAAACAAAAACAATCGCGATCCGTGGATCATTTATCTTTTACTAAGTAAACTAGATCCAGATACCAATAGATCGTGGGCAGAGGCTATTGGTTCTAGGGAAGATTGCTCCATTATGGAACTTTTAGACTTTTTGCAAGCTCGTTGTGATGCACTAGAATCGTGTCAGTCACTCAGTAAGACGGTTCCGTCACGACCTAAACCACCAACTACAGCAATAAAATCTCATTTAGCTGAAACTGCAGATTCTAAACCACAATGCCCAAACTGCAATAGTGATCACTTCTTAAGCCAGTGTCCGAAATTCGTGGAACTAGACATAGCTTCGCGGCGAAGCCTCGTGAAAGGCCTTTCGCTTTGTTTCAATTGTCTTCGGGCTGGACATCCGTCTTTTAAATGTCGTTCTTCTTTTCGGTGTCGGGTTTGTAAGTCACGACATAATATATTGGTTCATCCAGAAAATGCTACTAATATTGACTCGAATTATACCTCTACTTCTTCTCGCCAACCTCAACCGCTGCCACTGTCGTCGTCGTCGTCGTCGTCGTCTTCTGCTCCGTCTCAATCATCTCAAACTTCGTCTACACTTACTTCGCCTTCACAACCACCGCTCTTAAACAACCATTCACTAGACTTTAACCATCGTAAAACAACCATTCTCCCTACGATTCTAGCTAAGATTAAAGATTCTCATGGAAACGTTATTGACTGTCGAGTCTTACTGGACTCTGGATCACAGTCGTCGTTTGTGGTCGAATCTTTCGCGCAGAGACTTGGGTATCCCCGTTCGCATGCAAGAATTCCTATTCGAGGGTTGTCATCTATAGATTCAGGCTATACAAAAGGTTGCACTCCTCTTCAGCTGTGTTCGCGTTATAATTCTACTCACTTGCTCGTTGATGCATTAGTTTTGAATAAAATAACTTCGAACTTACCGTCTAGATCCGTAGATATTTCTTCTTGGTCTTACATTTTAGATCTTGAACTAGCGGATCCTAATTTTTATTTAAGTGCACCTGTGGATGTGCTGTTAGGAGCCGACAAATTATGGACCATATTAGAAGGAGAACAGGTTGGTGGTTCAGAGGGCATTCCACTCGCTCAAAAGACTTCATTTGGGTGGGTAATTACAGGAGAGTACATAGAACCCAAGGTGTCAGAGGATAGTCGTTGCTTGTCGTCACTTCACTCCACTATTGATGTTGATTTGTTGCTACAACGTTTTTGGGAGTTAGAGGAAGTAATCCCTGCTAGTCAAACCAATAAAGATGATCAGGCAGAGCAACATTTTGTAAGGACATTCACTCGGGCATCAGATGGGAAGTATATCGTACAACTTCCCTTCAAATCTTCAGAAATCACCTTCGGAAATTCACTAAAGTCAGCTGTATCGCGATTGTATTCAATGGAACGGCGGTTTGTAACTAATCCCAGACTATACAAATTATATTCGGACTTCATGCGTGAATATTTAGATCTCGGCCACATGAGGCGTATCCCTCCAGATGAAATAAAGACTCGTCCTGGCAAACACTTCTATCTTCCACATCACGCTGTTTTAAAGCCTGACAGTTCGTCAACAAAGCTACGTGTTGTTTTCGATGGTTCGGTGAAGGATTCTTCAGGGATTTCTCTAAATAGCATGTTGTTAGTAGGTCCTCCTATTCAGCGAGACCTGATTGGGGTCTGTTTGCGCTTTCGACAGCATAAGTATGTTTTTACCGCAGATGTGGTGAAAATGTTCCGTCAGATATGGGTCGATGACCAACACACCGATTTTCAGCGCATCGTTTGGCGTGAACATCCTGACCAGGAAATCGGTCATTTTCGCTTATGTACCGTAACGTATGGTACCGCGTCAGCCCCCTTCTTGTCAGTCCGAGTTCTTAAACAGCTGGCAGACGATTACAGGTTGCAATTCCCAGATGCCTCTCGCGTTCTAATGGAGGACGTATATGTCGATGACGTCATGACGGGAACTAATTCCATTGAAGATTTGACAAATTTGCGGTCAGAACTTGTAACTTTGCTCTCTAGAGGTCGACTTGAACTTAAAAAATGGAGCTCGAATTGTTCACAACTCCTCGCATCTTTACCAAAGGAGGAATGTGAGTTTTCTTTCTTTGATACTGAGCGTACGCAGTCTATTATAAAGGTATTAGGCATGTTTTGGAACCCTGTAGCTGATGAATATTCGTTTCGTATGGCTAAAACTCTCGAAAGTGTCAAATCTACAAGGCGTACTCTACTATCGGAAGTTTCACGGATATTTGATCCATTGGGACTGTTAGCACCATCGGTTGTACTGTTCAAGATTCTGTTTCAGGAACTTTGGTCTTCGGAACTAAATTTAGGATGGGATGACCCTTTACCCTCTCATTTAACGGAAAGATGGAGTGGCTACAGAAAAGAACTTTCTTCCTTTGAAAAGGTTAAGGTTCCTAGACTTGTGTTCTCATCGTTTGAAGAGATTGAGCTTCATGGATTTTCAGATGCATCGTCGGTTGCATATGGAGCCGTCGTATACACAAGGTGCAAAATCTCTGAAGGAGCGTATAGGGTGACAATTGTTGCAGCTAAAACAAAGGTTGCTCTACTCAAACCAGTTTCGATTCCGCGTTTGGAGCTTTGTGGAGCATTGCTGTTAACTCGTTTGCTGACTCTCATAAAATCATCTTTTACAGCTAAAATCACAAAGACATGGGCGTGGTGCGATTCAGAGATCGTTTTACATTGGCTTTCCTCACCCCCACGACGCTGGGCTACCTTTGTCGCCAACCGAACAGCTGCTATCTTGGAAACGATGCCTCGGAGTGCATGGCAGCATATACCTTCGGAATACAACCCAGCAGATTGCGCGTCACGAGGTGTTCTTCCTTCATCTTTACCTAGTCATGACCTTTGGTGGACCGGCCCATCGTGGTTATCTCAAGCAGAAGAACACTGGCCAAAAACAAGATTTGTGTCAAAAAAAGTTGATTTTGACGAAGGTGTAATCGAACAAAAACAATCGCGTCAAGTTCATGTTCTTGTTACCTTTGTTGGCTCGGACATAATTCAGTCACTTATTGAAAATATTTCGAACTGGTATCGTATCCAGAAAGTCCTTGCATACATCCTTCGGTATTTATTCAATGTACTCATCCCAAAACCCTGTCGTCTCACCTCTTGCCTCAGTTTAAGGGAAATTCAATATTCTCGACAACATATTATAAAAACCATTCAAATAACATCATTCGGTGCGGATATTCGAACCCTAATTAGTAAAAAAGAACTTCCCCTGAAATCTAAATTGATAAAATATTCCCCCTTTATTGACGATGAGGGACTTCTCCGAGTAGGAGGAAGAATTAAAAATTCTATGGCTTCTTTTAATATAAAGCACCCTATCATACTCCCCAGTACTAATAAACTATCTTCTCTCATTATCACAGATATTCATGACAATCATCAGCATCCAGGAGTATCTGAAACGTTTGCAATAGTGCGGCAACAATATTGGATTTTGGGAAGCCGAAACTTAATCCGAAAAATTGTAAATCGATGCAAAAAATGTTTCATGCAACGCAAGCTAACTATCTCGCAATTAATGGGTAGTTTGCCAGCCCAGCGAATTCAGCCAAGTCGCCCATTTTTGAATTCTGGTTGTGACTATGCTGGCCCATTCACCATCAAACTATCGCGAGGTCGCAATCCAAAACAATCAAAAGCATACATTGCACTATTTGTTTGTATGGCTACTAAGGCAATGCATCTCGAAGTGGTGAGTGACCTTACTACCTCTGCGTTCCTTGCTGCTTTACGTAGGTTCGTATCACGTCGAGGATTGTGCGCCAGTATCTACAGCGATAATGGAACCAACTTCCAAGGGGCTCGTCGATGTCTTAATGAAATGCATAAGTTGGTAATGTCCGAGACCTATAACCAGACCATTGCAGCTTCACTCGCCAAGGATAACATTGCGTGGCATTTCATTCCCCCCTCTGCACCCCATTTCGGTGGTTTGTGGGAGGCTGGGGTAAAATCTGTTAAACTGCATTTGCGAAGAGTTATTGGATCATCAATTTTGACGTTTGAAGAGTTGTACACTGTATTGACTCAAATTGAAGCTGTATTAAATTCTCGTCCTTTATGTGTTCTTTCTGACGAAGATTTAAATCCATTAACTCCCGCTCATTTCATTATAGGTGAACCTTTAACAGCAGTACCTGAGCCTAACATGCTTAACACACCAATCAACCGGTTATCGCATTGGAACCACATCCAAAATATGGTTCAAGGGTTTTGACAGAGATGGAGAATGGAGTACTTAACTTCCCTACAAGAGCGACCAAAATGGCAGAAGATTCGAAAAAACCTTGAAGTTGGAGATATAGTCGTCATCAAGGAGCCAAACCTACCACCAACCAGATGGCTTCTTGGAAAAATCGAAACAGTCACACAAGGATCAGATGGTCGTGTCAGAGTTGCTTCAGTCAGGACGAAGCAGGGTACATTGTTACGCCCAATAACAAAATTGGCTTTGCTTCCATTATCCTGAAATCTGTTCCAGGGGGGCCGGGATGTTTTGGACTATTCAAGAACTTACATCGACTTAATAATTTTCATTTTGCTATTTACTTACATTTACCTTTCATTTTGCTAATTTAATTAATTGAATTGATTTTCTTAACATTTAATCTTGATTTTTTTACCTTCAACTTGTTTTCTACCTAAATCTAATTAATTCATTCATACTTTCATTCAATCATGCAATCATTCATTCATTAAATTTTGTCATTGTAAATCAATCTACAACTCCACTGTACTTGCGGCTTTATACTTTGAGTGTATTAGAATTTGTTTCTTGTACAAGCGGTACTTTTGTACTTTTGTTATAACTTGATAGAGAGCACTGGAAAGCTACAGTTGCAGTGGGCTGTATTTTGATTGAATTCTGCTGTTGCTCTATTAAGCAGGGCTTTTCTCTGCCACTTGGATTTCAACCACAGCACAGCAAGGGTCGATTGGTAACATTAATTATACAAATTTAACCTGCCAATATATTTTGTAAATTTTGTTAATGATGCTTTTTATTTATATTCTGTGATCGGAACATTATTTCTTTTATATGATTAAATTCTTAATCAGCCACAAAGGCTATTCATTTGGAGGCAGTAAGCGAATTATCTTCTGCTGCCTTTTTGGCCGCTTTCTCTCGCTTTGTGTCTCGCAGAGGACTTCCAACTAAAATATTTACAGATAACGGTACCAATTTTGTTGGTGCGTCCAAGTCACTTATCTCAGATTTCCAAACGGCTGTGCGAAGTTATCCTGCTGATTCATCACCCAACTTTTCAAAAATATCTTGGAAATTTATTCCTCCTGGTTCTCCCCATATGGGTGGTTTGTGGGAGGCAGGGGTGAAAAGTTTTAAAATTCACTTCAAGAAAATAGCGGGCAGTGCAAAATATTAGAGTTGCGCAAAACAGTTCCAACAGCGGAACGAACATGGAACGTTTCTTTTTTCCATCGGAACTAGTTCCTGGAACTAGTTCCGCGGAACTATTAAGATTTTTCATTTCATATTCATGATTCGTGATTGGAACTAAATTTAGCTTCAATCCAAATAATTGAATACTTTTCGTGCATTGGGGGACAAACTATATTTCGACGGAAAAAGTTTATTTTGATCCAAATGTCAGCCAATTGAACAAAAAATAAACTTTTTCCGGGGCAGTAAAAAACTGAAAATTTCAGATTTCTTAGAGGATGCTTAATACATCATATCATCATCCTTCAATTGCAAAATTATTATAAAATAAAACAAAAATTATCAAACATCAGTTAATGAGTCAACACAAGACTCAGCAGAAGAAAATAAAATGCACGACTGGGTCGCACGTACTTGCTCTTATGTTCCACACACTGCGGGTCTAAGAAAATTGGATATAAAAACACGGAAATAATGAAAAAAAATGTAGAGAAGCATGAAATAAGGTTTTTAAATTAGCTAAAACAACTCCTTTGATGACAGTTTAGGGTGAAAAAAAGAATGCCATCTTAATTCTTGATTGAATATGAATGTATGGGAACAAAATTTTCAAATCGTTGGAGCGGTTTTTTAAAAAAATAATTTTTTATATATAAAATTCTTACAACATTTTTAAGAACAAATTTTGGCATGCAAACCTAAAGCATATATTTACGTGTATATAAGAACAAAATTTGAAAAAAATTGTCCACCCGTTTTTGAGATATCGAATTTTCAAAAAAAAATTTGAAACTTTTTTTAAAAATTCAAAAACTTTTTTTAAAAATTTTGATATGCAATATAATTTAATTTTACTTGAAATTTGTATATAAAAATCATATAAATCCGTTAAGCCGATAACGAGATAATTCAAAATAAAAAAATACTTTCTTTGACAGGTACTATTAATAGTTGCCAAGTGTAAAATTTTATAACTTTTGATAGTAGATCATACTAATTTTAGTTTATGAGTAGGAGTCATTTTTAAGCAAAAAAATATATTCCTTTGCTGTTTTTTAACTTTTGTATTGAAGGTAGGTACCGTTATTTTTTCGTAAATGTAAAATTTTTTCTAAAAATATTTTAGAGAGTACAAAACAACTCTTAAGTATCGAGTTTCAAAAAAATCGATCATTTCTTTTTCGAAATATTTGATTTTCCAAAAAAAGTTTGACAATTTTTTAAAAATCCAAAAAAATTTGTTTCAAAAATTTTGGTACACAAAACTATCTATATTTTTTGGAAGCTTCTGTATAAAAAAAATAATGGAAATCGGTCGTACCGTTTTGAAGAAAATCAAAAATTAAAAAAAAAGGTTCTTTGCTTCTTTGGTTTCCCACCCAAAAGAAGCCTTTACTGAAATAAATGTATTGAATTTTCTTAAGAAAAATACGATTATGTAAAATTGCTTAAAACAATTGTATGGCAGGTACCGTTATTTTTAGTTTTAAGAAAAAAATGAAAAAAACGTGTGGGCATAATCACCAAAAACCACTATGTACCAAGTTTGAAGAACATCGATCGAGCCATTTAGGCTGTAGACGAACAGACAGACAGAAGTGTGCCACCCACTTTTTTGGTGTTCTCTATCATCTTAACATCATGTTTGATTGTTATCTCAAACTTTTTTCTATACGAATCCAAAACTTGCCTTATATGCCTTATAGTACCTACATACATACATACATATACCTATAGCAAGTAAATAAAATAGATTTATATTTACCTTTATATAAATATTTCGCAGCCAAATACATTTCTGTTTGTTTGAATGGAACTATGAAGGGAGAAAACTAGGGTATGGATATGGAACTAGTATAAAATACGGAGCTAAAACAGAAAGGAACTATGAACATTCGTAACAGATCCGAGAACGATCATCGTTCAAACAGAAAGGAACTATGAACATTCATAACAGATCCGAAAACGATCATCGTTCCGGATCTGTTATGAATGTTCATAGTTCCTTTCGGTTTCAGCTCCATATTTTATATTAGTTCCATATCCAATGATCACTATCTATGTATGTATGTATCTCGTTCAGTATACTTTTCATAAATGCAAACGAGCGTTCGGAAGTTATGCTTCATCCCTTTTACTCATTCCATGTGCACAAAGTTCTCATGTACCTATACCTATAAACAAACCATGGCAGACGTGTGTAGTGTGTATTTTATTTGTTCACATTTTTGTTTTTCTTTAGAGAGATAATACATGTAACTCGTTGGCTCTGGCTGTGGTGAAGTTTAAGTCAAGTGGGAACTGGAACTATGAACTGAACTATGCATGAAAACTTTTGTGTATGCGTTTGTTTAGGTCTTTTAGTTCTTTTAATTCTGGGTATGTGATGTTGGAACTATGGACATGTTTGAGTTTAGATTCCGGAATGAACTGGAATCGTTCCGACAGAAGATATAGTTCCTGGAACTATACAGGTCCGGAACTACCCAACTCTACAAAATATACATTTGAAGAATTTGCGACTTTGTTAGCCCGAATCGAGGCGTGTCTCAACTCACGACCTTTAACTAGAATGTCTGATAATCCCGAAGATTTTCTCCCTCTAACTCCTGGACATTTTTTACGAGGTGGTCCACTACTCAGTCCCCCAGAGCCTTGTGAATCTCAGAAGAACATAAGTCTCATACGAAGATGGAACACTCTCAAAGTTATTCATCATAGATTTAGTGTGCGTTGGAAAGAAGAGTACTTGAAAGAACTTGTCAAGCGCTACAAATGGAAATATCCTCAAAAAGATATAGAAGTCGACGATCTTGTTGTTCTAAGAAATGAACAACTTCCACCGAATGAGTGGCGGCTCGGTAGAGTCTTAAAGGTCTACCGCGGTCCTGACGATAGAGTACGCGTAGTAGATGTGAAAACTCAAAAAGGGGTTGTTACTCGTTCTGTCGTCAAACTATGTGTTTTGCCATCGGATTGATTACAACAAAAACAAAAGAAGACAAAAAAAAAATTTTTTGATATTAAGTTTTTTGTATCTTTTTTTATCTTGATGTATGTATAAATTCCTGATTCCTTTATTCAATTCTCACATAAATGGAAAATTTTCCTAATGAAATGCACTAAAATATATCTTATATAATGTATTTTAATTTTTTCTTATCAAATAAAACTGTATATTAGTATAAAAATAACTTCCACACGGTCACCGTGTAAATCACCACATTTTTCCCAAATGTTGGTTACCAAACGAGCCCATTCTTTAAGTATTTTTGTTTTCTGTATGTTGGCACACTGGTTTTTTCATTTCGGTCGCCTTGGTGATGTCATCCATTCATTCATTCTCTTTTTGGCCGTCATCTCATCAACAAGTTGTCTATTAAAACTATCTTAAAACTAGTATTCTTAAATCTATTAACTTAAAAGTAAAACGTAAAGTAATTTGAACCTAAAACTTAAAATCTAAAAGAAAATTTGTGAACTGAAACTTAGAACTAAGGAATAAAAACAAAACAAAAAAAAAAAGGAAAACTATTGTGTCGTCCATCATTCAATTGGAGTTGGTGCCAAAGTATCGGCAATTATACACTATTGGTGAACACTAAATGACAGCAATACTTTCCAACGAAACAAACTTCACTTTAAAAATAAGTGCCTACATCCACACAATTTCGCACTAGATGATTCCTCTAATTTGATTTTTTTTTATGTAAATTTCAAAATATTTCTTTTTAAATAACCAAAATTTTTCACTTTGACTCTACCGCAATTTTTTTCTTTCTTGCTCTCTTTTTCATTAATTGCGGGGATGCTTTGGGCAGCTATGAACGGTGGTTGATTTTGTTCTTGTCTACGGATGTGATGCCTCAGACGGATACTTTTTCATTTTTTTTTTCCTAAGTTCACCCGCATTGAACATAAAACACACACAAACAGATGTTACATTTGATGCTACCGCCAGGATTGGAATTCTTCGTCGCGATTGATCGGGCTTTCTCACGAGCAATCCCGATCAAGACTTACGATTCCTTTCAACCCTGATTGCAGCAACGAATGTAACTACACAGGACACTAATCACACTGGCTTTCAGATGCAACTTCCTGTCGCAATTCGGTAGGTACGCCTATGGCCTTCCAGTCGAAGTCATACAAGAAGTCGGAATCTGATTGCCAGTGTAATTAAACATATAGTAAACAGTTCCTAGTTGTCTCTACTGCCATCTCCGAAACACCCTGTCGCGTTTGATTTGGTATGCCTAGATGCTTTCCAAGTCAAGACTTACAGGTTGTTTCAGTGGTGTCAGCAAAAAAACTTTTAACTGTTTGGACAATCACGAATAACAAGGACTAACATTGGACTTTACGTATGGGCGCCATTTGTAACGGGGCAATAGGATGAGGACCCGGGGATAGGATTGGGATTCAGGGAAGGAAAAAGAATTTGAAAAGTGAAACAGGAAACAGGAAACGGATAGGAACCGGAAATAAATTTGAATGGGGCTAGGATAGGCTGGAAAGGGTACCATTGCTTAACGGACAGGGCTGTGGCATGCTGGCGTAGCACGGCTAAGCTCGCCGGATATAGGGGGGGATCTTGCCCCTTCGTTAAACCTCACCTCGCTACAAAAATTAACTTCATGCCAAATCTCTCAAAATTCCCACTTACTTTCATTTTCGACCTACTGAACTATCTCACGCCTAGCGCCTGCAGCTGGTATTGCAGGTTGACCATTTTCCCCACCACTCCTGATGGAACCTGGTTGGTCGAATCTTCTTCAGGTTCCCCTATGACGCTTACGTCTACGGCATCGTTACTCCTCACCGTTCATGACCACCGCCCTCCACACCCCCTAATAATTAAAACCTCACATCATCATGTTTAAGCTCTCAGAAGTCCATAAAATAAACAGCCATTGGATTTGGTGTGGCTCACAATCATAATTTTTATTAAAAAAGAAAAGGAAAGCTAAAACATTTTACGATATATAAAGTTTAAAGCCAGAACCCACCGAATATGGTATGGCTAACATTATTACAAAGTGTTATACAACAATAAAAAAAACGTTGAAATAATTGACGGTTTTTCAATAGGGAATGAACTTTTAAAAATACAAAAAGGATCAACACGAACAAAATTTGCTTTAAATGTTAACGGATAAAATTAATCTATAAACGTAATTTATTAAAAAGAATTCAGAATGTACCGGAAAGAAGTGAAACACGTCGCTGGACCTTTCTGTCTCACTTGGAGGTGGGGGAATTCTCTCAGGGTTACTATTGAACCCCGGAAGTATCCTTCGCTCCAACAACCTAACCTGTCGACAATAAAAAATTGGGGCTGAGCCCAGTCCCACCCTTTACCAATATCGTTGAGGCCAATGTTCGCCTCGTTAACCCGAGTCCTGCCTAAAGAGCGCTCTGTAGGTGGCTGCACCTCTTTTTTCGTGCGTCGATATTCGCGGGGGTACTTGGGGGAAACTCGTTTCAGCTTGCCGACTGACGGTATCGACGACACACTCCCTTTCACCACCTTTCTAAAATCTTGTACAGGATTTCAATACGCAAATGAAAAGTAGGTATAAAATAATTTAAATGAATAAAAATTTAAAATTCAAAATTTTGCCAACAACCAAAAACCTTAATACTAAAAGCATGCAATAAGAATATTGTTCTTCGCCCTCTCTAGTTGAGTCGGAGTATCTTCTTTCGTTTTCGTTTATTTCTGGTGTCTTTAATTTTTTTTTGGTTTGTGTACGAACTCCCGTGGTATACTATGTTTTGTTGTGTGGTTAAATAAATGCGACGTTTATCCAAGTTTCAATCATATAGGGTTGGTGTATTGGATAATGTATGGTGAATATGTCTTTTTTGTAGGGTGACACTTTCAATTTCGTTCGAAAATATATTTATAATAGATAAAAAGAGGTACTTATCGGTGTTCCTTTTGAATTGATTTCAGACTAGATGAAACTAAATCCAGAGTATTTCCTTTTTTTTCTTGTCGTCAGCACAGGTCCATTTTCTGGATTTGTCCAAAATGGTAGATACTGTCAACCAATATGGCGGCACCAACTCTGCCCTTGGCGATGACCGCCAGCCTTTAGCACCGAACCCTAAACCGTTAAGGTTTATTTAAATTTTAAATTTAACACCAGTTATAACAAAATTTTCCTTACCTATCGAAACTTAAATATTTTCTTATTTGTTAACCACGTCGTTTATCACCAATGGAGATCACACTTCTTAGAGATTTTACTACAAAAATTAATTAAATTTTTGTTCTTTAAATTTTCAATATAAAAAAACTAATCTTTTTTTTTATTTTTACCACTCTCCAAGATTAAACACCTATTGGCACGGACCATGCACCACGACAATTTCTTTCGAACTAACCCCTTTTTGTTCTCCTACCTCTATCGACACCGCAAATCATCATCCAGCAACACAAAAGAAAACCCCTATTCCATTGTTTGGTGAGGTAAATGAGATCCGTTGGGGTTAACACTATCCCCTTGGAGGAGCCCTCTCTCCACGTCCCCCCTCAACTCCTTTGAAAAACAAACATTAACCTACCACGGTGTGTTCACCGCCCAACCGGTAATCCCATCCATAAACCCCAACCGCTGTACAACTCTAATTCACCCCGAAACCTACCTCTGTCTTATTTCGAGATTTGCTAGCCGCAAGCTGTCATTTCAACTTCGTACCTCGAAATCAAAATCCAACTCAAAACAAAGTTGTATTCTGATTGTGCGGGACGGCTTCTTCTTTCATTAAGTTTTTCCTATTTTCTATTTACTTCCAAGTAAATTTTAGCAAAAGAAAGATTTATTTTCTACGATGTTGCTTTATCAAATCTCAAAAATAGTTCACTGTTTATCATTTGAAGTTTCCTGTTTTGCTGGTGGACATCGAAGAAAAAAACTTCTTTCGAAAAAAAAGTGCCGTCCCGTCTCGACGAAACAACAAAAAGTATTTCATCCAGACGGCAAACTGAGTTTTTGTTTGGATGACGTTCGAGCAAGTCATTCGAACCGAAAAAAAAACATTCCTGAAGGAAACCATCCGTATAATCCCATGAAACATGCTGCGGCCACATCGGGATCTGGAAATTGGCGTACGCAGTTGTTTCTCCCGATGGCGAGGACCTCAACGAATGGGAAGCTGCGACCAGTAGATTTCTTCAGCCAAATGCACAACTGCATTTTGTTCTGTACATCGTAAGGAATCTGTGGCTATTTGGACCCATTTGACATGAGGTCACAACCACCGACGACGGGGACCCCAGGTCAGTTGTCGTGGCCATACGACACCAACCAAGGTAAAAATATGCAACCAGTGCAACAAAAAAAACGCATTGTACCTATGTAAATTTCTATATATTAGGCAATCGAAATAAACCGGTCGTTTGTACTTAGTTAAAGTAAAGTTGGTGTTATTATTGTTTTATTAGTGGGAAGTTTATTCTCTTGTTTCGTGGAATATTTGCTTGCCCTATATGCGCAATGTATGGTAGCGTAGTGCATTATTTTGTGCATTTTACTTGGGCGCTACTGCCATGGTGTATTGGCAAGTTACTTTCCGAGGCTGCCGTAACAATTTGTTAAAACACTTCTCATGCGCACAAAAAAAGAAAAGTCTATTTCAGCTGTCAAAGCGCGACTGAAATAGAAAATAGATCTATTCGGGCTTTTGGCTCACGCTTACGATATTTACGATCTGAGGCAAGCACGACGCCTGAGGTAGCATTTAAGATTGCCCCATAAGAGTCCATTGTTTCTATTCCATATGTCAAAGTCGGTGCGACCGAACGCTTGATTGTGGTTTGGCTATAAATCACGTGAAAGCGTCAAGGATCATGGGTATACAAAAACTGAATTGAATAAAACTTGATGCACTTAAACAAAACTGGGGAGACTTGATCCCCTTGGGGAGACATGATCCCCCAATCAAGTCTCCCATGGTCGACAGTATCAAGTCTCCCAGTTCGGGTAAATTGACAAAAAAATTTATAACAATTTATTATTGGCACATAATTAAAATTAAATTACAAACCTACAATTTTTCACAAAACAATTGGAAACTTAAAAAAATAACTTGTGGTACTTACAACATAAAACAACAGCCAGATAGAAACGACAAAAACGCAAAATAATATCTACGCACTTAGAAAAAACTACAAACTGGCACGTACTCTCTCTCTCTGAGCTGAATTATGACTGGTATAGACCACTGATTTCTATAAAACACCGGATAGTATACAGCGCTGCAGCTGGAAAAAAAATCGCAGTGCCAACTAATATTTTGTTGGGTGCCAAAGAGTGCCAACTAACTCTATTACAAGAAAAAATTAAATATTCAAACAAAACAGTATAAATATTATTTATTGCTTATTAGAATTATTATAAAACTTAAATTTACTTATGGTTTTTAAATGAGAAATAACAATGATTTTAGTATAATGACATTAATATGACAATTTGTCATTTCTTAACAGTGATTTTGATTGAGTCCAACGAGTCAAACTACCATTTTTAATCATTTGTTTTGTTATTAATAAAGCATTTACTGTGCTTATTTTCAAACAATTTCAATTTTTTGTTTTAATATTGCTTAAATCAGAAAATATTCTTTCTGCAGCTGCACTGCTGTGTGGCAAACTAAGAAGGGCCCCGATAAAATTCTTTAAGTTTGGATATATTAATTCCCCCAAACCATTTTTTAAATCGAAAATGTTTCCCCAAAATTCTACTGTACTTGCAGTATCTGTAATAAACTGTTGGTGAAGGATAGACCGCCATTCCTCTTCAATTTTGTCTTCACATATTTGAGGAAACAAATGAAACAGTGGAACCATACTGTCACCCAAATGTTTAGGATTCAGTTTTTGCAGTTGAATTAATGTTTCATCTTCAAAGTTAAACCGTTTTAAGACTTCACAACATAGCTTTATGTAGTATTTTTTGCAGTAGTGTTTTACATTGCCCATTTCCTCAACAGATATGTCGTTATTTGTTAAAAGCATCCCAGCTTTTGGCCCAATATAAATATTTGCATCATCGATAAAAATACCATTTTTAAAATTCATCTAATTTAATTTGTTCTCAACAATAAATTCTTTTTTGATGAAATTATGCAGAACAACCAACAAAAAACTTTTGACAGTAATTTATAAATTTTTGGTGACTCACTCTGAAATTCCTTATTTAAATTATTTGTCAATTTTAAGATATAAGATAGGAAGTAAAAATATGCCCTATTACAATCATTTAAATTTTCGGATATTTCTGAAGCTAAGTCTGAATTGCTTTCGAATTTTGTAAGCATAAAATAATGCTGAAGTGGCTGCCACTGTTCTAAAATTCGATTCACAACTCCTTCTAACGACAACCATCTAGTAGCTGATGTTTTTAGAATTTTATGCACCGGCACATTAAAATCTGTTTGAAAATCTTTGAAATCATTTAGTCGCTTTGAGCTGTGTGAAAAAAAGAAGTATATGTTCCTTGCTAATCTTTCACATTCAGAGGGAAGCTTTTTACCTGCAGCAGATGCACATAAATGCATTGAGTGGCAAGAACATCCTAGGGCATAAATAAATGGGTTTTTCTCCTTAAATAAAGCTTGTACCCCACTTTTTTTCCCCATCATAACACTAGCGTTATCTGCACCAAAACCAATGCAATTATTAAATGGGATATTATGTTGATCAAAAAGCGTCTTAATGGAGTTAAAAACAGACTGCGCATCTGAGCTTTCTAATTCGAGAAGACCAAGAAATGAATCTTTTGTCATATTCAACCTAAAATCAAAATATCTAGCAACCAATGCCAACGATTTAACTGTACTGACATCAGTAGTTTCGTCTATAATCAAGGAAAAATATTGAGATCGCAAAACATTTGTTATCTCCATGGTACCTTCCTTGCAAAGGACTGAATTTATGGTTTCTGTACGTTTCATCCGACCAATCTTAATTTTTTGACATATCTTTGAATCAGGGTCTACGGATTTAACTAAATCTACAATATCGTCAATTAACGTGAATGGCAAAATGTTTTTGACTAAAAACATTAGAATTTTCAATTCTGCTGTTTTATACTTGTCACTGGCTGGTGTCTCCTCAGTATTTGCAAAAATTTGCGGCTGATTTTTCAAAGTTTTTGTCTTTGAAGTGTGGTGTACTGAGTTCTCATGTCTCTTGATAAGATTGACATTATTTGGAAGAGTTTGATTACAGATTTTACAAACAGCTCTACCTTCTCGATCGATCAACCACGGAAACGTTTCTTTCCATTTTGACTTAAAGCTTCGTAGTGCCGTTGAGGTTGATGCTTTGCTAAAATAAAAATACCTCTTAAAAATAAAAACTTTATAAATACCTAAATATACAGATAAATTGAAAGATACAATTGAAATATTGTCTCTGGCACACTTTCTTTAAGAAATTGTAAATTACAGCATTGAAGACGAATCAAAATATTCACGGAATATTCTGCCACCCACCTTTTGGAGTTCTTAGTATGTGGCAAAAAATCACCCTCGTCACTTTCAGACACGTCATATTCTGATTCGTCTCCGTCGTCAAATGCATTGCTGGGTTTCGGTTTTGATGATGATTGTTGAGAAGATATCCTACAAAAGTATGTACTGGTATTGTAACATATATGTATATATAATTATAAAACCAAGAATGTTACCTTTGCGATTTATCAGTAACTTGAGATAAATATTCTGATTCCTGTCCGTCGTCAAATGCCTTGCTGGGTTTTACTTTTGACGAAGATTATCCTAAAACATCCTGGTTTAGTTACATATACGTATATATATAATATTAAAAACAAGCATCTTAAAATAAAGGCCTCAATTAAACTACCTACATTTCTTGCCTTTGCACTTTAGCAGGAACATGAGAAATAATCTCTTTCTTTTTGTAAAAGCTGAAATAAAAACAAAATAGTATCTCAATAATTTACTATACGCTTGTAATGTACTTGTATATTCATGAGTATACTTACTCCAAAATTGTTTTTTTGCTCATTTTGATGGTGAATTTTGTTACCTATAACTCTGAATTTCTAAACTTTTAAATTATAATTTGACGTAACGAATGTGGAAAGTGAAAGCAGAATATAGGTACTTGACAGATCACACATAGCCGTCTCTTTCAATTTTGACATACAAAATTTTTTCTCCACTTTAAGTATCCAACACAATGTCTGAAACGTTGTTAACGTTCATTGTAGTAGATTTTTGTGGAGATTTAAGTTTACACAAAAGAATAACAATTGTAGGTATCAATTTTGTACTTTTTATAGTAAGGGCTTTTATTTTTTAAATATATTCGTAAAGAATTTGTTACTTAATAATTATGATATTTAATTTTAAAAAAAGAGTGCCAAATTTTAAACTTTTGAGTGCCAATGGGTGCCAAAGTGCCAAACTCATTTGAAAGTGCCAGTTTGGCACTTAAGTGCCTGTTTTTGCAGCGCTGATAGTATATCGATACAAAAATATTGCTTCCATTTGATTGTTATATTATGAATCTGACCACTTTTTTGTATACCAGTATAACTGTATAACATGTAATACAAAGATAATCCATTAAACAGACATCAATTCTCCGTTCGTTTCACCCCCCAAGATCTGTTTGCTAACATTTGTTGTGTTCGTAATTTAAATTCATTCACTAATTAGAAATGAAACGGAATAGCAAACGTAAAGAGTGTGACAAGGAGGTACAATCATTTAAAAAAAAGGCAGAATACGCAATCGCATCCTCCTCATCATAATTATTCATTAGCTATTTTGCTCTACTTGTTCGCAAACTGCAATGATTTATCTCATTCCACTATGTAATTATACTAAAAAAATTATACGAAATGCACACAGTGAATAACTTAAAGATAATAAATAATAAAACAAACTTCCACAAAAGTTTATATTTTCATATCATGGTCTGTTTTTTCTTTCTTCAGATAGACATCTGGAAATAGGGATGAGCGATTTTAATCGATACTTGCAAAATATCGATAATAAAGATTTCGATGTTTTGCAACATCGATATTATCATCCAAAACGTCGGACTAAAAAACAAACAAAGAGTTTGTACGAAAATGATTGATTCTGCTAGTAAAATCTAGATGGAGTGACTTTCATAGTTTTTAAGTCATCTGTAACATTTGGAATTTTTTTAAAAAGGAAATCATCAAAGGATCTCCCAAACCAAATTTAAAAATTCAGAATCACAACGAAACTTTCGATGTGCAAAAAGGCACAGATATAAGTTTACACATGAAGTGCCTATCAATTTAGCTTCCATCAAATTTGTTTCGTGTTTCTTTGTGCAATAGAAATATTTTTACATCGATATTCAAGCATTAATATCATCGATGCTCAGCAAGACGCATTTTTAACCATACAAGTTTTTGTACACACTTTTGCAAGCAAAAATATCTAGCAATATCGTTAGATAACAGTGTACACATGAAATACTTGCAATATTGCTTCTATAAAATCTGTGGACGATATATTTTGCAAAATTCAAATTTTAGCATCGATTTCTACGCATAGAAATAATAGATGCTCAGAAAGACCCAATTTACACCAATGCATGTTTTTGCACACAACTTCGTGTTTTGCAATATCGATATATTCCAAAAAGCCACAGAAAACAGTTTACACAAAATTCCTTGAATTACTGCAAAATACATATTTTATATCGATTTTCACGAATTTAAATTATCGATGGTCAGAAACACGCAGTTTACACCATGCAAGTTCTTGCGCACACCTTCGTGTGAAACAAGAGGTTTGTTCCTTTACTTTGAATTTCTGTGATTTTTTGTGCATTTCTGCGCATTTTAGTCCAAAGTTGTGTCAAAGTTCATATAAAAAATATTTTGACACAAGTTTGGACCTAAGGTTTTGAAATATCCGATTTCAAAAAGGGCACACATAACAGCTTAACACCATGAATTGCCTTGCAATATTGATTTTATTAAAGGAGAATGGGCAAATTTGTATGAAACATGGGCGTGAGCGGCCAAGAATGGTTTTGTTATTTTTGGATGTGTTTTAGTCCTACAATCACCGTGCAGAAATTTTTTCATTGTGGTGTTCTTCAAAACCGAAAACAATGCATTTTTGTTCTATGCCCTTAATAAAGTTTTACTAAGTTTCTGGCCTTTGACCAATTCAAAAATAGAAAAAGAAAGTGGAACAAGAAATTTAGACAGTCTCAAGAATATTTTGTATATAAAAATTGCCATATAACATCATTAATAAGAACATTTACCATAAAACTATAATATTACAATCCTCACAATATTCAAAAATCCTGAGTAAAATAATATGTTTAAAAAAATTACAAAGTTTTTGAAATACGTATGTAGGTACTGGGTCTGTTTAAACCCGTAATGCGTCCTTGGGATATTCTGAAACCCCGTTAAACACACTAATACAGTATCAGTAGACGTATTGAAGTTAGAATAAAGCATTACACCCACTAAAAATATAATCACTATGCAATATTGCTCAATGCAATTGCATTATATAAACATTGAAATATCTTCTTTTCTAAATGAAATGCAATGTAACGTCCATAGTGAAAGTTGTTCCTGAGTAGCATACCTTTCATTTGACACTAATTTCATTAATGGCCGCTAACGCCCAAAAATGCCCATTCTCCTTTGTTGATATTAATTGTGCAAAATACATATTTTAACATCGATTTTCACCCATTAAAATCATTGATGCCTAGAAAAATACCACTTACACGCGGTTTTAGCACACAAGCTTCTGTGCATCATTATTTTGCAATATCGATGTTTAAAGCTGAAATACCTTGATTATGACTTCATATTTTTCATTTGTATGAAAACTTAAATCGATTTTAAGAAACACAAGAAAAAATAGACAGCATGAGAAATTTTGAAAGCTAAAATGCATTAGAGCATAGTATGACGCATTTTTTGCTTTGGTCAAAGAAAAAACTTAAACAAAAACACCTGAAAAAAACATCGATGATAAGTAGCATCGATATTTTCGGTTCGATGTTTAAATCGATGTTGTTTCAATATCGCACATCCCTATCTGGAAAATACTTTTTTGTTGTGTAATTCACACTGATCTCTTTATATAACTGGATAGTGTATTCCATAGAAAGTATAACAGTTTTTTTGACTCCAATTGAAGATGACATTTGTTAGGCATTCTCACTTTTTGACGTCTGCTGAGCACAAAAAAAAAGTAATTTGAAGTGAGATTTTTATTTGTACAAAAACAGAATATTTTGTTTATTTTTTTTAAGTTCTGTCGGAATGTGAACAAAACTCCTGTGCAGCTCTTCAAATTCTCGAGAAGTGTGGTTTGCAGATGTCTAACGCGCCCCAGGAAGTAGTGGTCAGTTTGAGGAGGAACATACATTTCTTCGCCAGGAAAAAAATTTCGACCGGGGTACAGGCCGACAAATGCCACCAACAATCTACGGAACTGGCTGGTGATTTACTGCCCAAGCGACAACTGCGTTGCTAAGAGCTTATTGGATCTTATGGAGATGAATGCTAACACCATGGGTATCAACGTCCAGTTTGCCCTGCAAAATGGCCGCATTGAGTCGTATGTAGGGTGTTTGCGAGAGAACATTCGCCAAGGAGCTCAGACTGTCGTTTGGCTGGGGGAGATGTCATCACCTGGGACCTTCGTAGGACATGGTTAGTCTATCTTATTTTTGTTCTAGATATCGTTAGATGCTAAGCAATGTTTTATTTCATTTTAGTGGACCAGCTGATATTAAACAAATCTACGAATACGGAGGACGTACTGTGAGATTTTTGCCCAACAGTGAAGTTGTCTATGCCAGTATTGGTCGACCCGACATAACTCTAAAGGTATACATAGCTAAATCAACTGTTCCACTTATTGAATCGTCCCTTAAATTATATGGTGGAATGTCGATGTCAAGAATTAAATAAGTTTTTGCTGAGAAAATGTGTTTTTATTTAAGAGAATGTGGAGACTTCTAAGATCCCAGATATATAAAAAAATGTTTTATTGTTAAGTTTTTCATTGATCTAATAATGTATTAATAAAATTCTATTTTGCAACGTATCTAATTGTGGTTTTTTTTTAATTTTCTTGGCTTATGTTTTAGGGCTGCTGAATCCTTGATATTGATAGATAAACCAAGCTCCCATTTCCAAACTATTTGCTTTATTTGAATGATTGGAACGCATTTAAGTCTCTTTTTAAGTATTCTAACTAGAATCGAAAACCATTTTCAATTCGAAAAAGGATTTCAAAAAATTTGCATATAAAAGTAGTATCATCATTTTTCCACCTTCAAAAAACTCATGAAATGTGTTTTGTATGCAAATTTTTCGAAATATAAGTTTGAATTGAAAATGGTTCTAAAAACCATTCAAAGGACTTAAATTCAAACTCAGAAACGTTCCAATCATCCAAAAGGACCAAATATTTTGGAAATGAGAGCTTGGTCTATCCATCAATTTCAAGAAATTTCTAAAAATTCGTAGAAATTTCTTGATATTGGTAGAAAGACCAAGCTCCCATTTCCAAACTATTTGCTTTATTTGAATGATTGGAACGCATTTAAGTCTCTTTTTAAGTATTCTAACTAGAATCGAAAACCATTTTCAATTCGAAAAAGGATTTCAAAAAATTTGCATATAAAAGTAGTATCATCATTTTTCCACCTTCAAAAAACTCATGAAATGTGTTTTTTGTATGCAAATTTTTCGAAATATAAGTTTGAATTGAAAATGGTTTTAAAAACCATTTAAAAGACTTAAATTCAAACTCAGAAACGTTCCAATCATCCAAAAGGACCAAATATTTTGGAAATGAGAGCTTGGTCTATCCATCAATTTCAAGAAATTTCTAAAAATTCGTAGAAATTTCTTGATATTGGTAGAAAGACCAAGCTCCCATTTCCAAACTATTTGCTTTATTTGAATGATTGGAACGCATTTAAGTCTCTTTTTAAGTATTCTAACTAGAATCGAAAACCATTTTCAATTCGAAAAAGGATTTCAAAAAATTTGCATATAAAAGTAGTATCATCATTTTTCCACCTTCAAAAAACTCATGAAATGTGTTTTGTATGCAAATTTTTCGAAATATAAGTTTGAATTGAAAATGGTTTTAAAAACCATTTAAAGGACTTAAATTCAAACTCAGAAACGTTCCAATCATCCAAAAGGACCAAATATTTTGGAAATGAGAGCTTGGTCTATCCATCAATTTCAAGAAATTTCTAAAAATTCGTAGAAATTTCTTGATATTGGTAGAAAGACCAAGTTCCCATTTCCAAACTATTTGCTTTATTTGAATGATTGGAACGCATTTAAGTCTCTTTTTAAGTATTCTAACTAGAATCGAAAACTATTTTCAATTCGAAAAAGGATTTCAAAAAATTTGCATATAAAAGTAGTATCATCATTTTTCCACCTTCAAAAAACTCATGAAATGTGTTTTTTGTATGCAAATTTTTCGAAATATAAGTTTGAATTGAAAATGGTTTTAAAAACCATTTAAAGGACTTAAATTCAAACTCAGAAACGTTCCAATCATCCAAAAGGACCAAATATTTTGGAAATGAGAGCTTGGTCTATCCATCAATTTCAAGAAATTTCTAAAAATTCTTAGAAATTTCTAAAAATTCGTAGAAATTTCTTGATATTGGTAGAAAGACCAAGCTCCCATTTCCAAACTATTTGCTTTATTTGAATGATTGGAACGCATTTAAGTCTCTTTTTAAGTATTCTAACTAGAATCGAAAACCATTTTCAATTCGAAAAAGGATTTCAAAAAATTTGCATATAAAAGTAGTATCATCATTTTTCCACCTTCAAAAAACTCATGAAATGTGTTTTGTATGCAAAATTTTCGAAATATAAGTTTGAATTGAAAATGGTTTTAAAAACCATTTAAAGGACTTAAATTCAAACTCAGAAACGTTCCAATCATCCAAAAGGACCAAATATTTTGGAAATGAGAGCTTGGTCTATCCATCAATTTCAAGAAATTTCTAAAAATTCGTAGAAATTTCTTGATATTGGTAGAAAGACCAAGCTCCCATTTCCAAACTATTTGCTTTATTTGAATGATTGGAACGCATTTAAGTCTCTTTTTAAGTATTCTAACTAGAATCGAAAACCATTTTCAATTCGAAAAAGGATTTCAAAAAATTTGCATATAAAAGTAGTATCATCATTTTTCCACCTTCAAAAAACTCATGAAATGTGTTTTTTGTATGCAAATTTTTCGAAATATAAGTTTGAATTGAAAATGGTTTTAAAAACCATTTAAAGGACTTAAATTCAAACTCAGAAACGTTCCAATCATCCAAAAGGACCAAATATTTTGGAAATGAGAGCTTGGTCTATCCATCAATTTCAAGAAATTTCTAAAAATTCGTAGAAATTTCTTGATATTGGTAGAAAGACCAAGCTCCCATTTCCAAACTATTTGCTTTATTTGAATGATTGGAACGCATTTAAGTCTCTTTTTAAGTATTCTAACTAGAATCGAAAACCATTTTCAATTCGAAAAAGGATTTCAAAAAATTTGCATATAAAAGTAGTATCATCATTTTTCCACCTTCAAAAAACTCATGAAATGTGTTTTGTATGCAAATTTTTCGAAATATAAGTTTGAATTGAAAATGGTTTTAAAAACCATTTAAAGGACTTAAATTCAAACTCAGAAACGTTCCAATCATCCAAAAGGACCAAATATTTTGGAAATGAGAGCTTGGTCTATCCATCAATTTCAAGAAATTTCTAAAAATTCGTAGAAATTTCTTGATATTGGTAGAAAGACCAAGCTCCCATTTCCAAACTATTTGCTTTATTTGAATGATTGGAACGCATTTAAGTCTCTTTTTAAGTATTCTAACTAGAATCGAAAACTATTTTCAATTCGAAAAAGGATTTCAAAAAATTTGCATATAAAAGTAGTATCATCATTTTTCCACCTTCAAAAAACTCATGAAATGTGTTTTTTGTATGCAAATTTTTCGAAATATAAGTTTGAATTGAAAATGGTTTTAAAAACCATTTAAAGGACTTAAATTCAAACTCAGAAACGTTCCAATCATCCAAAAGGACCAAATATTTTGGAAATGAGAGCTTGGTCTATCCATCAATTTCAAGAAATTTCTAAAAATTCGTAGAAATTTCTTGATATTGGTAGAAAGACCAAGCTCCCATTTCCAAACTATTTGCTTTATTTGAATGATTGGAACGCATTTAAGTCTCTTTTTAAGTATTCTAACTAGAATCGAAAACCATTTTCAATTCGAAAAAGGATTTCAAAAAATTTGCATATAAAAGTAGTATCATCATTTTTCCACCTTCAAAAAACTCATGAAATGTGTTTTGTATGCAAATTTTTCGAAATATAAGTTTGAATTGAAAATGGTTTTAAAAACCATTTAAAGGACTTAAATTCAAACTCAGAAACGTTCCAATCATCCAAAAGGACCAAATATTTTGGAAATGAGAGCTTGGTCTATCCATCAATTTCAAGAAATTTCTAAAAATTCGTAGAAATTTCTTGATATTGGTAGAAAGACCAAGCTCCCATTTCCAAACTATTTGCTTTATTTGAATGATTGGAACGCATTTAAGTCTCTTTTTAAGTATTCTAACTAGAATCGAAAACTATTTTCAATTCGAAAAAGGATTTCAAAAAATTTGCATATAAAAGTAGTATCATCATTTTTCCACCTTCAAAAAACTCATGAAATGTGTTTTTTGTATGCAAATTTTTCGAAATATAAGTTTGAATTGAAAATGGTTTTAAAAACCATTTAAAGGACTTAAATTCAAACTCAGAAACGTTCCAATCATCCAAAAGGACCAAATATTTTGGAAATGAGAGCTTGGTCTATCCATCAATTTCAAGAAATTTCTAAAAATTCGTAGAAATTTCTTGATATTGGTAGAAAGACCAAGCTCCCATTTCCAAACTATTTGCTTTATTTGAATGATTGGAACGCATTTAAGTCTCTTTTTAAGTATTCTAACTAGAATCGAAAACCATTTTCAATTCGAAAAAGGATTTCAAAAAATTTGCATATAAAAGTAGTAACATCATTTTTCCACCTTCAAAAAACTCATGAAATGTGTTTTTTGTATGCAAATTTTTCGAAATATAAGTTTGAATTGGAAATGGTTTTAAAAACCATTTAAAGGACTTAAATTCAAACTCAGAAACGTTCCAATCATCCAAAAGGACCAAATATTTTGGAAATGAGAGCTTGGTCTATCCATCAATTTCAAGAAATTTCTAAAAATTCGTAGAAATTTCTTGATATTGGTAGAAAGACCAAGCTCCCATTTCCAAACTATTTGCTTTATTTGAATGATTGGAACGCATTTAAGTCTCTTTTTAAGTATTCTAACTAGAATCGAAAACCATTTTCAATTCGAAAAAGGATTTCAAAAAATTTGCATATAAAAGTAGTATCATCATTTTTCCACCTTCAAAAAACTCATGAAATGTGTTTTGTATGCAAATTTTTCGAAATATAAGTTTGAATTGAAAATGGTTTTAAAAACCATTTAAAAAAATTAAATTCAAACTCAGAAACGTTCCAATCATCCAAAAGGACCAAATATTTTGGAAATGAGAGCTTGGTCTATCCATCAATTTCAAGAAATTTCTAAAAATTCGTGGAAATTTCTTGATATTGATAGATAGACCAAGCTCTCATTTCCAAAATATTTGGTCCTTTTGGATGATTGGAACGTTTCTGAGTTTGAATTTAAGTATTTTAAATGGTTTTTAAAACCATTTTCAATTCAAACTTATATTTCGAAAAATTTGCATACAAAACACATTTCATGAGTTTTTTGAAGGTGGAAAAATGATGATACTACTTTTATATGCAAATTTTTTGAAATCCTTTTTCGAATTGAAAATGGTTTTCGATTCTAGTTAGAATACTTAAAAAGAGACTTAAATGCGTTCCAATCATTCAAATAAAGCAAATAGTTTGGAAATGGGAGCTTGGTCTTTCTACCAATATCAAGAAATTTCTACGAATTTTTAGAAATTTCTACGAATTTTTAGAAATTTCTTGAAATTGATGGATAGACCAAGCTCTCATTTCCAAAATATTTGGTCCTTTTGGATGATTGGAACGTTTCTGAGTTTGAATTTAAGTCCTTTAAATGGTTTTTAAAACCATTTTCAATTCAAACTTATATTTCGAAAAATTTGCATACAAAAAACACATTTCATGAGTTTTTTGAAGGTGGAAAAATGATGATACTACTTTTATATGCAAATTTTTTGAAATCCTTTTTCGAATTGAAAATGGTTTTCGATTCTAGTTAGAATACTTAAAAAGAGACTTAAATGCGTTCCAATCATTCAAATAAAGCAAATAGTTTGGAAATGGGAGCTTGGTCTTTCTACCAATATCAAGAAATTTCTACGAATTTTTAGAAATTTCTTGAAATTGATGGATAGACCAAGCTCTCATTTCCAAAATATTTGGTCCTTTTGGATGATTGGAACGTTTCTGAGTTTGAATTTAAGTCCTTTAAATGGTTTTTAAAACCATTTTCAATTCAAACTTATATTTCGAAAAATTTGCATACAAAACACATTTCATGAGTTTTTTGAAGGTGGAAAAATGATGATACTACTTTTATATGCAAATTTTTTGAAATCCTTTTTCGAATTGAAAATGGTTTTCGATTCTAGTTAGAATACTTAAAAAGAGACTTAAATGCGTTCCAATCATTCAAATAAAGCAAATAGTTTGGAAATGGGAGCTTGGTTTATCTATCAATATCAAGGATTCAGCAGCCCTAAAACATAAGCCAAGAAAATTAAAAAAAAAAAACACAATTAGATATGTTACAAAATAGAATTTTATTAATACATTATTAGATCAATGAAAAACTTAACAATAAAACATTTTTTTATATTTCTGGGATCTTAGAAGTCTCCACATTCTCTTAAATAAAAACACATTTTCTCAGCAAAAACTTATTTAATTCTTGACATCGACATTCCACCATATAATTTAAGGGACGATTCAATAAGTGGAACAGTTGATTTAGCTATGTATACCTTTAGAGTTATGTCGGGTCGACCAATACTGGCATAGACAACTTCACTGTTGGGCAAAAATCTCACAGTACGTCCTCCGTATTCGTGATTTGTTTAATATCAGCTGGTCCACTAAAATGAAATAAAACATTGCTTAGCATCTAACGATATCTAGAACAAAAATAAGATAGACTAACCATTTCCTACGAAGGTCCCAGGTGATGAAATCTTCCCCAGCCAATGCCGTCATAAACAAACGATTGTGTAACGACCAGTCAGCACCCATTAGAGGAACATTCGGTGACTCCAAGGACATTATGTCTTGTTGAGAGCGGACGTTGTACAAATGTATTATTCCTTTCTTTTCGGCCACCAACACCTTGCCAGGTTCGTCTGGATGTCTGGATGCCAGCGCACTGACATACCAGCCTAAGACAGGCAGAAGGTTGTAACAGTTTCAAAGCTGTGAGCTGAACTCCAAATCTTACACGAATGATCGTCACTAACGGAGGCAAGGAACTCTTCGTCATGCTCCCAGGCCACATCGTTGACGTAATTCGTGTGTCCTTTAAGAATGAATTTGTAAAAAGCCATAAATTTGTTCGGAAAAGTTTACCACATGAGATGGATCAGTTTTAGTCCGCATTTTTAATAAAGTTTTAGAATTCTCTTGAATATTAATTTTAAACTCGGAAAAGTTAAACCTTTTTGTTTTTTTACTTTTTGACGTTTGAAGATGTCAGTTTTCACTTTTTATGTTATACTTTCATACAGTATAACAAAAAAAAATAGGCAACGTCACTTATAACAGTTCTTCAAATGGAGTCAACTTTTTTGTATGGATACGCTATCCAGTTATATATAGAGATCAGTGGTAATTCAGGCGTCAAATTATGAAGCCGACCACCTAATTGTCATCTTCAAATGGAAGCAAAAAACTGTTATACATTATAAGGAATACACTATCCAGTGTATTATAGAGATCAGTGGTATAGACGCATTGATATGATTTGAAAAATACTTTTCAATGGTGCCAAAGTAGCTTTTTTAACTCTTTTGCAACTGGAGATACAAGGGGGTGAACAAGTCTCCCAGGGGATCAAGTCTCCCTCTTCTCCCCTATTCATCTACCATTCGTGTCAACTGACTTTCTTCTTCTTGAGTTTCATCATCGCTATGAAGAACGAGGACCCTTGTGGAATGATCTCCTCGTGTTGCCGTCTTTCCATACACCACGAATCCCAATTTTGTTTCTGTCAGAATTGGCCCAGCATCATTGGACCCAAAGGTTCGTATTGGAACACCCAGATGACAGTTGTCAAGCCCAATCAAAATTTGTGGACAGGCATCTTTGTACTCGGCGACAGGGAGAGAAGATAGAAACTTAGTAGTATATTGTGGATCTAGATCTGCTGCATTTAATGTCTGAGTCGGCAAGCTTAATTGATTGACAGTTTGCGCTCCCTCCATCTTAAACCTCTTAGCACCATCCATATCTGCACTAATATGCAAGTCAACGACAAAGGACTCGTTTGTGAAAGACTCTTGCCCAAACCATTGAAGCTTCAAGTCTGTCTTGCGGCCTTTGAGGCGCAATTCTTTGGCCAATTCAATACTCATAATAGTAACTGAAGAGCCCTCATCGAGAAGAGCATAATATGTCCGAACTTCCACGCCGTCACCATAAAGCCGCACTGGCAGCACTCTAAAAAGGATTTTATTATCCTTACCTTTGTTGCAACTCAGAATATTTTTTTCTATAGCAGGTGCCCTGGTGGTACTCTGTACAGCTAACATCTTTTTCTCACTAGATTCATGCAACGAAGGATGATGTTTCTTCTCACAGTCATGTATTCCGCAAGATTTCTTCATTCTACAGGAACGCACACTGTGACCATATTTGAGGCAACAAAAGCACAGCCTCTGCTTCTTCACTAAAGTCCATCTAGCTGAGGTGTCGGAATCGTTATAGACTGAAGATTCCGAAAGAAAATGTTGCGTTTTCTTACAAAGGCGGCAATTCTGATTGAAGTTGACAGTTGGTACTCGTTGCTCTGTAGCATGAAGAACATTTCTTAAATTTGCTTTGTGTCCAACCTTGAGCTGCGGTTGTGAAGAAATTGGAGTAACCAAGCAAATAAGTCTTGCAGCTCCAGTCAACCATTGTTCAAAATGTCTTACTGTGGGAAAAGGCTGGAGACAGATGCTTCTTTGAGCCCACTCTAGTTTCTTGCTCATAGGTAGTTTACTGATAAGCTCATCAAGGAGTGTAGGATTGGCTAGCTGTAACGTCACTCCACTTGCTTCGAGAAACGTGGCCAGGTTCTGGACTTTGGTCGCAAATTGTATCAGTAACTCGAGTTTATCTTCTGGAATCGGTGTTATTTCATTTGCCTTGAGTAGTTGACTTCTTACTAGAATATCTGGGCGGCCAAACCGAAATTCTAAAGCTGCCATAGCTTCATTAACATTATTCGGGTGGATAAGCATCGCTTCAACAACTTCCCTATCTGCCCCTTTTAGGCATTTTTGTAGGCGCAAAAGGTTGTCCACATTCGTGTAATTAATCATCACAGAAGAATCTCGAAAGCCTGTGCAAAATAATGGCCAGTCTTCGGGCCTCCCATTGAACTCCGGAAGGTCATGTAACTTTCGTGTAGTTGCAACTTGGCACGTGTGCGAAATGCTATTACCTCCTGCACTGCATGGTGTCGTCACTACTGGTGGTGTTGTCATCGATGGGGCAGATGGTGGTACAATGGGATTCTGGCTGAAGGCCTGGAATCCAGTCAATGATGGCAAGAACGTATGCATATATGGAACACATGTCGAGGCTAATTGTGCTCCATTACAATATGCTAATGGATATGAAGACACATACGGTTGTGATTGCGTGTATGAAATACCACTCCATGGGCTGGGCATATTCTGTGGCAACCCAAGTCCAGTACGGGTATGGTTCGTTTCGGATTTTTCATTTCGTTTTTTTGTTGTTTCGTCTAGGTCGTTTCGCATTTTGTTATTTCGAATTTCATTGTTTCACTTTTCATTTATTTCGTTTTCTATTGTTCAGAAAATTATAATTTCGTTTTGCAATTATTTCGGTCAAACTTTATTATGTCTTTGGTTGTTTCTTTTTTCGATTATTTCATGTCTGAATTTTTTCATCCTTAGTTTATTTCGTCTTTAATTGTTTCGTTTTCGATCATTTCGATTTTCATTGCAAAGTTTTTTGTTTATTTCGACTTTCAATTATTTCGCCATCGTTTGATTGGCTTTTTGATTTGTGTGCATGTAAAGAACCTAAAGGCGTTAAAATTCGCGCGAATTTTAACGCCTTTAGGTTCTTTACATGCACACAAATCAAAAAGCCAATCAAACGATGGCGAAATAATTGAAAGTCGAAATGAACAAAATTTTCAATTTTCACAACCCGCCATACGCCTTGCGTACACTAACTAAATGTTGTACACTAACATTTGTAGGTTCTATGTATTTTAATTCTTATTTTTACTTCAAAATGTTACTTCAAAAAAAAAAACTTTAAATAAAATATGTAAATGTTTTACAAATTAATATCTGATAAATAATTGAAAACAAACAACAAATTCAAATTAAACGAATGCTATGTTTCCGCAGAATTTTGTATAATTACACGCTTATATGAAGGGTCTTTTTTAGCCCTTTATCAGAATACCTATACGTCTTTTTTGTCCAGATAAGTCTTGATTCTGGAATCTTTACCAAATTCTTCCTTTTATATCTGGAAATTGTTAACCATTTCAGTATTTTTCCAATTCCACACTCTACGCGTTTTTTTCATTACTATTTAAATTTTTTCTTTTATTGGCAACCAAACAAGGTGACTCAGAATCAATCATAAACTAAGTAACTGATAACAAAATAATCGAATTGCAAAACAAAAGAAAGATATAGAGACAAAATGCGAAACAATCTTTAACGAAATAACCTTAGCTTAAATAATCCGTAGATGTTTCAATGAAAATGCGAAACAAATAAAAAACAAAACAACAAAATCGAAGTAATCGTGAGACGAAATGATCCCAAAACTAAGTAATAAAAAAACAAACAAAGCTTTTGCGAAATGAACGGAAATTTTTTCGACCAAAACGAAATAACAGTGAGCGAAATGAAAAAGACGAAACAATAGGCACCCGTCCAGTACACATAGTCGCAGCAGTGGTTGTTGTCATCACATTTGCTGCACCAACCGAGGATGTAGTGGAATTAACTAAATAATCATTCATTTTGCTTGGGGCAGTCACCGCTGAAGTTGTGACGATGGAGTTATTTTGCTGACCGGCTAGAACTTCTTGTAACCGAATACGTTCTCCCTTCTTGATGGCTACCGAAGACAATGCTGTTTCAAGTTGTAGGCGCATATCATCTAATTCCGTCTGAATAGCGTCTGCAGGCGTTGACGATATGGGTGACCTGAGCATTTTCTTTTTTAAGTTGGTGTAACTATCACGAACTAGTGGCAAATCTTCTGACTCAGAGGAAGAAAATTCTACCAAATCATTCGGGTTAGAATTCTTTGGGTTAAGTCGACCGTCGGTTTTTATCGGCATAGATACGACCAACGTTCACCTTTCGCTGACTGCGAAATATTTCTTGGAAAATACTTCCAAATCCGTGGAGCAGCTGGCTGCAAACTCCGCAAACGATATATATATATATATATATACTCGTATGCCTTTGGTGTTTTCGCTGGCTGCGAAAATTCTCACTGGTTTATTTATAAAGCCAGAAACATAAACATATGCTCGGGAACTACTGATAGCTCCGTTTTCTGATTTCCAATTGTGTTATTCCTTATTTAAAATAAGAATAAAATTTGTTGCAAATATTAATTGGCTCGTCGTCCGAGCAATCTGCTTTTGAATAAAACGCACTCTTTAAAAGTCAGTGAATGGTTTATTCTCTGTAATAATGACAAATAATTTGTTTATTAATATAGAGAAAACAATAAACATGTTATATATTATCTTACTATTTTTAGCAGCCTTATTATGGGAATGGCCTCTGCACAATGAAATCAGTTAATGAAAAATACGGCGACACGACAGGGCATATATGACCCTTTTTCAAAACTCTACGCAAGTAAGAAGTATTACTTCAAAAAAAGTATTCCTACACTCTGCTTCGGGCACTTTTTGACATTTAAAATGAGTGAATTCAGAACCAAAGAAAATAAAACCTCTGTTCGTGTACTACCCAAAACAGCCCATTTTAGTCCAAAGTTTTGTCAATATCATTTTTTTTATATGAACTTTGACAGAACTTTGGACTAAAATGGGTGGAAATTGGCAGTTTTGGGAAGTACGCGAACAGACCTATAGTGTTCTGTTCGATTTGGAGTTGGAGCAGAGACCATTTCCATTAAGGTGTAAATACACTTTAGCATTTTTTAACACCGCAATTATAGTCGCGTCGTATGCTTTCCATGTATTCGCTTGTTTTCTTCCGAACACTTAAGTGCCCCTCCGAGCATTATAGTTCTAGCTTAAAGGTAGAACTATAATAGTCGGAAGGGCACTGAAGCCAATGTCAAAAACCAACGAAAAGTAGCTTTCCGTACCGAAAAAAGGGGAACACACCCATAATGAAATTATTATCTATCTCTTTTTGGTATTCCTATTTCACCAAATGTCAGTTTTACTTAAGTGAGGTGTGCTCGGGAGCGCACCTTACTTCCGTAACCAAAGTTGAACGAAACTTGACGAAACGCTCCACTTTGCAATTACAGTCGGTGCCGGTGCCATATGTTTTCTTTCGACCACTTAAGTGTCCCTCCGAGCATTATAGTTGTTGTGGAACGCACCTAATTTATAAGATTTGTCTAACTAAAAACTTCTAATAAATCAAGCGCAACTCACTTCACTTGAGACGCTGGTAGAAAACCCATCTTGGTCTTTTATTTAACCGATTTTTTTAGATATATTTTATAGGCCGTGTGCCAATTGCGTTAAAATCCTGGTTAAATTTGATCGCAGTTAAATGTTATCCCTTTTTATAGGGGTGAGTAAAATTAAAGGTTTTTGCTGTGTCAATTGGATTAAATGGGATTTTTTTTTATATTCACTTCCCATTAGTTTTGTTGTTGCATTTTTCTCAGTAATGATAGTTCGCAAACATATCAGTTTGCAAAATTAATGAATCATCTGAAAAAGTATTTTCAATAAATTTTATTGATTCTTTTACATTATCAAGGATTTATCTCAAGTTATTCAAACTTCTTCTTGAGTGCATACTTAAATTTATTATAAGGGTTTGTCTATATTCCTTTCATTTAATTTTAGTTTTTTTTTCCATTTTTCATCTTTCCCGATAGGATTCATGACTTCTTGATAGCAAAATAAAATATTTATCTACATTCATCTCCCTCAGCAGTTTTTTTATAAGGGTTTACAACAACACAAACAAATCCGGAACGCTTAAGATACGCAGCCGAACGCGCCCATAGACATGTTAAAAATTAACCACCGACTAAAATTTTAACGAGCTCCTGAGCAGGTTAAATTTTGAAGTCTATATTCACCTCGGTAATGTCAAAATTTAGCCATGGGATCAAATTTAACCAGGATTTTAACGCAATTGGCACACGGCCATAGAAGTATAAAATAACATGTTGGCAGCGGAAAATTAATCGCAAAAAACTAAAGCAAACGAGGAAAACAAGATAAAATCAAATTAAGAGTTGTACGGTAGGTACATTTTATACAAAAATATATATTGTTAGAGCTCTTACATATATAAAAAAAAAAAAAAAAAAAAAAAAAAAAAAAAAAAAAAAAAAAAATGGCGCTTCCAACTCCATCACCAATTTCTTGGGGCAATGAAGGAAAGCTGGAAGAGTTTAGGAAGTTTAGGGCAGCATACGAAAATTACGAAATAGCCACTTCATTAGATGAGAAACCTGCTAAAGTGCGAGTAGCCAGCCTTCTCACTTGCATCGGCGCTGAAGGAGTGCATCTTTTTAATACCTTACCGCTTACTGCAGCAGAAAAAGCGACGACGAAAGGTATCTGCGATGCAATCGAAACACACCTAAAGCCTCTCACTAATATAATTTTCGAACGCTATATTTTCAATACTGCATCCCAAAAAGACGAAGAATCAATCGAAGACTTTATTTTCCGTCTACGAGAGCTCGTAAGATCGTGTGATTATGCGTGTCTCGAAGAAGATTTCGTCAGAGATAGGATTGTAGTAGGCGTAAAAGATAAGTGTCTGCGACGCAAATTGCTAGACACTAAAGATCTGACTTTGACTACTGCAATTAATCTTTGCAAACGAGCAGCAACAACAGATATGCACCTCGATCGCATAAACCAAGCCACTCAAGAAGTAGTCATAAACAAAATTTCTCATAAAAGCGACAAAAATGAGAAAATAATTAACAAATGCAATTACTGCGGAGGCACCCACTTGCAAAACAAAAATGCTTGCCCTGCATTTGGCGAAAAATGTTCTGCTTGCGGTAAAATGAACCATTTTAAGAAAATGTGTAAATCCGCAAAAGAAAAGAATAAATATGAGCCGTCCAAGAGAGCGAAAGGAAAGCATCAGAGAGGCGAAAGAATTCTGGCAGCACAAAAAGAAGATTCCTCTGATGACTCATCCTTGGAATACATTGCAACTGTACACGAACCTGGCGAAATAAGAAGCAAAATAACAGCTAAACTATGCTTCCTCATTAACGATGAAAAGTTACACTGGCAGCTAGATACAGGTGCATCAGTTAATGTTATGGGATTATCCGATCTGAAAAAGATTACTGGCAACAAAAATCCCAAGCTCAAAGTAACAAAAGTAAGACTTAAATCCTTTGGGGGAAACATAATAGAACCCATTGGTGCAGCAGGTCTCAAATGCGAGCATGATGGCAAGGTATAGTGAAACTACTGTTTCCAATAGTTTCATTTGAGCAGCAGCCTTTATTATCGGCGAATACATGCAATGTGCTAAACTTGGTCAAGATCCAGAAAATTGCAACAGTCCAGAGCAAACAGCAAACAACAAAAAAGCAGTACGTAAGCGAAATACTCGAAAAATATAAAGACATGTTCGAAGGGGATGGGAAAATGCCAGGAGAAGTTACGCTAACTGTAGACTCGAACGTTAAGCCAGTTCAGCAAACACCAAGACGTATTCCAATTCTCTTCAAAGAACAATTGAAGGCAGAGATGAAAGATCTAGAAAAAAGAGGCATTATAGAACGAGTAAACGAACCTTCAGAATGGATCTCGAACATTATTCTTGTCAAAAGGAAATCCAAGCTTCGAATTTGTCTCAATCCATACCATCTTAACCTAGCACTCAAGCGTGAACACAATCAATCAACAACAATGGAAGAAATCTTACCGCACCTGTCCAAGGCCAAAGTGTTTTCAACCCTCGATGCGAAAAATGGGTATTGGCAGTGTCAACAGGACGAAAAGTCACGTAAGCTGACTACATTTTGGACTCCATTTGGACGGTACAGATGGGTAAGAATGCCATTCGGAGTTTCACCAGCAACTGAAATCTATGAGAAGAAGCAGAAAGAAGTTTTAAACGGCTTAGATGGCATCGAAGAAATTATGGACGACATTCTAGTCATCGGCAGCGGAGATACACTAGAAGAAGCTGAGAGAGATCATGACAAGAACTTGGCGAATCTACTCAAGCGATGTAGAGAGATGAACTTGAAGCTAAACATATCGAAAGCGAGAATAAAACTAAACAGCGTTCCTTTCTATGGTCACTTACTTACTTCTAGCGGCTTAAAAGCAGATCCTGCGAAAATCGAATCAATTTTAAACCTAAAGCACCACAAAATGCAACAGAAGCGCAAAGTTTGATAGGATTTTGTGTATACCTGGCAAAATTCCTACCAAAGCTATCGACAGTTATGGAACCAATACGCAGAATCTCCAGAAGCGAGGCAGAATTCATCTGGACAGAGCAGCAAGAAGAATCGTTCAACAACATCAAACAACTTGTCACCAATCAACCTGTATTGAAATTCTACGACTCAAAGAAACCAGTCACAGTGCAATGCGATGCCAGCGGAACTGGGGCCCAACTATGTAACTCGATTCTACAATAAAAACGTTCGAATTCGCAAAATCTCAACTCGCTAATTCCATAGCAATCGCTAATAAACTGAAATAGAACAGCGTTAATTGGAGATTCTGTGGCAAAAAGTCGAAAGCACTAACATTTGATCCTTTTTCATACGTATTACCACTTATTTTAGGCATTGAAAACAACTTTCGAATAGATTCGAAAGTAGAATAAAGTTACATGGTAGGGCCCCTGGATTAGGAGCAACTCTCATGCAGGATGGACAACCGGTATTGTATGCTTCAAGAGCACTTACCTTCACCGAACAACGATATGCACAGATCGAAAAAGAATGTTTAGCGATTTTATTTGCTTGCAAACGATTCGATAAATATGTCTGTGGCAAAGAAGAAGTCATTGTCCAAACCGATCACAAGCCACTTCTTACGATTTTTAATAAGGACCTGATGAAGGCATCACGAAGAATACAGCGAATGCTTTTAAGTTTGCAGCGATATCACATCACTTTCAATTACGTTGAAGGCAAACACATGGTCCCCTATTACACGATGATTCTTTGCGTCTGACTCTTGTCAAAATTCAATAAGTGCGAAGGTGAAATCCGATGCTTTTTCTCCTTCGCACTCATGAAAATTCGAAAAGAGTCAGACGCAAAGAATCATCGTGTAATAGAGGTCATGTATATTGCAGATCTTCTTTCAAGGTATGTTGATTTCAATGAAAATTCTCCTGAAAAAGCTGTGTACGAAGAAGAAGTCTACAAAATCGAGAAAATTTTCCATGAAATTTCAGAAATTAACATCACGACAGAAATTGACCTAGACGACATGCAGATTGAAAACATTCGAGATAAATCAGCAACCGACAAGTCACTTAACATGCTAAAAGAAATTTGCATTCGAGGATGGCCAGAAAACAAGAAAGATTTACCGATAGAACTGTTACCTTACTGGAGTTTTAAGAATGAAATCATTTCTCAAAACGGAATTTTGATGAAAAGCAATCGAATCATAATTCCAACAGCCTTACGAAAAGACACAATCAAAAAAATTCATCTTGGACATCCTGGAAGAGATCAATGCTATAGAAGAGCCAGAGATACTGTGTTTTGGCCTGGAATTCACGATCAAATCAAGCAAGAGATTTCGTCATGTACTGTATGTGCTGAAAATGCAGACAATCAACACCAGGAACCGTTGCAATCAACAGAAATTCCAAAATTGCCGTTCGAGAGGATAGCAATCGACATTTGCGAAGTTCAAGAACAACACCAGAAGAAACTGAATCTATTAGTAACGGTGGACTACTATTCAGATTACATAGAAGTCGATTTTCTTCATTCGATGACCGCAACAAATGTCATAAAAAGGAATTTCAGCAGACACGGAATACCAAAAATCGTCGTATCAGACTGTGGAGCACAATTCACTAGCCGAGAGTTTCAACAATTCGCGAAGGACTGGAATTTCAAGCTCTCAATGTCATCACCATATCACCACCAAGCAAATGGTAAGGCAGTCAGCAGTCAAAATTGTTAAAAAAATTTACAAACGCAGCATCAAATCCAATGAAGACTTTTGGAAAGCACTTTGTGAACATCGTAACACATCCAAAGCAGATTTGCCAAGTCCAGCGCAAAGACTATTTTCGAGAAAATTAAGAACATCCATCCCGACAGCAAAATCGAATTTGTTACCAGAAGTTCAACAAAATATTCCAGCAAAAATTTCCGAGAAGCGAGGAAAGATGAAAAACTATTTTGACCGAACAGCCAGATCATTGCCATACATCGAAACCGGACGAGACGTATATTTTCAAAAACAGCCTGAAACCAACTCAAACTGGACACCAGGACAACTTGTCCAACACCTTTCATCACGCTCAAGCATTGTTGAGAAAGATGGTACACAATACCGAAGAAACAACATCAACATAAAGCCAAGAAATCATGCCGAGAAGGAAACATCAAACAAAACACCGAGCCCGAATACTTCTAATGAAATTAACATTCAGATTCCTGAGATGATGAGCAACAACAATGAAACAGAATACAACAACGATAACCGAAATGAACCAACACAAAATCAAAGGGGCGAAATAATAACGACAGAAGACTCTGAGGTAAACAAAACAAATGAAAACCAGGACAAATCAACATTATCATCATCGATAAGTCCCCTTTCACACGAAGAAACAAGTTGCTGGAGATTTTTTTGACGTTTTCTTTTAATCTCCTTAAAAATCTCTTGTACCTTTCACACGAGGAAACAAATCTCCAGGCAATTTTTGAAATTTCCTTTGAAAGTCTATTGGTTGAACACACCTAAACGTAGATGTGAAAGGAAATGTCAAAAAAATCTCCTCAAATCCTCGACCGGGGAGATTCTGTTCGCCCCTCTTTCCGCCTGCCCTTCTCACCCAGGAACTAAAAGTTGCTGGCAACTCAGTTTCCTCGTGTGAAAGGGCACTAAGTGAAATTCCAGAGCAGAGAATATCAAATAAAGAAGCCAATCCTTCGTACGTTTCACCCCCCAAAACCCATTTGTTTACATTGTTGTATTTGTAATTTCATTTCGTGTCGAAGAAATAGATGTGATTTGCAACAACAACAAGACCTGTGCTGAATGATGTGCTGAATGACTAGTTGATTCTATGTGTGCGTTTTGCACTGCTTTTCGCTAATACTTTGCAAATCGAATACATCAGCTGTTCGCTTCCAGCTTGTAGGCAAATGAAATTGACAGCTGAGGATTGACTTCTTTATTTCATATTCCTCGCGTTCGGCAGGCTAAACGATAGGCTATCCATAATCCAAAAAATTTTCAGATACCTTGAGTTGTTTTTGCATTAGCTGACATCAGCTGTTTTTTACAAGGGATTACAACAACACAAACAAATCCGGATCGCTTAAGATACGCAGCCGAACGCGCCCATTCTCTGTTCCAGAGCCAACAGCTGATATATCTGTCAATCCCATTCCACAGACTACAACACATGGAAGAAGAACTCCCAGAAGAAAAGTGCTGCCAAGTAGGTTAAAAGATTATGAATTGTATAATTTTGTGCTATCGAAATAATTTACATTATCGAATTTTTTATATTTATCAATTGAAATTTAAATAAATTCCTACGAGATAATTAACATATTAATCGAATTTTTTTATATTTTATCGATTGAAATTTAAATAAAATCTATCGAGATAATTAACGTAATCGAATTTTTTATATTTTATCAAATTGAAGTTTAAATAAATTCTAGTGAAATAATTAACGTAATTTAATTTTTTGTTTATACTAAAAATTTAAATAACTTCAATATTGACATACTTCATAAAAGAGTTTTTATCATATAATTTTGTATTATCGAAATAGTTATACGTAGTTATATATAAACAAAAAGAGAAATTTCATAATTTATGTAATCGAAATTTGATATTTATCAATATAAAGTTTAAACTAATACTATTTGTACTCGAACTTTCACATGCAAAATATAACAACTTATTTTTCTCTGAAATACTTTTGTAATTAAGTTAATGAAGACTTAAAACTTCTATTTTTTGAAAAGAAGAAGGATGTTGTGGAACGAACCTAACTTATAAGATTTGTCTAACTAAAAACTTCTAATAAATCAAGCGCAACTCACTTCACTTGAGACGCTGGTAGAAAACCCATCTTATACTACGTTTCCACCTACCCTAAATCCGAGATTTCGCTGAGGAGATTTAGAATAAATCTCGAAGTGTTTCCACTGGCCCAATCAGATTTATTTTGACATTTACAAGATTTATTGTGACGTTGGTCTATGACATTTCACAATTCACAAATCACAAAAGGAAGAAAGGAGTGCATCAAAATCAAAACTTTTGAGATTATTTTTTTCGTAATTTTGTCTTCAAGTATGAATTTGGAACTATTGTTATCACATTTGCTAACCTTACAAAGCAATGCTGTTGTGATAAGCAATGCTCTCAATAGACGAATCCTTTCGCACAGGAAAAAACGTCAACAGTGTTTGCTAAACATTTTGCGAGCCTATAATAAAAAACAAGCATTACTCAAGAAAAAGAGGAAAATCTGGACCAAAGTAAGTTAAATATTCTACTGGTAAACAGTTATATTAAATCAAAGGTCTTGCAGACGCGTACCAGTAAATTTTGGGAAGAAGACATACCCAAAAACGACGAACAGTTTTTCAAAGAGAACTTAAGAACCACGCGGGAAAATTTTGAAATTCTATGTTTCCATCTTCGAAACTTAAAAAAAAATGACACCCAATATAGGAAGGCGATACCACTACCCAAAAGAATAGCGATAGCTTTGTACACACTTGGTTCTTCCGCAGAATACCGAAGCGTTGCAAATCTCTTTGGAGTGGGAAAGTGCACCGTCGGCAAAATTTTACATGAATTCTGTGAAGAGGTTTGGAAAGTGCTGCATCCAATCTATTTATCTGCATATCCACTCACTGAAGATAGAGTAAAAGAAAACGTGGAGGGTTTTTCAAAGTTAGGCTTTCCACAATGCTTCGGGGCAATAGGTTCGTAGATCGATTCATAATTATTTTTTTTATTGCAAAATAATCATTTTCAGATGGTTGTCACATAGAGATTCGACCCGCCGCTGAAAATGCAGTAGACTATTACAACTACAAGGGTTGGTATTCTTCAGTATTATTAGCTGTTGTTGACTACAGGTTAAAACATTTCATTCAATATCTATTTTCATTATTAACTTGTTTTCATTGAAATTTAGATACAGATTTCTCTACATCAGTGTTGGTAGCCCCGGCCGTTGTAACGACTCTTCAATTTTTGAAAGCTCTTCTTTAAAAGTGCACCACCAGGATTCACTACTCAAGACAATGTCCAAAAATTTATGCGGAGTGAATGTGCCAGTCGTCCTTATTGGGGATTCGGCTTTTAGGTTTTCAGACATTTTAATGAAACCGTATCCATTTAGTACGTCTCTGACACCAAGGGAAAAAAATTTCAATTTTCATCTTTCTAAGAGTAGAAGAGTGGTTGAAAATGCTTTCGGTCATCTGAAAGCAAGATTTCGAAGAATTGGAAAGGGGTTGGACAACCACATTGAGAACACAAACCTTGTTATAAAATGTTGTTGTGTACTCCACAATTTTTTAAACTCGCATAATGATGAAATTAATCATCAGTGGTTGCAACGCTCAACGGAAACTACAACAAGGGAACAACCAGAGTTCAATTCCATCATAAACGATACAAACCCAACGGCAATTAACATCAGGAATGCAATAACAAACTACTTAGGTGAGATTCGTTGTGTAGAAAATAAAATCAAATTCGCAGTTCATAAAAAATTCAATATTTATTTTATAAATGCACAACGTGCATTTAAGGCACTCTTCAAATATCCTTAAAAAAGGACTTAACAACTTAAAAAAGTAAAAACAAAAACAAAAAAAAGGAGTTCATAATTTAAGCATACAAATACATAGGTAAAAAACTTAGTTATAAAGAAAAACTTCATAATTTAAAATAAACAAATTAAAAATAAACACAGCACAGTTAACTAAAATCACATTCATGCGAAACTAATTCGATTTCAAACGCGACACAATTTCTTGTTGAACAACTTCGCACGATGTTGCAATCCTTTCAAGGATTGCATTCCTCTCCTTCTCTACTTCCAGCAACTGCTCATCAGTTTTCTGAATCATTTTCAGATTTTCAGAAATAATAACATCCAGCTTATTACATTCTTTTTCCGATTTTGAAATTTTTCTTTTATTTTTTGCAGCGCTTGGTATGGACACACTGGATGAAGAAGGACCTGAATTGTCCGAAATGGAGAGAAGAATTTCCTCTATATCCTCAGTCTCATCGGAGTCAGCAGCCACCATCGCCGATGACTGAGAACCCTGAGGCTCTAAAATGAGAAAACATTTATTGAATAAAATTTTGTTTAATAAAATAAAACAATATTGTTTTGCCTACCCGCATCGCTTTCTTCCACTAAATCTGAAATATTGTGGATTGGAAGGCCTCCTAGAATGGCATGAACCTTTGTATATAATTTCCACTCCGACGGGGAACCACCAGATGGACCAATCAATTTTTTCTCTTTACTGCAATTAAATATTTTTAGACGGTATTAAAATATGTACATACATTTCAGAACCTATGTAGATTTAACTTACTTGTAACGATTGGTGAGATTATGAATCTTTATTCTTATTTCCTCTGGGGAATGCTCTTTCATTAGGACAGCCATCTCCTTAAAAACGTGGGAGTTCTTTCTTACCCCACGCAGCTGTCCTATTTTGTCGGCCCAAATCTCGACCAACAATTCTTCCTCCTCCGGCCGCCACGATTTTCGATTTTTTTGCTTCTTGGACAGCATCTGGAATTTTTAAATTATATTGTACATTGTATATTGCCTATTATTTCAATTTAATAATTTACAACTTAAGATATTTCTGAGCACTTACATTTATTAATTATTATTTATTTATTATGAAGCGAAATCCTTCGTCAACTATGTTTTGAAATTTAAATTGAATTTCGACTGTCAGCAAACAAAAAAAATATGACATTTAAATGAGTGCGTTCCCAAAATTAGGCATGTTCGATTCATTTTTAGAGCATGGAATCATTCAGCTAAGGAAGATTTGAGTAGATTTATTTTAAATCTACTTCTGAGGAGATTTAAATTTGTATGGTAAATCTCGTGATTTAGAAGTAGATTTAGCTCTAAATCTCGAAAAAGTAGATTTAGGTGTAGGTGGAAACGTAGTATTAGTCTTTTATTTAACCGATTTTTTTAGATATATTTTATAGAAGCAAGCATAAAATAACAATAGTTCTAGCTTAATTCAAAATAGTTACTTTATTTAACTTTATGACGTCATTGAGTAGTTCCTAAATTCAAAGTTAAAGTGTCAAAAAGTAACTTTGAGTAACTTCTTCCAACTCATCTTGATATCTGTCAAAAGCAGTTGAACGTCAAAATCACGTATGAATTTTTTTCATTGAGCCTGATTAGACGATTCGTTTTTTCGTTCATTTCGTTTTTCGTCTTATTGACAGGTACGTACCCTCGTGATTACACATAACGAAAAAAATCCATTCGTGATTTTGACGTTCAAAAAATTTGAGGTTTATTTATTGAAAAATAGGCAGTAATAATAATCAAAAATATTTGTAAATCACTTCTTGTTCAAATTTATAGCTATTTAATTATGAAAAACAATTTTTAATTTCACTATTTAAATTTTTTAAGCATCCCCCGCCTCTACTCGTTTGTCAAATCATAAACGTCAAAGTTCAACCAGAAAAAGTCTTGAAATTTTCATACGTGCTTTCGTCTTTCCGTTCCCCCTACGTTTCTACATCCCTCACCCATTGTGTCAAAAAGACGAAACACGTAACGTCCGAAAAACCGAATCGTGTAATAGCCGTTCCACACTATCCCATTGAGTATTAATACATGTCAAAAAAGTGTGAAGAAAGTCATGTATAATAGTGTGGAAGCAAAATATGAAATTTCATCACACACAACTTGACATCGCATCCTACACGATTTGACATGTGTTTATACCTGAAAATATTTAAGAACGGTTCTAAAACCATCACACATTCTATCCCACTTGGGCGTTTGAGGTTATGGTGAAACTGATTTGTTTTGATGCAAGTGTGGAAGCAAAATATGAAAATTATTTTCATCACACAAATTTGGCAGTCGTATGAAATTCTTTCCCACTTTATTCTGACATGTATTAATACTTTGTGGGATAGTGTAGAGGCACTTTAAGCAGGCTCATTGAGCCTGATTACACGATTCGTTTTTTCGGACGTTTCGTTTTTCGTTTTTTTGACAGGTACGTACCTTCGTGATTACAAAAGAAGAAGAAGTAAAGGAACTGGCATATCGTGGAAACAGTGAAGCATTTTTCAAAATAGTGTGAGTTACACTAACACAAATGCATTGCCCCAGGGTCGCAGTGCAGTTACACGGCTGAAGGCTGGGGCGCCCAAAGGAAGCCAGATTTTAAAAAAAGAAAAAAACAATTGAGATGCTTCCGTCATTTTGCCGAGCTGTAGAAAAGTGTACAGAGATTTTAAATCATAAAAATAGTGAAAAAGCCTATTGAACTGAATAAAAAAGTGAAATGAAAGTTAATATAGTGAATACTTTGAAAAACTTTATTGATAAGAAATATATAAAAAACATATGGCGCTGCATTAAATCATATACAAACGCCTATAATACCGTGCACAAATTTTTCTTTTCACAGGTAAGTTTTCTCTCATATTCTACTTAATAAAGTGATGTTTTTTTATGGTAGCGTACTTTTAAACCGAACTTCTTGACGTAGATACAAATCCAACAAGATAAATAGGGGTCTGCTGTTACCCCTTTCAAAATATTTTATTTAAAGCGTTAAAAAATAACTCTGCACTACAGGCGCTAAACGGATTTGAGCGCCTTGCCACCACCAACAAGACTAGATCGACCCTGTGCGAGAATTTCTCATTTGACAGATGAGTCTCAACGAAGTCACTGGATTAAAGTATATGTTTGTTTTCAACAAATTTGTTATTTTTATAGCAAATTGCGATAAAATCTTAATTTTAAAGTATTCTAAGATAGTTTATTTACCTAAATAACATCACTTCACGTTACTTTATATGAAAATATCACACAAAATTAACTTGTAAAATAAAATGTTTGTATACTCCTTAGTATAGGCGTTTTTAGAGGATTTAACGTAGCCACCACATGCTGTTTTATATTTTTTAAATAAATTATTGTTAGTATTCACTATTCTAACTTTTATTTCACTTTTTTATTTAGTTTAAATAAACTTTTTCACTTGTTTAACAAATTGAAATTTCAAAACACTTCCTTTCAGCTCGGCAAAATTACAGATTAATCTCAATTTGTTTTTTTTTTTTCAATTCTTGCTGCTTCACTCACGTACACTGTATATGTGATATACACCACTTCCTTTACTTCTTCTTCTATGGTGATTACACATAACGAAAAAAATCCATTCGTGATTTTGACGTTCAGAAAATTTGAGGTTCATTTATTGAAAAATAGGCAGTAATAATAATACAAAATACTTTTACATCACTTCTTGTTCAAATTTATAGCTATTTAATTAAGAAAAACAATTTTAAATCTCACTATTTACATTTTTTGAGCATCCCCCGCCTCTACTCGTTTGTCAAATCATAAACGTCAAAGTTCAACCAGAAAGAGCCTGATTACACGATTCGTTTTTTCGGACGTTTCGTTTTTCGTTTTTTTGAGCATCCTTCCTTCGTGATTACACACAACGAAAAAAATCCATTCGTTATTTTGACGTTCAGAAAATTTGAGGTTCATTTATTGAAAAAAGGCAGTAATAATAATTAAAAATGCTTTTACATCACTTCTTGTTCAAATTTATAGCTATTTAATTATGAAAAACAATTTTTAATCTCACTATTTAAATTTTTTAAGCATCCCCCGCCTCCACTCGTTTGTCAAATCATAAACATCAAAGTTCAACCAGAAAAAATCTTGAAATTTTCATACGTGCTTTCGTCTTTCCGTTCCCCCTACGTTTCTACATCCCTCACCCATTGTGTCAAAAAGACGAAACACGTAGCGTCCGAAAAAACGAATCGTGTAATCAGGCTCTAACATAAAAGAACGCACCACTATTGAATTTGGACAAAAGTCAGACTCGAAGTCATCGTGTAATAGAGAACTTAGCAAAATCACAAAAACGTAAACAAAAATAAATAATTTGACTAAAATTATCAAACAGAAGATAAAGATAAGTGCTGATTTATTTGTATTTTAAATTAGTTTTTATATTTTTGCCTAATGAGGTATGACATCCAAATGTTTGATTATATCACGTGGAGAACAAATTATTAATAACCGACTTGTATGTGACTTTAATCTTATCATTTAAAGAAAGCGATTCTAGCAATTATTGTGCGATACCTATTTTAAAATGCCCAATAAGTATCTACATACGTTCCTATGAAATGGTTATCATTAAATCAAACTAAAAACTCATCAAGTTTCGGTCATTCTTATGTAATTTGATTAGACGAACGATTCCGATTAACCAACGATGAATTGCAAATTTTTGGAATCTTGATTTTTTGTTTAAGGTTTTTAATATACATGGTTTTTTTTATTTAGTTTGCTTTGCTTTCTATTCGATTGACAACTGAAGACCTCACTTTTAGAGAAAGTTTTCCTTATTTTTTTGTATTCAATTTATTGAATTTCAAAGCTTTTTCTGTGCAATCTATATTTATTTATTTGCTCATAAGCGGCTACAATGAATAGCAAAGCAGCACTTGCAATTGCTCTCGTGTTCGTAGGATGCTGCAGTAATGTTGTATTTCTGGAATTCTTGGTCAAGTAAGAGTTAACATAAAACAAAAAAAAAAATGAAGATCCAAGTTGTACTAAATATTTGTTATTGTCTACAGAACTGATCCTGGTGCTGGTAATCTCATAACATTTTTGCAATTTCTGTTTATCGCTGTAGAAGGATTCATATTTACTGCAAAATGGGGAACGCAAAAACCCAAAATCGGAATCAAAGATTATTCGATTTTGGTGTCAATGTTTTTCATAACTAGTGTGTGTAATAATTACGCTTTTGACTTCAATATACCGATGCCATTGCATATGATATTTAGAGCGGTAAGTTTATGTATATTATTAAATTAAAAATATTTGTGTTCTTAGAATAAATTCCAATCGATATTTTGATAATGATCGGTAGGTAGGACAAGAGCTTCAAGCAATGGATTTGATTGAAATCACAAAATACCTATTTAAGTTCAACAGTTTTGTTCATACACATAAAATTATAACGGCTCAACTTCCCATAAAGGTAGCACAAATTTTCACACGCAGATAGGTATCTACTTTTATTCGGTAAACTTTTCGTTAAAAGTAATAAATATTATAATTGTGGTGATTTCAATCCTTGGCCTTAACAAAAAAAAAAAGCATAACTCTTAAAAATTTACTAAAAAAGTAGAATTTTGTAACCCTTTGCTCACTGTAAGAAAATAAAAGTTTTAGGCTGACCTATAGCCCGCATTAAAGAGGTTTTATTCATTAAAATATAAAGGTCACATAAACAATAACCAACTATTGTTTTAGGCTTGCCTAGAAAGTCTTCACTTCGATACTTTAAAAATTTAAATCTTATTTTGCTACAAACTACATTGAAAGTGACCTTACTAGAACATAGAGATGCTTCCTATTGCAAAAAAGTTCCATATCCTTTTAGAGTATTTCTTGCCATGAAAAAGTGCTTCTCATGAACCTGACAAAAAATTGTAGGTGCCATACTTTTCCGCCGACAACATACACACAGAAATGGTTGATAGTTGTATGTCACTAAGCACTAGTTCTCCACGAGCTGTCGCGCCACAAAATTTATTTTCGACTTAACTGTACATTTGTATACTCTTTTGTTCTATTAAAAAATCGATTTACATTTTTGTGAAATCAAGAAAAAGTGTAAAATTTATAAGACTTATAAAAATCATTTGATTCAAAAAATCCATTTTTAGAGGGTTCTTGATGAAATTACCTATCAAGCGTTAGAAAATAAGATCAAAGAACTAGTTTTTGGGATTTAAGCTTTCACTATACCTTATTTCATTAAAAATGCCAAAAGAAATTAGCAAAACTAATTTTTATTCTGTGGATCTTTTCATCATAATAATATTAATCTTGCTTTTACTGAATTTCCAATAGGGTTCTCTAATAGCTAATATGATAATGGGTATATTAATTTTGAAGAAACGCTATGACTTTTCAAAATATCTGTCAGTTTGTATGATAACAGCCGGAATTATTATTTGTACCATTGTATCTGGATCAAATGTGGTAAGTAAAATTATCCGTTTTTGTACAATTAAAATTTTTATTAACTTCATTATATATTCTTTTTTTTTCAAAACAGAAAGACACAAGTAACCCTGATTTAAAAGATTCAAATAAACCAGAAAGTGAATTTTCAGTACTCTTTTGGTGGAGTCTTGGTATAACATTATTAACTGTTGCTCTATTTTTATCTGCTCGCATGGGAATTTATCAAGAAGTCTTGTACAAACGTTATGGAAAATATCCAAACGAAGCACTTTTTTACACGGTAAGCCAATCAGTTTTTTTGGTTAAAAATTGAAAAAAATTATTTATTGAATATCTTTCTCCCTAAAAACCAGCATCTTCTGCCTCTACCAGGTTTTCTATTGATGTACGGAAATATTTGGGATCACATTGTCATAAGTTCAAATAGTGCTCCAGTAGCAATAATTCCTGGTCTAAGTATTCCAATTACATGGCTGTATCTTTTGGGAAACGTTTTAACTCAATATCTATGTATCAGCTCAGTGTACGTCCTTACAACAGAATGTACTTCATTAACTGTAACTTTAGTTGTTACTCTGCGAAAATTTGTGTCGTTATTGTTTTCGATTGTTTACTTCCAAAATCCATTTACAACCTCACATTGGATTGGAACACTTTTAGTATTTGTTGGAACAATTATATTTACAGAAGTTATTCCAAGTATGAAATCAAAGACATCATCGATTATTACCGATGATAAGAAACAAAAATTAAATAAAAAAATTGAATAAAATAATTTAAATTAAATGAAATTAATATTAAAGAAAATATTTTTGTACAAAGATTAGTTATTCAGTTCAAGCTTTCTAGTAAATTAAATCGCCTATTTGAAGAACTCTCTTCTCTTAAGCAGTGGCAGCTCTCCAAATACTTAAACTGCCTAGAGGAGAGAGATCAATTAGAGCTGTTAATCGATGAAGAATTCTACCAAGTTCAAAGTTGGTTACAATATAAGTATTCAGAAAGATATGAAACTTTAAATTGTTTCGCATCTACTTATCTGTCAAATTTTTCAATAATTGTAGCATTTGAAGTAAAGAAGAATGCACCTATGTAAATATTTTTATTATTATAATTGTGAAATTTTGTAACATACCCTGAAAATGATTAAAAAATTTTCATAGACAAAGAAAGATCAAGCCTCCATTTAAGATAATTGATAAAGATTGAAATTGAAATTCCATATTTTATAACTTAATTGATAGAAGTTTTGATGATCTGAATTGAAAAAAATCGATAATTATCAACAATTAGTTTTCAATCAATTGAGTTTTAAAACAAATATCCAGGTTTCAATATTTATCAATTATTGACAATCGATATATGGGTAAAACCAAAAAAAAAAAAGAAACACTATTCAGGGCCACTTAAGTTCTAAACCAGAATAATCATCAATATTTTGTTTATGATATTAATTTATTTTTTTCAAAAAACTTTTTTCATGTAAGACATTTTTCAAAAATTCCATAATAATATCTCAAAACTATTTAAATAATAGTCAAATTATTTAATCATATTCAAATTAAAAAATGAGCTTTATATTATAATTCTTCCTTAAATTATTAGAAAGATAGAAATGAATTGTCCATACTGTTATTGTATATTTTATTAAGTTAATTTAACGTAACCAAGTAGCTGGCTCATGAAATAAAAATAAAAGAAATTAGTTTAATTATGCAAATATTTTGTTTGATTTATGTAAAGAACACCAGCCTATTTGCTTTCATCTTTAAAAAGCGATGTGAATGATTTTAAAACTTAAAATTAAATATTTCGGCAGTTAAAAGGCAGAAGAACTTTTTGTTTGAAGATCTGAATTAATTACACTGTGTTAGTTCACAAAACCGACAGATGGCGAACATATCTAATCATCATCATCAAGTCCTGGGCCCCTATTATGTAAAACGAAACGAACGGCAAAAAAACGATAGTCACGAAAACGAAAGTCACGACATATCCCGATTATGTAAAACGATAATGGACCCATGAAAATGTTACCAGCAAAAACGAAACAAGATATTTTTTTCAACCACATCTATCTTCACGCAAGTGCTTGTTACGCACAGTACACATATTAAAGGTAATATCATTAGCGTTTTCATTTTTGTTCAGTTCTGCGCATCCATCAAAATCAGTGGAAAATGGCGAATCCCGTGACCCCCACTCGTTAAACATCAAAATTTGTTGTGTGTTATGTGTTCATTTGTTACTTATTTATAAGCAAATACAATTGTTTCAAGCTTTTTAGTGTTTATTAACATTATTTTGTCATGCAAACAACATTCCTTCCTAGTTTTTAAATTATCCTTTTGTTTGTTTTCTTCGTTGTTGTTGTAATACAGCGGACGGGGTCAACTAAGGCCGCCATCTTTTCTTTCTTTGACAGTTCTCATTTCGGACAACATGCGCAAGATAATACCTTAGATATGTGTACTGTGCTTGTTACGTATAAACGAAAAAATCCCATCAATAAATTAGAAAATTCCCTTTTTAATTTTTTCACCAAATTTCAATCCTTCTCTAATTTTTTCACAAAAGTTAAAATCATCACTTGTGTGAACATGAGTATTTCAAATTGTTTAAGGACAAATAGTCATATTTTTATTCACAAGAAAAACACCAGATTAATTGAGAATAAATCTCTATTAAGGTAAGAAACTACTTTTATTTTCAGTTTGCAATTTTGCATTATTTGTCAGACTTAAAAGGTAATGGCTTTTAAAGTATAACAAAACTCCTTATTAAATTTTTAAAATTTGTTTGCTTAATGTCATTAATATTGAACTTTCAGTAATACCTTTGGAGCTTTAGCTTGTGGTATCAAATAAAAATGGAGTGAAGTCCGTTTGTTTTTATTATTAATTCCTAGTTTGATTAGACAAAGTGAAACCTTTAACACTTAAAATTTCGTTGGAAATATTATCGTATTGAATCTTAAAGATAAAATATTTTTAAAGACAAAAATTCCCACAGAAAGGGATTTTTCTCTTTACCCCACCAGCACTGTCTTCAGTATTAAGAACTGTCAAAAAGTGTATAAATTTTCAATTATGCCCAGTTGCACCAAAATTCACTAAAAGCGGTTTTTGCTAAAATGGAGTTAAAATTTATCGGACTGATAAATTTATTTGGGTTGCACCAATCTGTTTCGCGCATTTTGTAGCTAAAATGCAGTTCATGAACCACCCCTGGATTTTATCATATGTTTATTAAACTGAACGAAAAAATTTAACCAGTGCAAGTGAGATAGCAATAAGGAAAATGTGAATACACAATAAACAGAAACAAGGTATTCTCAATCTCATTAGATACAGACAGCCAATGCGCCATCTTGGTGTTTTTTATTATTATTTATTATTTTCTTTTTTTTAGAGAAATTATAAAAACTAATGTCCAGTTGCACCAAAATTTACTAAAAGCGGTTTTTGCTAAAATGGAGTTAAAATTTATCGGACTAATAAATTTATTTGGGTTGCACCAATCTATTTTGCGCATTTTTTAGCTAAAATGCAGTTCATGAACCACCCCTGGATTTTATCATATGTTTATTAAACTGAACGAAAAAATTTAACCAGTGCAAGTGAGATAGAAATAAAGAAAATGTGAATACACAATAAACAGAAACAAGGTATTCTCATTAGATACAGACAATGCGCCATCTTGGTGTTTTTTTATTATTATTTATTATTTTCTTTTTTTTTAGAGAAATTATGAAACTATTGAAATAGATACCAACTAAACAACACTAATATTTTTTGACACACTCTTGGAAATTATGAACAAATATTTTAAAGGGACGTCATCGAATTCAGAAAATGGATTTCTCTGTGAACCTGAACAATTCTTCGACGTCTCGCCATTTTTTGGTTTAGTTCGTTATCAGATGAACACATGATGACCAGTCTATAATTTTTCTGGAATAATTTATTTATTTAAGTAGCGAATTATAAATAGGAAACAAAATGCCTTCACCTGTTGTTTTCGTTATTTTAGTTTGGAATTAACAATATTCCGTCAAATAAAATTGAATTATTTTTGATATATTCGTTTAAGCTTGCTTTTAAAATTTATATGGAGGAAAATGGAACTTTAGTTTATTGGTTCGTTTATTGGCCTGTTAGATTTAGAAGTGGTTGGTGCAACCGATAAATGTCATTTTAAAATTAAACGAAGCAATAAATATTGTAATAACTTTCCATATTTGAACTATAACGACTCCGAAAAGCAAACAAACGGACACAATAAAGCTTACGGTCGCAGTGCAAACATACCCTTATTAGCTATAATTATAGCAACTCTCAAACGAAGGAAGCGCCATCTGCCGGATTATAGCAGATTTACCAGCTGTCAAATAAAAGCTTTTTGAAGGGAAATTATTGGGAAATTTCCCCTATGGAAAGCTCTGGAAGCAGAGACTAGAACGTTCTCCTTAGTTCGAGAGTTTGGAAAACAAGTATAAAAGGCACATGTTTGAACGGCAGCGACACAGTTTGTTTTTAATCGTCAATGAATAAAGTTGGTTGTAATAAAAGTGAAAAGTAAAGTTTGTGAATTAATTCAGTGGTGAATAATAAATCGTTTTGTTTGTAGTAAAAAAGTAAAGTGTTTTATTTTGCGAAATAAATAAGTGGACGTTTTGAATAAAGTAAATAAGTTTTATTAACGAACCTGAGAAAATATTACATTGGTGTTAGAAGTGGAATAAAACTTATTTTATTTGTGCACTCAGTAAATTTATTGTGTGGAAAGTGAAAAAAAAAAAAAAAAGACAATGGGTAAATCTTTGAATGATTTAAATTTAGTGGAACTAAAGGCAGAACTGAATAAACGAAATCTTCCTACTGCTGGAACAAAGAATGATCTTATTATTCGTCTGCAAGAAGATTTAAGAAGATGTGGAAAAAACCCGGACACGTTTATATTCGACATTGAAATGGAAGAACAGCAAGAGCAAGTAAGTACGTTGGATATGACAAATCTTATGTCTCAGCTGCTCGCGAGCCAAAAGAACCTTCTTGAACGATTTGAAAAACAAGGCCAAGAACAACGAAATGAACAAAAGAATCTTCTCGAACGATTCGAGCAACAAAGCCAAGAGCAAAAGAATCTTCTGGAACAACAAAGCCAAGAACAAAAGAATCTTCTAGAACAACAAAGTCAAGAACAAAAAAATCTTCGAAATCTTCTCGAAGGTAAGTTAGAGGCCTTTGACAACAGAATTATTGCCCTTGATGAGCGTGTCGATAATCAATTTTCGACTATCGATAAACAATTGTCGACTGTCGACAAACAATTATCGACAATAGAAGCAAAGTTCGAAGATAAAATCGAATCCATTACAAAGGAGTTAGATAAAGTAAAGAAAATGAAGGTTCGAGAAAGTTCTGGTGACTGTCCAAAGAAAAAGGAGATGCACCCACCAACCTTCGATGGGCAAACTTCTTGGTCAATCTACAAGAAGCAGTTTGAGGCAGCCGCAGCAACAAATGGCTGGGATGAGGAAGACAAATGCATAGCTCTGACGCTTGCCCTCAGAGGAACTGCTGCTGAGCTGTTACAAAGCATACCATCAGATAAAAATGGCAGTTTTAGCGCTCTCGTTCAGGCCATTGACAAACGTTTTGGAGATGGACACATGCAAGAAGTCTTCCGCGTACAACTCAATTCCAGAGTCCAGAAAAGAGGAGAAACTCTGCAACAACTCCAAGCAGACATCGAACGGTTGGCGCATCTGGCATATCCGGCTGCAGGGGACGAAATCATCAACCAATTCGCAACAGAAGCCTTTGTTCGTGCTGTATCTGATATTAACCTTCAGCGAGCAATTCGAACTGCTGGCAAACGCACACTTCCTGAAGCACTAGCATTCGCACTCACTATGGAAGCAGCAGAACAGGCTTCTCAGGGAGTCCATCGGGTAAGAGAACTAGAAATTGAGGAGTGTTCTTGCCAGAGAACTGCGTTCCAAAGAAGCCAGCGAGATGGACCTGCTCGATGCTGGAACTGTAACAAGACCGGACATCTTCAACGCCAGTGCAGATTGCCACCTAGAAGACCTGCATGTCAACATTGTGGAAGCAGAAATTTCAACAACAACAATGTCAAAACTCCTACTCGCCCCGTTTCTCAAACGGGAAACGAGTAAGAACCAACTTCGAGGGGCAGAAGCTGGTTTCTGGTATCGATGGCCCCAGAACCATCATCCAAGTCTCACAGACGAAACGAAACAACAAAAGTCTGACTGTGGAGGCAACACTTAACGGGAAGAAGCAAGTAGCTACGATTGACACCGGTGCCACTGCCTCCATTGTTCGAAAGGACTTGGTGAAAATGACGTGGCTGCATAACACCAACGCCTACCGTCTGAAAACAGCAACAGGAGAGGCAGCCAGAGTGTACGGGGAGGTTCGTCTTACGATCCGTTTGGCAGAACTGGAGTTTTCACATCTGTTTCTGGTAGCAGATATATGTGATGAGTGCATCGTTGGAATCGACTTCATGAAAGAACATGGAGTAATTCTTGATATCGGGAAGCAAGTTCTTAAGTACCAAAATGTGGAAATTCCTATGGTTTATGGCAACGAAAACTCATCAACACTAAGAACTGTCATTAAGGAAGATATTTGCCTGCCACCTTCTTCAGAAGTGTTCGTTTGGACGAAAATAAAGGGTGATTTGGGAAGCCATCGATATCTAATGGTGGAACCAGACTCTGAGCAGTCTTCCCAAAACATCATCCTTGGGAAGACACTTGTGGAACCAAGGAACAACATGGTGCCTGTACGGATACTCAACATCAAACCGTACGAAGTCAAGCTTAGAAAAGGAGAAGTTGTTGGAAGGTGTGACTCCGTATCAGCAATAACTAAAATCATAGAAGCTGACACACACAAATCTGTGGACCCTGGGAAAGTGAACTCTATGAAGGCAAAAATTCTGAAGTCATCCAAATTAACTGAACGTCAGCTTAGTGTTGCTGGAAGCCTCCTTCACGAGTACGCTGATATACTATCGTCACCCAGTGGGCAGTATGGTCGAACACAACTGGTGCAACATCGAATCGACACAGGAGACGCGAGACCTATTCGACAACCAGCAAGACGTCTCCCATTAGCCAAACAAGCCGAAGTTGCAGAGATGATATCGACAATGAAGAGAGATGGGCTCATCGAAAACTCTAAAAGTCCTTGGGCATCCCCAGTTGTTCTTGTCAAAAAGAAGGACGGAAGTACTCGATTTTGTGTGGACTATCGGAGGCTGAACGATGTGACAAAGAAAGACAGCTACCCTCTGCCAAGAATCAGCGATACTCTGGATGCGATGGAAGGATCTGAATGGTTCTCAACATTGGACTTGAAGAGTGGCTACTGGCAGGTAGAAATCCATCCGGAAGATCGAGAAAAGACGGCTTTCTCCACAGGAAATGGTCTGTGGCAATTTAAAGTGATGCCTTTCGGACTATGCAACGCTCCGGCAACATTTGAGCGTTTGATGGAGTGCTTATTACAAGGACTTACTTGGAAATCTTGCCTGGTCTATTTGGACGATGTCATCGTTTATGGTAAAACATTTGATGAGCACTGTGGAAATCTTAAGGCCGTGTTTCAGAGACTTCGAGAAGCAAACTTAAAATTAAATCCAGACAAGTGTGCATTTTTTAAGTCTGAAGTTAAATACTTGGGACATATTATCTCTTCCCAAGGAGTGAAGACTGATCCTGAAAAAGTTGACACTGTAAAGAATTGGCCAACACCACAGGATAAACATCAACTCCGAAGCTTTCTAGGTCTAGCCACGTACTATCGACGATTTGTGAAGGATTTTGCTGGAATAGCGAAAAGTTTGCACCAGCTAACAGAGAAAGGCAAACCGTTCAAATGGTCAAGCGAGTGCGAGAAAAGCTTCCGGGAACTTAAGCAGCGCCTATGCAATACACCAGTTTTGGCCTATCCGACACCAGGGAAACCTTTCATCATTGACGCTGACGCGAGTAACGTGGGAATTGGAGCCGTACTCTCACAAGTTCACGAAGGAGAAGAGAAGGTTGTCGCCTACTACAGCAAGGTACTCTCAAAGCCAGAAATAAACTACTGTGTGACCAGAAGAGAACTTCTAGCTCTAATATCGGCTACAAAACACTTCCATAAGTACATCTATGGACAGAAGTTCCTTCTTCGAACAGACCATGGCGCACTTAATTGGCTTTTGAACTTCAAAAATCCAGAAGGTCAAGTGGCGAGGTGGCGAGACATACGACTACCAGATCCAACATCGAAGAGGAAGGTTGCACTCAAATGCAGATGCCTTATCTCGGAGACCATGCAAACCGGACTGCAAGCACTGCACACGTCAGGAAGAGAAGGAAGTTGCTGCTATCCAGCGATTAAGAGCTGATCCCATTTACGGTTGGAGTAACGAAGAATTGAGGACTGCCCAACAAGAAGACTCGGATATTGAACCCATTCTTGCGTGGAAGGAACACCAAGAGAAACCAGAATGGGGTGACATCTCCGATAGAAGTCCAACTCTTAAAGCGTATTGGGCACAATGGGACTCACTTCATGTACAAGAAGGAGTACTAAGACGAAAGTGGGAATCCACAGACGGCAAATCTTATGTGATGCAGCTAGTCGTACCTCGTTCCAAGGTTAATGACATTCTTCAGGAGATGCATGATGGAGCTTCCGGAGGACATTTGGGTGTCAATAAGACACTGGAAAAGGTAAGGCAGCGATTCTACTGGCTACATGCAAGAGATGACGTCGAAAAATGGTGCCGAAAATGTGATACTTGTGCTGCAAGCAAGGGACCAGGCAGAAAAGTCCAGAGTAGAATGCAGCAGTATAATGTGGGCACGCCTTTTGAGAGGATTGCAATAGACGTTGCAGGCCCTTTTCCAGAAACCGAAAACGGAAACCGATACATTCTGGTAGTAATGGACTACTTCAGCAAGTGGCCTGAGGCATTTGCCATCCCAAACCAGGAAACCAAAACAGTCGCGGATCAGATTGTTTTCAACTGGGTAAGCAGGTTTGGTGTACCTATGGAACTCCATTCAGATCAAGGGAGGAACTTCGAGTCCAAAATTTTTCAGGAAGTTTGTACACTCCTTGGCATTAAAAAGACGAGGACAACACCACTTCACCCACAATCTGATGGGATGGTTGAACGATTCAACCGGACCCTTAAAGAACACCTTTCCAAAGTTGTAAGCGACAACCAACGAGACTGGGATCGGCATATTCCATTATTCTTGATGGCCTATCGAAGTGCGGTACATAGCTCAACAGGACATACACCATCAGAAATCCTGCTCGGGAGCACAATACGACTACCAAGCGAAATCAAATTTGGATGTTATACAAGTGAGCCACAAGGAATAGACGACTACGTGGACAACCTCAAAGAAAAGCTACTTGACATTCACGAAAGAGCGAGGGCGAATATAAAGCTATCGAGTGATCGGATGAAAACAAGATACGACGCAAAAGCCACAACGACAGGATTCCAAGTGGGAGACCTTGTGTGGTTTTATAATCCCCACCGTCGGAAGGGACTTTCACCGAAGCTTCAACAAAATTGGGAAGGCCCTTATACTGTTGTAACACGAATAAACGATGTCGTCTACCGCATTCAGAGAGGATTAAGGGGCAAACTAAAAGTAGTTCACAGCGACCGTTTACATCATTATAATGGTGATGGAAGTGATGGATTTGCTCGGGACGATCAATCCTAAGAGGGGGGCAGTGTAATAACTTTCCATATTTGAACTATAACGACTCCGAAAAGCAAACAAACGGACACAATAAAGCTTACGGTCGCAGTGCAAACACACCCTTAGTAGCTATAATTATAGCAACTCTCAAACGAAGGAAGCGCCATCTGCCGGATTATAGCAGATTTACCAGCTGTCAAATAAAAGCTTTTTGAAGGGAAATTATTGGGAAATTTCCCCTATGGAAAGCTCTGGAAGCAGAGACTAGAACGTTCTCCTTAGTTCGAGAGTTTGGAAAACAAGTATAAAAGGCACATGTTTGAACGGCAGCGACACAGTTTGTTTTTAATCGTCAATGAATAAAGTTGGTTGTAATAAAAGTGAAAAGTAAAGTTTGTGAATTAATTCAGTGGTGAATAATAAATCGTTTTGTTTGTAGTAAAAAAGTAAAGTGTTTTATTTTGCGAAATAAATAAGTGGACGTTTTGAATAAAGTAAATAAGTTTTATTAACGAACCTGAGAAAATATTACAATATTTAAAAGAGGTCGGTGCAACTGGCCATAGTTCAATAATTTCAGTGGTTTGTTAATAAACATGTTATAAATAATGAAAATAAATACAACAGAAGAAGAAAATCATATTACAAGAAGTTAAATACATTAGCTTCAATTTCAAAATAAACTTGTACGTTGTATGTTTATTTATTTAGTTTTGTGTTGGTGGCATATATTAATAAAATTTTATTTTTGTTAGTAATTGTTTTACTTAACGTATAATTGTTTTATTTTGATAAAAAATACAGTGGAAGTCACAGAAAGACAAATATTAATAGCACTGAAATCAAAACGAAAGCTATACGAGGGCCAATGGCCAGTCGTAAAAGAATACGAGTATCGTTTTTACATTAACGATTATCGTTTAACGTCATCGCATTTTAACGATAACGCGGTATTTTGAACGATAATCGTATTACGTAATAAGGGCCCTGTAACCCCGATTATTATCGTTTAACGTAATCGCATTTATCGTTTAACGTAATCGCATTTTAACGATAACGAGGTATTTTGAACGATAATCGTATTACGTAATAAGGGCCCTGTAACCCCGATTGGGGCATTGGGCGCCAACAAATCGTTTCCATCCTTCACGGTCTGCAGATAGATATTTTAACTGTGGCCACGTATTTCTCTGGGATTCTGCTTCTGCTAGAACTGTTGATTTCCATATTCTTCTTGGTCTTCCAACCCGCCGTGCACCCTTAGGATTCCAACCAAAGGACTGCTTTGCAATTTCATCGTTTGGTTTCCTCAAGGTGTGGCCAATCCAACGCCATTTACGCTTTCTTATGTCAACGTCCAGCCGCTCTTGACTTGTCCTGCGCCACAATTGCTCGTTTGATATAATTTGTGGCTAGCGAATTTTTAGAATATGACGTAGACAACGGTTCACAAAAGCCTGCAATTTTTTCGAGATGGTAGTCGTGAGAGAGGAGATTTTACAGTATTTCCAAATTTGGGACAGAGAGCCGAAGGCTGCGCGAGCTTTATTTATTCTACTTTGAACGTCCAGATCAGTACGACCATTTGCTTAAACGATACTTCCAATGTAGTTAAATTGTTCAACCTCTTCAACTGGCGTCTCCTGTATTAAAATACGCTGATGTGTGAGGTGGTGGACCGTCTACCTGAGGGTCACGGGTTCGAGTCCCAGTCGGGCATAAAAATTTTGTCAGCTTTTTTTCACAATAGAGAAGTGGAAAAAAATATTATCTGGGAAAATCAGCAAATGGAGAGGGAGAAAAGTGCGGGGGCACCAAAAGGTGGCCAAGCAACTAAAATAAAAGCTTCAACGGCACCAGCAGCGGGGACATCGAAAGATGTCACAGCAACGGCACCGATAGCTTCATCATCATCAGCAACGGCGACATCAGCCGATATCCCCGTAAAGAGGAGGAAAAAAATTCGATGTGAGGGGAACTTGGTGAAGCGGTGCTCTACCACCATTCCAGCAGAGCTGCCAGCTGGAGGGAGAGGGGCGTCGCGAAATGCCAAAACAACAGCAGCAGTCAATATACAGCAACAGTTTAATTCGTCGCCCTCCGACGAGGAGCAAATTGAATATATGTCCGAAGGTGGAGAGGGACTATATACTACGGGTGAGAGCAACACCTTTATAGATAAAACCACACCAGAGGCGTCCTCAGACGAAGAAGATGAGGCGCAAAATACAAAAAATGCCAATGATGAACAGCCGAAAGACAACGAAGAGCAGCGAATCAGCGAGCAAATTGGAGCCATAGAAGGGAAGATGGTGCGCCACAATGCCCAACTTGCGACACTGGTGCTAGCTCTCAAAAACAAACAAGATGCTCGCCGGGAAAAAGAAAGGCTGGAGCGGGAGCACAAAAAGGCACCACAGGCGCCAAACAAAATAGCGCAAGGGCAACCAAAGCTTAAACAGGTTGGTTGGAGATCCTACATATATTTCTATAAAACCTTATAGAAACAACAATATTCAAACATTACAAATGCGGCAGGCTTTTACTTTCCGAGAAAAGTAATCTACAAGTTTCTAGTACAGGCTATTTTTTTCATCAAGAAGTACTATGAAAGCAGATACAACACCCAATTGAAACATCTTGGAACACTCACGGGACCTTATAAAAGCTTTTGGGAAGCCTTTATGCAAATTAAATAGAAAATATTTTTTATATTTGTATATCTCTATTTTCTCCTATTTTTTCTTTCAAGCAAGCAATTCTACTCTGAAACTTGGTTTACAATTATAATGAAAAAACATTTTACTTACTTGATGGATTTTCTGGGATTTGAACCATGAATATACTGATTGAGAGTCAGGTAGCTTACGCATCGTGCTACAGTGCTATATGTCTAGTAGGCATCAAATCGGAACCAGTTGAAATCGAAGTAAGCTTCCTAAGAACTTCGATGTGACTTCCTGATGATGACTGCACATGATTCAACATAAGGTGACCATTCGTTTTTTTGTTCGAAGTGAGTTTTTACTTTTTGTATGTTTAGAAACTGTTTTAAAATATGTAACTTTTCTATGATTTCTCATTAATGTGAACATGAGAAAATTGATAGAAAATTTAATTTTCCTAGATATGAAAGTGAAAGACCAAAGTATAATTTTCGCGTTATGAAATGACATTCATTACAAATATTTCGATTTTAGAAACAAGTAATCAAAATGTCTTAAGCCGCGTCCAGATCAATAAAAATTTGCGTTGTGCGCCGTATTCGGCGCAAATATTTGTGTGAATGCAAAAAAATACGTCAATGTGGACGTCCGGACGCACACAAATTTTTGTGTCACATTCAACGCATGCTATCCGATTCCGATGGATTTTCGACGCACACGAAAAAATTTGCGGCGCATTTGTGGACGATATAAAACATTTTAATGCAAACAGAGCACTCAAGCACGGCATACTACGCAAAAATTTATTTAAAAATTAATTTGAGTTTTCGGCGAAAATATTTGTGGCGAATACCAAATTCAAGGCGCACGGCGCCTTTTTTTTACTGATCTGGACGCGGCTTTATAACAAAATTTAATACAATTCAAATTCCATACAATGAGTCCTATCTATTATGTACCTTCAAGGGCATAGTGTAAGTTGTTATTTTGCATCTTTGATGGCCACTAAAAATGACCATAGTCAGTTTTTCAACTGTTAACATTCACAACATATTAATATTATTTTGACAATTGCAAGGTTATTTCGTATAGTGCTTTTATAACTTTTATATTATTTAATAAAAAGATATCAAAATAAAAATTATAATAATTTGTATTGAGTGTTTTGTCTGTGTGAAAATTATAAGTGGGTACACATACATATGTACGAGTAAACAATATAAAATATAATTAATCATTTGAGCTTTTTATTTTGTCTATTCATATCGTAGTACCTCGTGGCTTGATGGTTAGTGCGTAGGACTGTCATGCCGAAGGTGTGGGTTCGATTCCCAGCCGTGCCACCTAAAAACAGAAATGTTTTATTCGAGGTTCTGCCTCTTGCGAGTAACTGACAAATCCTCCAAGAGTATACTTGTCATGAAAAAGTAGTTCTCATTAAGCCGTTCAGACTCGGCAAAAAACTGTAGGTCCCCCTCCATTTCTGCCAACAAACACGCACACAGGAATGGTTGTGAGTTGTAAGTCACTAGGCCCTGATGGTTCTCCACGAGCTTTTGCGCCACCCAATTTATTTATTTTTTATTCATATCGTAGAATATTGAAAATATTATCTTCCATTGGACATAGCTACAAGTTTATCTTAAAAAAATTAGGAAAAGATATAAAAATATTCGTATTCGTGATGAACTAGAAAAGATATAATGGTCACCTCAGATGTTCATCTTCACATCCATTATTCATATTGAAATAACTCCGCTAAGACAAAATAATCGAAATCATTGCTTCCTGCGCATGCACTTCATAGTACAAACCAATTATGCTTGTATCAGGCTATTGTTCACAGGATTTATAGAAACAAAATCAAGTGACATCACTTCTCTCAGGTCAACTTATCGAAAAGAATGCTTCCAGCACATTCATTTGAAAAATAATCAAAGAATGTTTGTATCGGGCTTGTATTCAAAGGACTTTTGCAACCAAAATTAGTTGACATCACTTCGCTGAGACAATCTCATCGAAATAGATGCTTTTCGAAACAAAATAACAGCTTGTTTCAGGCTTTTGTGAACAGGCCTCAACAAACTCTTTGATAAGGCTTCTTAAAGAAAGCTTTTTTCAGGCTTATATTTCACGTGCTTCTACAAATGAAGCCTTATTGAAATATTAATGAAGCTGCACCCATATAAGCTTGCAAATAGTTTGGAAGTACACCTCCGTAATAGGTTTCAATGAAGCTGTTGACAAAAATACATTCTCGAAGATTTGAAACTTCGATAAATAACCTCAGTACAGGCCCTGTAGAGAAAATTAATCTATGATTTCAAAAAAATTAATACAATTACAGATTTATAGATGAACAATATTTTAATCATTGATTCATCCTAATTGGAAATGTAACACAAAGGACATTTTTTTAGATGATATTTAATTTTTTTTTTTGCAGGCAGAGGCGACTTCTACAATACAATATAATACAATATAACTTCAAATAACTTCATAAAACTCAAAAATTGGACCTAACCGAGGGAAAAATGTTAGTTGGGCATTAATCATAAAGTTATATATAATAGTGATCTGCGCAGATTTCGGCTGTTGGAGGCGTGCATCGTATGCATTCCTCTCCAACAGGGGAAGCGAATGTATGTGATCGCGGCTTATGCACCGGAATCACCTCAGCCAACTGATTTTATGACAGAGCTTGAAAAACTTTTCGAATGTCTACGCCTGAGCTTGGAAGAAAATTACTTTCTCATGGCCGGTGATTTGAATGCCAAACACCTAGATTGGGGAAATCAAATACAGAATCCAAGAGGTATTCATCTTTTCAATTGGATGAGTCGATATAATGCTGAATATGGTGTCGACCTGCTGGCTACGGATCGGCCATCGTTTCCAAGAAGTGGTGCCTATCTGGATCTATTGCTAAAAGACGCAAGACTGACAATTACTGACACCGTGGGTCAAAGACCAAGAAACTGCTTACGAACGATCGAGTACGACAGTGACCACTGCGGACTCACCGCCGTAATACAGCTACCGAACGAGCTCGTGGAGTTGGATGAGTATGTGCCGGTGCATACTTACAATTACAGTAAGGTGCGCTGGCCACGCTTTACCAACGCCTTATCGAGCGAAATCAGTTCGAACAATATATCCCCACCAAATGACAGGAATTTGACAAATAACGAAATAGACCAATATCTTGAACAAATGGACGAGACAATCAAACGAACAATGGACAGAACGATACCAAAGTAGTACAAACAACGGGACGCAGCCGACATGTATCGGAATGCGACCATTGACGCATTACACAGACAAAAAATCGGACTGCTGACAAGACTCAAACTCTTGTACAGAGGATTTACTGACCCACACAATCTGGAGATAAGGACGCTGAAGTCGTCGATCAAGAACATCAACCAACTAATAAAGGAAAACTATCGGTTGTCGATTAATTTGTATTGGGATAACAAAATCCGGGCCGTTAATTCTAGCGACCCCAGTATGTTTCCCCAAATTAACAAGATATTTAGATGGAATGATCAGAACGACCTTCCGTGTCTTAAGCTCCAGAGAACGACAGATAACAGAGACGTACTTCTGACAGCAGGAATTGATCCAGAGTACGCCGTCTTGGACGATGACCTCTTTACTGTTGAAGATCCGCAGGAGAAAGTGGAGGCTGTGGGGGCTGCTTTCCAGCAAGTGTACAAGGTGAATGCATGCATTCGCCCGAACCATGACCTGGAAAACAGAGCCTTGCTTCACCACTTCTACCTTCGGAATGACATCACGCAATGGCGATCAGAGAACCTCGGTTTCACCGGGTTCAATGAAGATCATTTGGCAAACGCCATAATCGCCGAGCGAAATGGGCCCAGTTCCCTGTTAATTACGAAGGTGGAGCTCCAGCTCATCTTCGACTCATTAAAGAAGAAGAAGTCAGCAGGAGTCGATGGCATATCCAACGTTGTACTTCGACATTTACCACAAGAAGCTGTAGACATTTATACCACACTGTTTAACAACGCTCTGAATAATGCATATTATCCAGTGCGGTGGAAGACGGCTGTGGTGCAGTGGCGTAGCTAGCACTTCAGGGGCCCCGTATCAAACAATTTTTTAGGGGCTCCCTGCAGGGGTTGTGTTGAAAAGATATCGATCAACGTATTGTAATGTGAGTGCACGTTTCTCCCCAAATATGTTGCTCTAACGAAAAAGTGTAATTTTGTGTAGAATCCTATTTGCAAAAAAACGTTGATGTCCTTAAACGGCACAAAATCAAAAGGCAAGTTTTGAAACGCTATAACTTTTAGGCAAACCAACGTATTGACCTATTGAATAGACCGGAAAATGAGGGGTATAAAGGAACAATTACGTGCAAGGGCTTTTATTATTGAATATAATTGTTCGTTTTCAAAATTAAATTTTCTATTGGAATGGATAGTTCAAAATATCTTATAAAAAAATTTAAGCTGAAAAGTTAACAAATACTAACCAAAAAAAAAATCAAAAAATTAAGGATTTCATTTTTTTTTAATAAATAAATTGTGCATAACTTTTTTTAAAACAAAGCTAGGGTCAAGACATGCACAGACAAAATAAGGCAAAGGGTTTAATATGGCATGTTCAAAAATTAATATTTATTGAAAATTGACATAGATATTCCCATTCAAACCTTACCATTTCTTATAATTTTTTGCAGTTTTAGCCAGAAAGTCCCCTTTTCGGTACGATATATGGCAAATTTCACATTCGTAAAAATGTTCGAAATCAAGATTTTGATTTAATATGACATTACAACCATTGAAAATTTTTAAAAAGTATGTAGGTTCGCATTTTTGTTTTTCGGCAGTTTTTAAATGCTTTCAGACTTACAGACCGAACGGCTGGTCCGATTAACATAAGATTTAGTACTAGGTGCTAGGAATGTTAAACTTGTTATAAAGTACCAAAAAATAGGCTTTCTGGCAAAAACTGCGAAAATTAAAGAAATGGTGAAGTTTGAATGGCTATATCTCTGTCAATTTTCAAATAATATGGCTTTCTTAACATGTCATATTAAGGCCTTAGGACTCTACTTTACTTTGTATATGGATGGCTTAAGCGTATTTGCTCCGACAAAAGTCATACGGAATTTAGAAAAAAATTTAAATATCTTTGATTTTTCGATTTTCTTATGTTGGTTTTTGTTTACTTTTCCTGCTTAATTTTTTTTAAGAAATTTTCCAAACTATATCCATTTTAATAGAAAATTTAATTAAGAACAAAAAGTATTATATGTAAAGTTGTCAAATTCGGCTTAGTTTTAGAGTTACATAATCAAAAATATTGAAAAGTGGCCAATGTGACCATTTTGGGTTTTAAGCATACTAATGTGCCATAAAACATTCAATAATAAAAATTCTTGGACGTAATTGTTCCTTTTTAAAAGGTATATTCAATAGGCTATATGTAGACTTCGTTAACAGCAGTTGAGATAATAATACTGTCTAATAGTTACCGCTCCATTAATTTGTTGTAAAATTATATTCGAATTAGTTATTCAAAAACTAATTCGCGGCTCATACTCTTTTTCGATATAGCAGGCTTCTCCTTACCTGTTCCACCCAAAGACCAGGTTTTATAATAAGGAGATGTATCTACTTGAATAAAATTGCACAAAAATTGTACCCATAGATACATGAAATTTTAATAAGTTTTTCAAGTTTTAACTAAACTGGTCATGAAGTTCTTGCAGATACCTAATGCTATGTTCCCATCAAAATGAAATCCGAGATTTCGGCTGAAAACTTTTGATATCTTGAACCGCTGGGCGCTGCGCTGGCTGGGAAAAAGTTTCATAGAAATTTCAACGAAATCTCAATAAAGACTCTGGATTTCAACGAAATCTCCATGAAATTCTGTTCCACTAATTTGAAATCTCGAAATTTGTAAGCTTAAATCTCGGATTTCGTTTTGGTGGGAACATAGCGTAAAGAAAGACGTTAAATCGAAGTTCTTCATCCAAATTCAGATTTATTAGATCTTTTTCCTAATTTTGCCATTTTTTCGTCTAAATTCCCTTGGCTATACCTATGTACCTTCTGATGGTGTGTGTTCCAATAACAAAAACGTGGCTGCACGTTCCAGTTGCGGTTCCGTTAGTTGGTAGAATTTAGATATATGTAAATGTTTCCTTTCTACCTTTTTGGTTAATACAAATTAACAACATTTAAATCAATTTAGACCTAGAGCCCGCTAGAGGACAATCAATTTTTATTAGATAGAGATACATAGGAAGATAACTATGGAAATGTGTCTTTCCTTTGTAAAACAAAATTTGCAATAGCTTCCTACATTAAACAAAATGGAGCATATTCATAGATGTTGTTTTGGCTGTTGCTAGGCAAATCTGGAGTCTATCTTATTGAGACTTTATCAGGTAAACTCCAGTTTTGTTAAGCAACACCTTAAACAACCTATGAATATGCCCCAATATGTAATTAGCATTGTATGTCGGATGCATCTCAATGAACATTTTCTTATACACGCTGAATACTTTGTATCTCGGGGGCCCCTATATCTCGGGGGCCCCGTATCATTGATACGGCTGATACCACGGTAGCTACGCTATTGTTGTGGTGCATCCTCTCCCGAAAAAGGGAAAGGACAACTCCAATCCGGCGAATCTCCGGTCGATAAGTCTTCTTCCGAGTATCAGCAAGGTATTCGAAAAAGTCATCAATAGAGCTCTGTCTAAGTGGGCAGAGGACAATAATATCATACCGGATAATCAGTTCGGTTTCAAGGCGGGACATGACACCATTCATGCCGCGTCTAAACTCGTTTCTGATGTCCAATGGAACAAATCTAAAAAGCAGTGTACGGGTGCCTGTCTGGTTGATTTGGAGAAGGCCTTCGACACCGTATGGCTAGAGGGTCTTTATCTAAAGCTGACCAGACTTGGCATTAGAGAACCACTATTATATATGCTTTATGATATGCTCAATGGTAGAAAGTTTGTTGTCAAGAGTTGCAATGTGACTTCTGCCACAACCTTTAATATCAAAAGTGGTCTTCAGCAGGGAGCGGTCAACTCGCCGATTCTATTCAGCATTTACACCAGCGATCTGATAAGTAGTCTAACTCAGGCAATTGCGTATGCCGACGATCTAATTGCGTACAGAACAGCTCCAAAAGTCGAGGTCATCAGAATTCTTTTGCAGCATGACTTCGAGAAGATTCAGCAATATTGCGATGACTGGAAGTTGAAAATCAACTTTCAGAAATCAGAAACTATCTTGTTTAGGACTCCGTTGCGTGGAGCCACAAGGGATACGAGAAAGAACTGGCGTAAGCTGGTGATCGTAGGGCCAAATGGACAGCCACTGGCGAATAAAAGTGTAGTAAAGTACCATGGTATAAGAATAACAAGGTATGCTTGACAGCTCAGGCAGTTGACTCGTGACGTCATTGCGAGTGAATGATCTCAATTGTTTGTCATTTATGGCAAAGAAAGTAAACAGAAACAGTTTATATTTTGAAGCAATTTGCTACTAAAACTCAAAGTAAAACAATAGATTATTTATGTTTTGAAGTTATGTTTTGTTAAATTTCAAGTAAAACAATAAATAATTTATTTTTTAAAGCTATGTGTTGGTGAACACTCGCTATGACGTCACACAAAACAAAATATGGCGACCCTTCATCTCATATACAACATACCTTGTATTTTTATACCATGGTAAAGTACCTTGGCATCTGGATTGATCAGTATTATTTGTATTTCGACAGACATATAAATGCTGCTCTGTCCAGGGCTAGGGGAGCTTTTGCCCTGACGAAACGGTTGTTTTATAGCAGCCGGCTTGACAGCAGGGTGAAGGTGATTTGCTACATGGCCCTCATACGGCCGATGATTGCCTATGGGTGCCCGGTTTGGTTCAACGTTGCCCCATCTCAAATGGAAAAGATTCGGGTGTTTGAGAGGCAGTGTCTTAGACGCTGCCTTGGATTACACAGAACACCAGAGTCGGAGTACAAACATTATTATTCCAACCTGGTTCTATACAACGGCGCCAACATAAACAGGATAGATAATTTCTTGCTGAAGCTTATTCGGGGTCACATTGCAAGAGCAATGTCCTCGACCAACAGCTAAATTTTTGGGGCTTATTACCCTAAAAACGATTACTACAAAAGTGTGCGTCTAAGCGGCTTTATTCCGCCCGATGCATTCCTCTACTTAGACAGTCGAGGGCTGATCCAGGATAGAGCGGCGGTTCCGCTAATCTACCACGTCGGCCGTAGAACTGTGGATCGGCGGCTCCTTTACAGTCGAGACGTCCTCGCACGACACGGAGCGGAGCACCTTCGGTTCAGTAGGACTGTGTCCGATCGGGACCGAAGAGATAGGGTAAGGCAAGAGAACCAGTTCTGGTGGTTGAAACCTGAGCACGAAGTTAATTCGGATATCTAAAAGTTGTCTATGCATTTTTCTATGCCATGGCCGACTTACATAGGTTTAGGTATTTAGTTTTAAGCAGGGACAGTCAGGGTGGCACCAAAAAAAAAATATATAAAACGAGCAAAAACACAAAAAAAAAATAATTAAAAAACCAATAAAAACAAAAAAAAAAAATAGAAAAACCTGAAAATGCTTGCTGTGGCTGTTCTAGTTTGTAAGTAGTTTATAAGTAGCTTGTAAGAAGTGTTAAGTAGTTTTATAGTAGTTTTAATTAGTTTTAATTTAGTTTTATTTAGTTTGTAAGTTTTATATAAAACAAAAAAATCAAGACATAGATACCGAGTTTTTTATAAATTCTTCTCGGTGAAAAATAAAACTGAAAATAATTATAGTTTTAAGATAGTTCTTAGGCCGAAAGGCATTAGCATTAAGTTATTAGTTTAGCTTAGAGCGCCCGAATGGGGCCAGTAAGTTAGTTGTAAGATATTGATAAGTAGGCTAGTTTTTTATGAATTTTGTCTAGCTTTAAGATAGTTTAAAGATGATTGAAAAATAAAAATGAATTACAAAAAAAAAAAAAAAAAAAAATACGCTGATGTGTGGAGCGGCCTGTGAGCATTATTTTTGTCTTTTTGCTATTTATTTTAAGACCACTCGACTCTCCTTTTACCTTCAGAGCATTGAATGCCCTGTCTCTCTGCTGTTCAAACGCTGGCCGTCAAAACATCGTCAATCGCCAGTAGAAAGAGAATTGGCGATAGAACATCTCCCTGTCTCACACCCTACCGCACTTCGAAAGAGTCGGATAGCTGCCCATTGTGTAAAACAAAACATCTTGCGTTGTTATAGGACTCTCTTATAATGGCAACAATTTTTGGGGGAATTCCTCTACCAAGAAGTGATCTCCATATACATTCACGGTTGACTCGGTCAAAGGCGTTCTCAAAATCCACGAACATGTGAGGTAAAGTGGTGATTTCAGTTTTAGTTGTGTTGATATGGTCGACACAAGACCTCCCACTGCGGAAACCAGCTTGATGCCTCTTGAGTGTAGACTCGATTCTAACCTTTATCCGCTCCAGAATGATGGTTGCCTATTAGTTTTGGAGAAACGGACAAAACTGTAATACCTCGCCAACTGTTGCAATTCTTAAGATCACCTTTCTTTGGCAACTTAACAATTACACCATCCTTCCAGTCGCTGGGGTAGATTTCGTTTTCCCACACAGAGCTTGTATCAACGGGTGTAGAATACTAGCCGTTCTGTCAATACCCCTATATGATCTACGCATCTCGTTAAGCTGGGCACTTCAGCACTCTGCTCAACAGAATCCTTATTAAGCAAGGCACAAAAGTGATCCTTCCACCTACGCAGCTGATCTTCGATTGATACCAAAAGTGTACCATCCACATCTATTACAGGATGATTGGTGTTGCTTTTCTTCCCGACAACTTCCTTGGATATTTGGTACAATTCCCTTATATCTCCTCTTCTTGCAGCGTTTTCCGCATTTTCTGCGAGACCGTCTAACCTCACCCTCTTGTCACGTCTCACACAGTGATAGACCATCTTATGTGCTAAGCGATACTCTCTTCGCTATTCAGCCTTTCGTTGAGCATCCGCTTCGGCATTTATTTGCATCTTCAACGATTTGCGAAGCTAGATTTTATCCCAGGTGTCTTGGGATATCCAAGAGTCTCTAACTCTCGTCTGCTTGGAAACAGTTTCGGATCCAGCCTCCATAAAAAACACTTTATATCACCCCACATCTCATCCATTGTTGAAAGTTGCATTCCGTTTAATGACGAAGCTCTGTCGTTAAGGTTGATGACATAGTTACGACATATGTTGGGATTGGGATCACTTAAAGCATTTGTATTGAACTTCGAATTCCTTGCTGCACCCTGTGATTGACGTTGTACAGCTGCAGTTCGTAGCACGAAATAAAAAACAACAACGTAGATAAAAACAACTACCCTTTTATTGATTCTTTAATTTTATTTTATTATCATATGCACATATATATATATGTATATTAAATAAATGTATATTCTATTCACTTTCAGCACTTTTAAACTTTTTATTTCTCAAGGGTAAAACTCACATTAAACTTTAATTACGGCAAAAAAAATAATTGAAACAAAAGATACTCCAAACTCCATTATTAAAGATTCCAGTGTGTACATTGTTGTATTTGTTGTTTCATTTCGTTTTGCGTAAAGAGTGTGACAAGGAGTTAGAATTTAGCTCTTTTATATTTATTCTTTGTCTCATGTTCGAAACTAAATTCGAACTTACTCATTTCACTTTAATAGCTGAATCACTTTTGCGAGTGAAGTGAGATGAGTCGGCGAGTAAGGCGAGTCATCTCATCTCACTCGCTGAAATAGCTGAATCTCGGCACAGTTGTCGATGAGAGAGTTACAGAACGTAGGCACAGCAAATCGCCATTTTCATTCCGTGACCCCAAGCCATTTTTCCCCATGACCGTAGTTGTCTGATCCGACTTGGGCACTGAGATCTCCCATGACAATTATGATGTCGGCTTTTGGAACACCATTGTAAACTGAGTTAAGATGAGTGTAGAAAGCGGTTTTGTCTTCCTCGGTCGCTTCATTTGTGGGGGCGTAGCACTGAATTTTTGAACGGAACCTTGCTGTCATTTTTCTTGCAGAAATGGGCGCCCAGGATATAAGACTACGCCTCGCTTCTTCGTTCAACATAATTCCGACACCATGCAGCCTTTGGCCACCCTCTCTTTCATCCTCCCCGGAATAAAGCATTCTCGTTTGCCCAGAGTCAGCTCTGTATTCGGCTCTTCCTCTCCAACTAGTTTCGCTGATGCCCAGGATACTGATCTTAAGGTGAAACATTTCACGCTCAACCTGCTCGTATCTACCTTCGCCGTACAGGGATCGAACGTTCCATGCTCCGATTTTCGTACGTATGCGGTAGCCAAAAGTATCATTTGCTCTTCTTGAAAGATTTCTTCTATTTGTTAATGATTCATTTATTGTTATGGCGTCTTGATTGACGCTGGTACACGAAAGATGCCGCACCCCCAAATTCGATGTGCGGTTTACAGCAGCCGAAGCTGCATAAGGATTCTCCATAAAATGGTTACCTCTTGGGGACTCATTTCCATTTGTTGTAATATTTCATGTATTAGCATATATCCTTCCACCATGGTGTTTTCCGAGATACGATTAATAACATACTGTAATGACTCCATATTTGAACTATAACAACTCCGAAAAGCAAACGAACGGACACCTTAAAGTTTTCGCTCGCAGTGCAAAATTACATATTAGCTATAATTATAGTGACTCTCAAACGAAAGAATTCTTTAATTCTTTTAAGCGCCATCTGCCGGATTATAGCAGATACACCAGCTGTCAAATAAAAGCTTTTGGAAGGGAAATTATTGGGAAATTTCCCCTACGGAAAGCTCTGGAAACAGAGACCAGTGCCAAGATTCAGCTATTTCAGGGAGTGAAGTGAGATGACTCGGCTTTACTCGCCAACTCATCTCACTTCACTCCTGTGAGATCTCAATTAAAACACGACTGTTATGCTCCGATGCTCGCTGCAGAATGAATCTTTATTTACCCACCACTCAATGACATTGACTGCTAACAAAGTGTTGCCAGATACTACAACTCCCAAAAGCGAATCAGCTATTAAAGTGAAATGAGTAATTTCGAATTCAGTTTCGAACTCATAAATGTCATAGCCAAAGACTCTTTTTGTTGTTGTCTTTGTTTTTATTTGTTATGACAGCTGTTCAATTTTTGTTTTTTTTTGCCTAGTCATTCATCAAAGTTAAATTTTATAGCGTAGGTCGGTCTGTTTTTATTTTTTGTGTTGGTTTTCTTTCCTTTTTTGATTTACCTCGAACAAGTTAACTGGCTACAGTCAAGAGTTTTGAGGAATAAGACAACAGTATGAGGAGCAACAGAAATCGATTGTCGAGCAATTCATCGAGGTTGCTAAGGGGTATTTAGCTCCATTGACTTCATTGAACAATCAAATTGCCCAATTGGACTGTTTGGTGAGTTTTGCTGTTGCTGCCCATAGTGCTCCCACTCCGTATGTTTATCCAAATATGCTTGACGAGGGATCCGGAGAGTTGACATTGAAGAATATGCGACATTCATGTTTCGAATTGCAAGAGAACGTCACTTTTATCTCGAATGATTTGGAACTCAAAAAAGGTAAGAAGGAAAGGTGTGATAATACAGGATTCAAGACCTCTTGGTTCTCTTTCAGATGACTGCAATATTTTCATTATAACTGGTTCAAATATGGGCAGCAAGAATACTTATATCAGATCCGTGGACACAGCAGTTCTCATGGCGCACGTTGGGTCATTTGTGCCATGTTCCCATGCCACAATTTCAATGGTAGACTCAATTTTAAGACGAGTAGGAGCGAGCGATAACATCATCAAGGGACTGAGTACGCTTATGGTCAAGAAAGATGCCTGACTGATTTTTTTTTCAAGACTGCCACGGATAAATCTCTAGTGATCATTGATGAACTGGGATGAGGAACCTCCACATATGAATTGTTTGGTCGATTGTACAGTAAGTTAATATAAAAAACATTTCCCATTTCCATATCATCATGGGGATATTTTCGCATTCGTTTGGAATATCTAACAATTTTTTACGAATTTCAGACATCTTGCTTAAAGAAACCAAGCTTCACATTGTTTGCTACCCATTTCCACGAAATCATCAATTATTTGGCTGAAACCTATTCGACAGATAGGAGCTGTCATATGGCAGCGCTGGTCGGTGATGAGAACTATACCCTTTTATTTCAAGTTCGCCCGGGTGTGATGCAGAAGAGTGAATATCTACAATTGAGTATTGTTGCGTCCACCGATGTTTTGGCCACCGTACTCGAAGGAATGCCATCGTTCCCCGAACGGGAGGGTTCGATTCTAAATGTGTTCAAAAAGAAAAAACCAGGTCGTGTGCCGGAGAATTAAATTCGAGAATCAAAAAGCTCAGCACCAGCATCCCTTAACAATGTACATGTAAATCATAAGTAAGTACTTACAAAAAAGCTATCGAAAAGAATGATATTAATTCTTTATGACAGGATGACCAACAACACAAATGTAAATGCAGACCTAACTTGGGTTGAGAACACCACCATCTGCCACAACCAACAACAACTCTACCGGTGGCACCCTCATCGATGTGCTTGGCGATATCTATGGATCGAATGCAACAATAAACACTCCGATTTATAATTCTAAGAAGTTCCTCTTCAAAAAAATGGTGTCCTCTATGAGAACGACTTGATAGAAATTGGTCTCAAGAGTGAGATGCGGCAGAATCTTGGCCGCCTTGGCTTGTTCTATGGCAATAAGACTCAAATTCCATTACCTTTAAGATAACGACAACGAAAAATTAATCAACATATTCATAATTATTGGGTCATTTATAGAACTTTACACCCATTTTGCAATGGTCGGCGGAGAATCCGCTCAAGCTTAACGTTCAAATGAAGCCCGTCGAACCAACACTTGAAGCTGGCGCACAGATTTAACAACTCTTAACAGCTGAATGCATAGAAGACAATAGCGTTGCGCTTACCATCGAAGTGACATTCCGTTACAATGGTGTACAACAAAAGTTCAGTGTTCAATTGCCCCTGACTATGAATAAATTCTTTGAACCAACAGAAATGAATGCAGAATCTTTCCTTGCTCAGCGGAAAAATTTAGGAGGGTAAGTTTTTTGATGACTTAAAAATACAATTTTGTCATTTGATTCAAAAAAATCATTTTAATACTTGTATATAGAACAACAGAGGGCACAAAAAGTCTTTAAGGCACAAAATCCCTTGGATTTGCACGGAGCACGAAATAAACTGATGGGATTCGGTATGCAATTGCTTACTAGTGTGGATCCAACCCTGATAATATGGTTTGCGCAGGCATAATTCATACACAAACACTACAGGTTGGATGTTTATTACGACTGGAACCAAATAAACAAGCGCAGGTTAATGTGAGCTTTGTTTTACAAATAATATTAAAAAATGCTTGTTTTTTGCAAATATCTCTGAATAAATAAAGAACGAAGAACTTGTTTTGTTGTCTCTTACTTATTGGCATGACAAAATACACATTTTTGGTCTTCTTCATCATAAGCTGTGTTTTATTACTCTCTATCGGGATCCCGAGCTGGATCTGGATTTACTTTTAGCACGTAATACAAAAACAAAATAATGGGACATTTTCAAAATTTCTTTTGTAGTACGTGTAAAAAATAATAAAACACAGCTATTATATTGTAATATTTTCTCAGGTTCGTTAATAAAACTTATTTACTTCATTCAAAACGTCCACTTATTTATTTCACAAAATAAAACACTTTACTTTTCTTACTACAAATAAAACGATTTATTATGCACCACTGAAATTAATTCACAAACTTTACTTTTCACTTTTATTACAACCAACTTTATTCATTCACGATTAAAAACAAACTGTGTCGCTGCCGTTCAAACATGTGCCTTTTATACTTGTCTTCCAAACTCTGGAAATAAGGAGAACGTTCTGGTCTCTGCTTCCAGAGCTTTCCGTAGGGGAAATTTCCCAATAATTTCCCTTCCAAAAGCTTTTATTTGACAGCTGGTAAATCTGCTATAATCCGGCAGATGGCGCTTTCGTTTGAGAGTTGCTATAATTATTGCTAATAAGGGTATGTTTGCACTGCGACCGTAAGCTTTATTGTGTCCGTTTGTTTGCATTTTGGAGTCGTTATAGTTCAAATATGGAAAGTTATTACACTGCCCCCTCTTAGGATTGATCGTCCCGAGCAAATCCATCACTTCCATCACCATTATAATGATGTAAACGGTCGCTGTGAACTACTTTTAGTTTGCCTCTTAATCCTCTCTGAATGCGGTAGACGACATCGTTTATTCGTGTTACAACAGTATAAGGGCCTTCCCAATTTTGTTGAAGCTTCGGTGAGAGTCCCTTCCGACGGTGGGGATTATAAAACCACACAAGGTCTCCCACTTGGAATCCTGTCGTTGTGGCTTTTGCGTCGTATCTTGTTTTCATCCGATCACTCGACAGCTTTATATTTGCCCTCGTCCTTTCGTGAATGTGAACTAGCTTTTCTTTGAGGTTGTCCACGTAGTCATCTATTCCTTGTGGCTCACTTGTATAACATCCAAATTTGATTTCGCTTGGTAGTCGTATTGAGCTCCCGAGCAGGATTTCTGATGGTGTATGTCCTGTTGAGCTATGTACCGCACTTCGATAGGCCATCAAGAATAATGGAATATGCCGATCCCAGTCTCGTTGGTTGTCGCTTACAACTTTGGAAAGGTGTTCTTTAAGGGTCCGGTTGAGTCGTTCAACCATCCCATCAGATTGTCGGTGAAGCGGTGTTGTCCTCGTCTTCTTAATGCCAAGGAGTGTACAAACCTCCTGAAAGATCTTGGACTCGAAGTTCCTCCCTTGATCTGAATGGAGTTCCATAGGTACACTAAACCTGCTTACCCAGTTGAAAACAATCTGATCCGCGACTGTTTTGGTTTCCTGGTTTGGGATGGCAAATGCCTCAGGCCACTTGCTGAAGTAGTCCATTACTACCAGGATGTATGGGTTTCCGTTTTCGGTTTCTGGAAAACGGCCTGCAACGTCTGTTGCAATCCTCTCAAAAGGCGTTCCCACATTATACTGCTGCATTCTACTCTGGACTTTTCTGCCTGGTCCCTTGCTTGCAGCACAAGTATCACATTTTCGGCACCATTTTTTGACATCTTCCCTTGCATATAGCCAGTAGAATCGCTGCCTTACCTTTTCCAGTGTCTTATTCACCCCCAAATGTCCTCCGGAAGCTCCTTCATGCATCTCTTGAAGAACATCATTAACCTTGGAACGAGGTACGACTAGCTGCATCACATAAGATTTGCCGTCTGTGGATTCCCACTTTCGTCTTAGTACTCCTCCTTGTACATGAAGTGTGTCCCATTGTGCCCAATACGCTTTAAGAGTTGGACTTCTATCGGAGATGTCACCCCATTCTGGTTTCTCTTGGTGTTCCTTCCACGCAAGAATAGGCTCCATATCCGAGTCTTCTTGTTGGGCAGTCCTCAGTTCTTCGTTAATCCAACCGTAAATGGGATCAGCTCTTAATCGCTGGATAGCAGCAACTTCCTTCTCTTCCTGACGTATGCAGTGCTTGCAGTCCGGTTTGCATGGTCTCCGAGATAAGGCATCTGCATTTGAGTGCAACCTTCCTCTTCGATGTTGGATCTGGTAGTCGTATGTCTGCAATCTCTCGATCCACCTCGCCACTTGACCTTCTGGATTTTTGAAGTTCAAAAGCCAATTAAGTGCACCATGGTCCGTTCGAAGAAGGAACTTCTGTCCATAGATGTACTTATGGAAGTGTTTTGTAGCCGATATTAGAGCTAGAAGTTCTCTTCTGGTCACACAGTAGTTTATTTCTGGCTTTGAGAGTACCTTGCTGTAGTAGGCGACAACCTTCTCTTCTCCTTCGTGAGCTTGTGAGAGTACGGCTCCAATTCCCACGTTACTCGCGTCAGCGTCAATGATGAAAGGTTTCCCTGGTATCGGGTAGGCCAAAACTGGCGTATTGCATAGGCGCTGCGTAAGTTCCCGGAAGCTTTTCTCGCACTCGCTTGACCATTTGAATGGTTTGCCTTTCTCTGTTAGCTGGTGCAAACTTTTCGCGATTCCAGCACAATCCTTCACAAATCATCTATAGTACGTGGCTAGACCAAGAAAGCTCCGGAGTTGATGTTTATCCTGTGGTGTTGGCCAATTTTTTACAGTGTCAACTTTTTCAGGATCAGTCCTCACTCCTTGGGAAGAGATGATATGTCCCAAGTATTTTACCTCAGACTTAAAAAATTCGCACTTGTCTGGATTCAATTTCAAGTTTGCTTCTCGAAGCCTCTGGAAGACGGCCTTAAGGTTTCCACAATGCTCATCAAATGTCTTACCATAAACGATGACATCGTCCAAATAGACTAGGCAAGATTTCCAAGTAAGTCCTTGTAAAACGCACTCCATCAAACGCTCAAATGTTGCCGGAGCGTTGCATAGTCCGAAAGGCATCACTTTAAATTGCCACAGACCATTTCCTGTGGAGAAAGCCGTCTTTTCTCGATCTTCTGGATGGATTTCTACCTGCCAGTAGCCACTCTTTAAGTCCAATGTTGAGAACCATTCAGCTCCTTCCATCGCATCCAGAGTATCGCTGATTCTTGGCAGAGGGTATCTGTCTTTCTTTGTCACATCGTTCAGCCTCCGATAGTCCACACAAAATCAAGTACTTCCGTCCTTCTTTTTGAAAAGAACAACTGGGGATGCCCAAGGACTTTTAGAGTTTTCGATTAGCCCATTTCTCTTCATTGTCGATATCATCTCTGCAACTTCGGTTTGTTTGGCTAGTGGGAGACGTCCTGCTGGTTGTCGAATAGGTCTCGCGTCTCCTGTGTCGATTCGTTGCTGCACCAGTTGTGTTCGACCATACTGCCCACTGGGTGAAGAGAGTATATCAGCGTACTCGTGAAGGAGGCTTCCAGCAACACTAAGCTGACGTTCATTTAATTTGGATGACTTCAGAATTTTTGCCTTCACAGAGTTCACTTTCCCAGGGTCCACAGATTTGCGTGTGTCAGCTTCTATGATTTTAGTTATTGCGGATACGGATTCACACCCTCCAACAACTTCTCCTTTTCTAAGCTTGACTTCGTACGGTTTGATGTTGAGTATGCGTACAGGCACCATGTTGTTCTTTGGTTCCACAAGTGTCTTCCCAAGGATGATGTTTTGGGAAGACTGCTCGGAGTCTGGTTCCACCATTAGATATCGATGGCTACCCAAATCACCCTTTATTTTCGTCCAAACGAACACTTCTGAAGAAGGTGGCAGGCAAATATCTTCCTTAATGACGGTCCTTAGTGTTGATAAGTTTTCGTTGCCATAAACCATAGGAATTTCCACATTTTGGTACCTAAGAACTTGCTTCCCGATATCAAGAATTACTCCATGCTCTTTCATGAAGTTGATTCCAACGATGCACTCGTCACATATATCTGCTACCAGAAACAGATGTGAAAACTCCAGTTCTACCAAACGGATCGTTAGACGAACCTTCCCGTACACTCTGGCTGCCTCTCCTGTTGCTGTTTTCAGACGGTAGGCGTTGGTGTTATGCAGCCACGTCATCTTCACCAAGTCTTTTCGAACAATGGCACTGGTGTCGATCGTAGCCACTTGCTTCTTGCCGTTTAGTGTTGCCTCCACAGTCAGACTTTTGTTGTTTCGTTTCGTCTGTGAGACCTGGATGGTGGTTCTGGGGCCATCGATACCAGAAACCAGCTTCTGCCCCTCGTAGGAGTATTGACATTGTCGTTGTTAAAGTTTCTGCTTCCACAATGTTGACATGCAGGTCTTCTAGGTGGCAATCTGCACTGGCGTTGAAGATGTCCGGTCTTGTTACAGTTCCAGCATCAAGCAGGCCCATCTCGCTGGTTCCTTTCGAATGCAGTTCTCTGGCAAGAACACTCCTCAATTTCTAGTTCTCTTACCCGATGAACTCCTTGAGAAGCCTGTTCTGCTGCTTCCATAGTCAGGGCGAACGCCAATGCTTCAGGGAGTGTGCGTTTTCCAGCCGTTCGAATTGCTCGCTGAAGGTTGATGTCAAATACAGCACGAACAAAGGCTTCTGTTGAGTTGGTTGATGATTTCATCTCCTGCAGCTGGATATGCCAGAAGATGTGCCAATCGTTCGATGTCTCCTTGAAGCTGTTGCAGAGTTTCACCCCTTTTCTGGATTCTAGTATTGAGTTGAACGGAAGACTTCTTGCATATGGCCATCTCCAAAGCGTTTGTCAATGGCCTGAACAAGAGCACTGAAGTTGCCACTCTTATCTGCTGGTATGGTTTGCAGCAGTTCAGCAGCAGTTCCTCTGAGGGCAAGCGTCAGAGCTATGTATTTGTCCTCCTCATCCCAGCCATTTGTTGCTGCGGTGGCTTCAAACTGCTTCTTGTAGATTGACCAAGAAGTTTGTCCATCGAAGGTTGGTGGATGCATCTCCTTTCTCCTTGGACAGTCACCAGAACTTTCTCGAACCTTCATTTTCCTTACTTTGTCCAATTCCTTAGTAATGGATTCGATTTTATCTTCCACTTTTTCGAACTTTGATTCTACTGTCGACAATTGCTTATCGTCATTAGACAATTGTTGATCGACAGTTAACAATTGTTTATCGATAGAAGAAAATTGTTTATCGACACGCTCGTCAAGGGCAATAATTCTATTGTCAAAGGCATCTTACTTACATTCGAGCATATTTGTCTGTTTTTCCAGTAGACACTTTTGTTCTTGGCTTTGTTGCTCGAATCGTTCGAGAAGATTCTTTTGTTCACTACGTTGCTCTTGGCCTTGTTGTTCAAATCGTTCGAGAAGATTCTTTTGTTCATTCCGTTGTTCTTGGCTTTGTTGTTCTAGAAGATTCTTCTGCTCTTGACTTTGTTGTTCGAAACGTTCGAGAAGATTCTTTTCCTCACTATCAAATTTGGCAAGCAGCTGAGACAGCATATTGGTCATACCCGATGTACTTACTTGCTCTTGCTGTTCTTCCATTTCAATGTCGAATATAAACGTGTCCGGTTTTTTTCCACATCTTCTTAAATCTTCTTGCAGACGAATTATAAGATCATTCTTTGTTTCAGCAGTAGGAAGATCTCGTTTATTCAGTTCTGCCTTTAGTTCCACTAAATTTAAATCATTCAAAGATTTACCCATTGTCTTTTTTTTCACTTTCCCATACAATAAATTTACTGAGGGTGGTATTCACCGAGCACTCATAAACGGCTCTTAAGTTTATGAGGCTCCTAACTCAAATTATATTTGTGCTATTCACCAACCACTCATAGCTCTTTTTCGAAGTTTGAAAATGAGAACAACTCTCTCTTCCCCAGGTACCCCCAAACTGTGAAATCAAACTGTTTTCAGAAATGACCGCACTTTGTCGGTACTTCTTGGATCCTTGAAAAAATGAGTGTTGCATGCACATAAATAAATTCTTTGTGACTACAGTGATTTTAATTTCTTTCCACTTATTTTCTTAGTTTTGTCTCGGGGTGAAGATCATTGCACGTTTTAGTTTGTTTCATATAGGGAAATGTTCTTACTTTACTTTTTGGTTTCGCTAATTATTTCGTTCGTACATTGTCTACTACGTTTGTGGATCCAAAATGGACTCGTTCGCTTGAAGGGGAGATAGACGTCAAACGTTGGTTTATATTAGCTGTGTTAAATTAAGAAAAACTACATCAGGGGCTCTTGTGGAAACAAGAGTGAGTTTTTTCTGTGTACACAGAAATTCGTGTACACATCGATTTTTGCGATTCGGCAAGAGTGAGTTTTAAGTTTTTGACAGATAACGCATACACAATCAATCAAATTTATTTACATTTGTTTTGGGTGTGAATAGAATGTGTACACAGAAAATCAGTCCCCCTTGCGGAATTGGGACCCAGAACAGTATAAATGTGTGAAAACTGTCAAAGCTGTCAGATTAAGCAAAAAGTTTTTCTGAGATAAATTTTTGCTTATTATTATCCCAGACAAACAAATCAACTGGTACTGGTACTTCGACATTTCTCACTCACTTTCTCGACCACAAAAGTAGGTGCAGGAAAAATTGTTCTTCACTGTTCTCAAAAACGTCATGGTTATAGAATGAAGAACAGCTTGGGCAAGATTTTTACTCATGGAGTACACAATCTTGTACTTTTCTGTAATTTTCTATCCGGAACAGATTCATTACATACACCTTTTATTATCCTATTTTTCCAAATTTTCACTGCGTGAATTACAAAAAGAACTTAAAAAATTGAAACAAAAAATAAATTTCCTGAAAACAAAAGGATTTACAATATGTGTGCGTGCGAGACTCATTTTTGTAAGGATCCAAAAAGTACCGACAAAATGAGTCACTGAATTTTCTTGAAGGGTTACTTCGAAGGTTTTCGAATTAGTTTTCTGAGAGAGCGCTCATAACTTTAATAGTGGTCAGGACCACTCATAAGTCTTATGAGCGCTCATAAATATTCACTATTATTGCTTGGTGAATAGGTTTATGAGCCTCATAAGTTATGAGCCGTCGGTGAATACCACCCTGAGTGCACAAATAAAATAAGTTTTATTCCACTTCTAACATCAATGTAATATTTTCTCAGGTTCGTTAATAAAACTAATTTACTTTATTCAAAACGTCCACTTATTTATTTCACAAAATAAAACACTTTACTTTTCTTACTACAAATTAAACGATTTATTATTCACCACTGAAATTAATTCACAAACTTTACTTTTCACTTTTATTACAACCAACTTTATTCATTCACGATTAAAAACAAACTGTGTCGCTGCCGTTCAAACATGTGCCTTTTATACTTGTCTTCCAAACTCTGGAAATAAGGAGAACATTCTGGTCTCTGCTTCCAGAGCTTTCCATAGGGGAAATTTCCCAATAATTTCCCTTCCAAAAGCTTTTATTTGACAGCTGGTAAATCTGCTATAATCCGGCAGATGGCGCTTCCTTCGTTTGAGAGTTGCTATAATTATTGCTAATAAGGGCATGTTTGCACTGCGACCGTAAGCTTTATTGTGTCCGTTTGTTTGCATTTCGGAGTCGTTATAGTTCAAATATGGAAAGTTATTACAATATTATTAGATTTGATTAAATCCACTATTTTTTTGACACTCTATTAGATTTGATTAACTTTTTTTGACATGAAACCAGTGTCCTAGTACAAATCATTATGTGTTTGTAGATGTTAAGGCTGGAAACGGTTATTTGAATATATTTAATATAATATATAATATTTCTGGAGTACTGTCCCTTGCCAGGAAGTGACAAATCCTCCAGGATTTTTTTGTATTTTATTGAAAAAATATGTCAATGTGAAAAGCAAGAAAGTGCTTATGAAATATAAAAGTACAAAATGTCGCGTTAGTATATATTTGAAAGTATCTATTATCTATATTGTGAAATTTTACTGTACGAAGTTTGATTTCGGAAATATTTATCTTATTAGTGAATTTAAATAAAAAAAAGAAATCATTCAACTACCGTTACATTGTTTCCCTTAAAATCCCCTACTCTTACAGCGTTCTTAATACATTCAAACTCTTTTATAACGAACCCTCAAGGGGCCAAAAAATTAGTTCTTTTTATAGAGAAGCTTAAGGCAAAATTCGCTATAAGGAAAATTTCTTAAATTATTGAAAATATAATTTTTTCACATCAGATAATCAGGCAATGTATGTATGTTTATGTAAATGATGAAAAACAAACAGTTCTTATTTTTATAAGTGTACAATTGTTTTTAATACAATTTTAATGAAAGTGAAATATACAACGCATAACGCAGGAAATTCCCTCTTGTTTCACAGTTATGGAAGCAGAACTTTGACTGTTATTACGAGTATCATGCTTACAATTACGAATAATCTTTCTTAACCAAATTTTTCGTTAACAGTTCACAACGAGAAATTTTGTTCACGATAGGTTATTAAGATTTTCAATATCAAAATTATTTTTTTCGATGATCGATTTCGACAAAAGTCGTTTATTGAACGCAAACGATCCTCGTAAAAGGCCCTTGGTGAAAACAACAACCGTTCGTTTTCACCAAGTTTTCAAGAAGATTAGCGAAACTGACATTTGGTGAATATTCCGAATTCAATTTTTGAATTGTTTCCACACATTTCCTATTCTATCTAAGTAGGTAGAGCCGGCACACTTACCAGCAAAGATCTTTTACAAAGTCGGGAATTCCTTAATTAATTAAGCAAAGACACCGTTACCCGCGAAATATGCGATCTGCTCGCTGACCAATTTTAAGCTCTTCTGTCAAATTAGAACAAAATTAAACTTAAAGTTTTATAATATAATTAAAATGAAAACAAAATTTAATGATTCTCTCGAACCCAGCAAAAATGCTAAGGAAACACCTTTTCCCCTACACTTCTCTCTTTTTATACAGCACTTCTTTAAGCCATATTTCCCCCTGATCATGGTTTAATCATTTTATTTTTTAAAAATAAACATGATCTGTTACATTGTATCAATAAACTTTGCATAGGAATTATAATGATTATTCTAGATAATACAATTTACTATACAAATTAAATGAAGATATGGTATATGTATATAGAAAGAATTGTAACTGATGAAATTATTAAAAATGAAAAATAATATATAGATATATAATAAACATATAAATAAATATATTTAGTAATAAACGTTGTAGCAAAAAAAAAGAATATGTTATGTTTTATTGATAAATATACTATATTAGAAGGAGGGCAAACGGGCACAAAAGTAAGCTCGGTAACCTGAATCGGCTGGAATCGTGGAGACTTCGATAACGATTTTTTTAATGGCCTTTTTGATTGGGGACAGAATGACAGTTCTTGTTCTGAAAAGAAGAGATAATTGTTCTGGATTTGATTTCAGAATCGAAATTAGAAGCGGCTACGCGTATCGAATCTGTCTTCAGGATTGCCAATCGAAAAGGCCATCAGTTTATTGTGAACAAGATGTGTGTTTTGGATGAACAGACAAAGGTATAATTAAATATATAGAACAACAAGCCCGCTTATAGTCTGATCAGAGTTGTATTCCTTCAAAATATAGACCTTTGAAGTGGTCATCGATGACGGCAGTTCAGGAGATTACAGGGGCTGACTTCTGGATTTGTGACACCTAGATAATAAAAAGGGGAATTTAAACTGGACTATGTTGGTTGAAATTTTTTCAACTTACTAGACGTGCACTTTCCTCAAATGCGCCTCTCCCAAAATGACGACACAGATCTCAAGATGAATAAATAGATCCAAGAAAACAGTGTCATATTTGTGATTTTTGTCAGGAACCAGTAAGACTAATAGAAATTAAAGAGAGTTAATTTAATTTCAAAATGAATTATTAATTAATTAATTATGAATTTAAATAGAAACAAAATACAAGAAACTTTACAAAATTCATCACGTGAATTCTTATTTGTCCCACAGACCATTTTGGCCAAAAATGAGTTATATATGCCATCGTATATTTTCGGCCACGCTCTTTCGATTGGTGCAATCCAAATTGTCGTATCTCTTTTAGTTACCGAGATAGAAATGGCTCTTTTGTCCTACAGACCACATATTTTTCGATCATTTTTATGCTTATTTGCCCTATAAACACTTTTAGTATGCAGTAGGACAATTTCTAAACAGGCTTTCGAATTATTAAAGATTTGATTTCCTATATCCAATGAAATTTGATATACGACAAAATATATAGGGACATTTTAAAATCTGCACGTTTGTGCTTGTTTGTTCTATATCAAAGGGCAGACAGTTATTTTGCATACAAAACAACAACAAACGGTTCGTCTGCGACATATCAAAACCTGCGACTAAGGGCAAACACATCAAGACAATTCTAGCCCCTGAGCTTAAAGACAATGTCAGAAGCCACATTGAAAGTTTTTCTTGCACACCTAGATTCTCATTATGTTTGGGCTGGAACTCAGCGCCAGTTCTTGGAAGCTGGACTTTCTTTGCGGAAAATGCATCGATTATATTGCTTAAAATTCCCAGAGCATCATGTTTAATACTGCTCTTATCGCAAAATATTCTATTTTGAATATAATTTATCATTTTTTACTCCCAAAAAAGACGAATGTGACACGTGTTCAAAATATGAGAAACAAGAAAACTTAACGGAAATACAAAAACAGATTATTGAAAAGCACAAGAGTTCAAATGATAAAGCCAAAAGTCGTCGAGAAGCAGACAGGAATTCGGACAATAACAGTGTTGCAGTCATATCAAACGACTTACAAAACGTGTTTTCTCTGCCTCACGCAAATACCTCCAATTTCTTTTACAAGAGAAATTCAGTACATACAACTTGACTGGCCACTGCAATTTGAATAATATAACCTATTGTGCCATTTGGTATGAAACCCCAGAGTGGTGGAACAGGCAACGATTTGGCAAGCGCATTAATTAAAATATTAAAATCAGTGACTCAGGACAACCCACAAGTTACTAAAATTATCCTTTGGTCTGATTCCTGTGTTCCGCAGAACAAAAATCGCATCACATCGCTTGCCTTATTAAATTTTTTGGAGGAAAACAGTCAATTACAATCTATAATACAAAAATATTCGGAACCAGGTCACTCAAGGATACAGGAAATGGATGCTGTCCACAGCACAATAGAAAGGCATTTGCGAAATGTAAAATATTATAGCCCAGTGTTTTTAATTGGAAAGTTAGTTTCCATGGACTACGAGAACGTTAATTTAAAGGTTTTACAGTGTATAAAAGATGATTTTAAAAACTACAACCTTGCAAGTTTGAATTTGAACTTCGGACGAATACAGTGTAGCCAAGCTAAAGAAATCATTTACTGCTCCAATGACCTTACATTCATTGAATATAAGACAGATAATGGAGAGTATGCCGAATCAACCATGGTCCACATATTAGCCGCAACTAAGGGGAGGAGGCGAAATAGTCCTGTTCTAACATCCTTGCCACAAGTTTCATGACTTTATTCTACTGGAACCATCTCTAATGAAAAAAAGAAGGACATAATCTCTATGCTTCCGTATATGCACAACAACAGTGATGTTACATTTTAAAAGACTGTTTTAAAAATTATCGACTAAGTTACTTTACGCACATTTGTGATACAAAATATGAATAAGAATAAAGTTTTTTGTTATTTTTTTTAAATTAATTCATTTTAACTTTGAAGAAGAAGAAGTTATATATATTTATTTTATTATTTTAAGCATTTTTGGGAAATTTATTTTCTGTTTATGTTCTTAAATCAAATAAAAAATGAATTAACTTTTGATTTAAAATATTTGATTTTCGTATTTTATTGTGTCCTATATCCAATACGAATTCTAATAGATTTGGGAGATAGGACAAGAATCTTTAATTTACTTTCTTAAGTTTTGCAAACGTATAGAGAGGTGTCCTATATCCATTTTGCTACTTTTTTTTCAAACTCAATTTAATCAATGTTCGAACAACTTAAAGTAAAAACTGTGATTTGGGTGAATGGACAAATATCCAAACTTTCATAAAGTAAAAAAAAAAACATGTTATTGCATTCAAAAAAATAAGCAAAGTACTACTTTGAAGTTAAAAATCGCTCTCCTGAAAAGTAAGGAGCTGGGTCTGTAGGACAAATAAGAATTCACGTGACGAATTGGTGAACATTTTTGTGTATCAAATATCTTGAGAACAAACAATGATATGGATCATTCATTCTACATTCTACATATACTAGTTCAAAATTGATAAGATTGTTAAAAATGTAATAAACAGCTTTTAAGAAAAAGACAATTTTGTTGTCTTTAATATCTCGAAGGCAAACTAATCTTTGGTCTTCACTTGATTGCATAAGACCTGAAAAAGTTTTCGATGATTGAGAACTGGCGATTTTTTTTATAAAAAAAATAGCATTAGGAATCTAGCTTCCGGGGCAGCAATGGGAAGTTACTAGTGTGGGTCACACTCAGCCTCTTTTATAATTTTGGAATTGAAATTGTGCATTTTACTTAAATTTGGAGTTAAAAGGAAACAATTATGAAACCTCCATAATGCACTTTCAAAATGAAAGCGTTTTATACCGCTCCAAAATTTTTAAGCATACAATTTGTTCCTGTTCAAACGTAGGGCCACCAATCTGGCAACGATACCGTGACCCTTTAACGGTCAAAATGCACCAACAAAAAATAAAAGTGTTTTATATCGCTCCAAATTATGTTCACTAGCACTTTGTATAGGTGCAAACTGAATACCACCAACCTCACTTTAACTTCGCTCATTTTTTTAAAACTGCATAATGGTGGCCAAAAAGCCGCGGTATCGCTGCCAGGTTGGTGGAATGTTGTTTGCAATGATGCAAATGGTGTCTTCAAAATTTGAGCGGTATAAAACATTTTAATCAAAACGTTCACCAACTCTCGGTCTATTAATTGTATTCCTTCAAAATATTTAATTTTGAATGAATAAAAAATGATAAGAATTACCAAATAAACTTACTTTCTATGTCCAATGTAACTGATGTATGAGAGCTGGCAAAATTTGGCTGCTTCACTGGCGTTGGGTTATTGATCACAGTTGGTATTAACAGCACCTTTCGACGTTATCAACTTGATATCAAGGATATTTTGTGCCTTTAGAGAAAGTTCAGCATCTTTCTTTCAAAACGGAACTCCATTGCGGAAAGCACGTATAATGGTTATGAGCTCGACACTGATGTCTTTGATCATGCCTTGGAAGACGCCCTGCTTGTCGTCGCATTTTATTGAATCAGTACTTCCAATCCAATCTCATCCATAATATAAAATAATTCTTAAGAATTTTAACTTTTATAAACTCCACAAATTTGGGAGCCACAGGGAAGAAAAAGGATAGAACACACTTAGGTATTTTATAAAATCTTTGCCGTAAAACGCAATAAGAGGGGAAAAGCGACTAGGACTACAACAGTACGACTACAGCAACCAAGATTTCCGATTTTAGTAACTTTTTTTTTTACCACACCACGCACAAATCACCTTTTGGTTAGGAGAGGACGGATAAGTTCTTACTTTTACGTTAATATTTTCTTGGAGAAAAACTGAATACAACAAATTGGGGATCGTGGAAGAATAATTGTTTAACAAAGGCTTGATATGAATGTATCAAAATTACATTCATATCAAGCCTTTGTTAAACAATTATTCTTCCACGATCCTCAATTTTTAGCCTTTTTAAGGGCTAAAATCAATTTATTTGGACGAAGTATTTAAGCTAAATAATTTTACACTTTCTCATCCGAACACAGCACTTTTGATAGAAGTGGCAAATTTTCCGAAACACATGATTTTTGGAAACTTCACTGCTCTCTATCTTCTTAGGGACGAACTATAAACAAATGGGCTTTGGAGGGTGACACGTACAAAGAATTGGCTTCTTTATTTGATATTCTCTGGTTTGAACTATGACAACAAATGCTTCAAATTGCAAATATAAATGGAAAATAATTTTTTTTTATCTGCGTTGCTTGTTGTTTTGTGACTTCTTTCACCCATGGATAGATTTATTTAAAGCAAATTTCTTGAAAAAGAACACATACTTATGTGAAATGCTAAATTTACCAACACATACACCAAGTCACTGCGAAAATATCTGGCGAGTAATCTGACATTTCATTTCACTCGCTCACTCATTCACTTTTACTAGCTGAATCGATTTTAGACGAAAAGTGACTCATCTCACTCCCTTCGAATTACCTGAATCTCGGCACAGAACCTTCCACTACTTTCCAGACTTTGTCAAACAAGTATAAAAGGCACAAGTTTGAACGGCAGCGAGACAGTTTGTTTTTAATCGTGAAAGAATAAAGCGTGGTACACATTATCAATCGCCCTCCAAAAGTACTTGAGAGTGCTAGGACGCCATATGGCCCTAGGCTCAATGATAGGAAAATCCCTATGCACACCTCCGCGTGGTGGAGGGTGGGTAACACTAACGTGCAGGGGGACCGAATGGATGCCGGGATAAGCAGACAACCCAGCTTTGCTGGTCAGGGCACAAACTTGTCCTTGGGATGGTTAAAAGCCCCCTTAAGACGGATGAACTGCAGGTGGCGGTCAACGGCATGATAGTCTGGTGGCGGAGGAGCGTTTTTGTTAAAAGGCCAACGGCAGCAGCAGGTAGCGTCTGTAACCCATATTGGGCGGCTACAAAAGCCGTCTGTTTTCCCATAGTGGGCGGCCTCGAGCAGTTATGTGTTTGACCATACAAAAGGCGGGTGTGCCTGTCAAATCTGAGCTTATGTATGTTATTAATCGTATCTCGGAAAACACCATGGTGGAAGGATATATGCTATTACATGAAATATGACAACAATTGGAAATGAGTCCCAAAGAGGTAACCATTTTATGGAGAATCCTTCTGCAGCTTCGGCTGCTGTAAGCCACACATCGGATTTGGGGGTGCGGCATCTTTCGTGTACCAGCGTCAATCAAGACGCCATAACAATAAATGAATCGTTAACAAATAGAAGAAGTCTTTTAAGAAGAGCAAATGATACTTTTGGCTACCGCATACGTACGAAAATCGGAGCATGGAACGTTCGATCCTTGTACGGCGAAGGTAGATACGAGCAGGTTGAGCGTGAAATGCTTCACCTTAAGATCAGTATCCTGGGCATCAGTGAAACTAGGTGGAGAGGAAGAGCCGAATACAGAGCTGACTCTGGGCAAACGAGAATGCTGTATTCCGGGGAGGATGAAAGAGAGGGCGGCCAAAGGCTGCATGGTGTTGGAATTATGTTGAACGAAGAAGCAAGGCGTAGTCTTATATCCTGGGCGCCCATTTCTGCAAGAATAATGACAGCAAGGTTCCGTTCAAAAATTCGCAACGTCACAATAATTCAGTGCTACGCCCCCACAAATGAAGCGACCGAGGAAGACAAAACCGCTTTCTACACTCATCTTAACTCAGTTTACAGTGGTGTTCCAAGAGCCGACATCATAATTGTCATGGGAGATCTCAATGCCCAAGTCGGATCAGACAACTACGGTCTGGAACGCGTCATGGGGAAAAATGGCTTGGGGTCACGAAATGAAAATGGCGATTTGCTGGTCGATTTTTGTAACGCTAATCGTCTTGTACTGGGTGGAACTGTGTTTAAACATAAGACTTGCAACAAAATCACCTGGGTACATCCGGATGGTCAAACTGAAAACCAAATTGACCACATCATGATTCAGCAGCGATGGAGGAAGTCAATGTGCGATGTTCGGAGCATAAGAAATGCCGACATTGGAAGCGACCATCATTTGGTTCTCATGAGTCTCAAGCTACGAACGGCAGCTGTACAACGTCAATCACAGGGTGCAGCAAGGAATTCGAAGTTCAATACAAATGCTTTAAGTGATCCCAACATATGTCGTAACTATGTCACCAACCTTAACGACAGAGCTTCGTCATTAAATGGAATACAACATTCAACAATTGATGAGATGTGGGGTGATATAAAAAGTGTTTTTATGGATGCTGGATCCGAAACTGTACCCAAGCAGTCGAGAGTTAGAGACTCTTGGATATCCCAAGACACCTGGGATAAAATCGAGCTTCACAAATCGTTGAAGATGCAAATAAATGCCGAAGCAGATGCTCAACGAAAGGCTGAATTGCGAAGAGAGTATCGCTTAGCACATAAGATGGTCTATCGCTGTGTGAGACGAGACAAGAGGGTGAGGTTAGACGGTCTCGCAGAAAATGCGGAAAACGCTGCAAGAAGAGGAGACATGAGGGAATTGTACCAAATATCCAAGGAAGTTGTCGGGAAGAAAACCAACACCAATCATCCTGTAATGGATGTGGATGGTACACTTTTGGTATCAATCGAGGATCAGCTGCGCAGGTGGAAGGAGCACTTTTGTGCCTTGCTTAATAAGGATTCTGTCGAGCAGAGTGCTGAAGTGCCCCAGCTTAACGAGATGCGTAGATCATAAAGGGGTATTGACATCCAGCCCCCTACAGTACTGGAAATTCAATCTTCGATAAATCTTCTCAAAAACAACAAAGCAGCTGGACTTGATGGTATACCAGCCGAGTTCCTGAAAGCTGACCCTGTCAGAACGGCTAGTATTCTACACCCGTTGATACAAGCTGTGTGGGAAAATGAAATCTATCCCAGCGACTGGAAGGATGGTGTAATTGTTAAGTTGCCAAAGAAAGGTGATCTTAAGAATTGCAACAATTGGCGAGGTATTACAGTTTTGTCCGTTTTTCCAAAATTAATGGCAACCATCATTCTGGAGCGGATAAAGGTTAGAATCGAGTCTACACTCAAGAGGCATCAAGCTGGTTTCCGCAGTGGGCGGTCTTGTGTCGACCATATCAACACTCTGCGTATCGTTCTTGAGCAGTCTGCGGAGTTTCAATCACCGCTTTACCTCATGTTCGTGGATTTTGAGAAGGCCTTTGACCGAGTCAACCGTGAATGTATATGGAGATCACTTCTTGGTAGAGGAATTCCCCCAAAAATTGTTGCCATTATAAGAGAGTCCTATAACAACGCAAGATGCTTTGTTTTACACAATGGGCAGCTATCCGACTCTTTCGAAGTGCGGCAGGGTGTGAGACAGGGAGATGTTCTATCGCCAATTCTCTTTCTACTGGCGATTGACGATGTCTTGACGGCCAGCGTTGGAACATCAGAGAGGCAGGGCATTCAATGGAGACCGTTTGAAAGGCTTAGCCACTTAGACTATGCCGATGATATATGTCTCTTGGCAAATAACATCAGCGGGCTGAACGGGATGTGTCAAGCTCTGAAGTTAAAAGGAGAGGCGAGTGGTCTTAAAATAAATAGCAAAAAGACAAAAATAATGCTCACAGGCCGCTCCACACATCAGCGTATTTTAATACAGGAGACGCCAGTTGAAGAGGTTGAACAATTTAACTACCTTGGAAGTATTGTTTCAGCAAATGGTGGTACTGATCTGGACGTTCAAAGTAGAATAAATAAAGCTCGCGCAGCCTTCGGTTCTCTCTCCCAAATTTGGAACTCATGTCAAATCTCCTTGCGCACAAAGTTGAGATTCTTCGAATCCAATGTCAAATCCGTGCTGTTATATTATGCTTGCGAAACCTGGAAAGTCACGACTACCATCTCAAAGAAATTGCAGGCTTTTGTGAACCGTTGTCTACGCCATATTCTAAAAATTCGCTGGCCACAAATTATATCAAACGAGGAATTGTGGCGCAGGACAAGCCAGGAGCGGCTGGACGTTGACATAAGAAAGCGTAAATGGCAATGGATTGCCCAACTAACAATTTAACTTGTATTAGGTCCGATTTTTAAAATCTGATAAGCTATAGCTCACATAGAACTAATATAAGGCTTTGTTATACAATTCACCCATTTTCCAATATTTATTTTTGTTAATAGCCTGTTTAATGCCTTTTAAAATGAAATTGGCAAGTTATACATAGGGCTTGTATGCTTAAGTATAAAAGCCTTGTTTAAGGCATGCCCAAGTTGTTTTGCCCTAAGTTATCAAAACAATTCGTATACGGCTTTCTTAAATAAGCTTGCTATTGGCGAATGGAGTCCAGCACCTAGCAGTCAGCGTGTGTAGCTTACTTGTGAGATAGATTTTTTTCCGATTTGACATTCAATGCATTTCCCATAAGAGAAAACCAAAAAATGGTGTTGAAAACTTTGATTTTACTCATTAACTTTATAAGAACACTTATCTATATTATAGTTGCAATGCAATAACAAATAATGTTACTTTGTAAATCCAAAAGAATATGTATCCAAACTTATGAATAATATCCTTTATTTTGCAGATGAAAAATGTAAACAAACCTGTATTGTTGTTGTTGCTTTCCAAAATGGATTCATGTCGTCAGCCAAAATGATATCATGTGCGTAGTCAAGGAAGGAGGTTAAGAGATTAGGGTCAATTCTTAAGAAAGTTTATATAATTTTATTATTTTATTATTACAAGAAAAAGCTCGTTGGGTAACCTTTGTGGTAATTTTTGTATAAGTATGAATGTATGTAATATTTATATATATTTATGCATTGCGTTCGTGTATTTGTACTCTCCTTACAGAAAGAGAATTGAAATCTTTTGGCCCCTTTTGTGAAATAAACTAATAAAATGTATTTTATAGTTAGAAACTCGTATAGCCTTGGGGCTAGTGACACCCCTTAAAGATTATAATATAGACAATTTTATTTTTTTTACTATATGTTGTACATGTATATGGTGTTAAAATTGTGTCTTTTTTTGGTTTAGGCTATTTACCCAGCTTCTTTTTTTTAAATAAACTTTATTAAAATTTTTAAAAAATGATAAAATTATCTGAATAGGTATTTCTTATCTTTGGTACTACTCGATTTTACAAGAACAAAAAAAAGTTTGCTACATATAATAAAAAAATTATATTTGCATTTCTGAATTTAATTTTTCAATTCATAGTTTAAAACATCTTTCGAAAATAAAAGCATTTTTTTAATAAGATTATGCAAGAAAATTTATTGAACAAAAAAACTATTCGAAGAACTTCGTTTAAAAAACAGATAAGTATATTTAACGAACAATTCATGTTTCAAATAATCCTGACTACGTCCCTGTGTAGCTTTTTTCTCAATCGAGCAATGTTGTTGTTGCTTCTAGTTGTAGAGGTGGTTTGTTTACATTTTTCATAAAAAAATTAAAGTGTTTTAACAATCAGTTTTGATATATTTTACGTTTGATTTATAAACTTATATGTTTTTTCATTCTACTGCACTCATAATATGAATACCCATTCATATAAAAGTTATTAGGAAAATTAATGTTAATAAGACCATGTTTTGCATTTCTCTTATGGGAAATACATTGAACGTCAAATCGAAAAAAAAATTTATCTCACAAGTAAGCTACCTGCGCTGACTACTAGTAGGTGTGGAAAGCAACTTACCAGGTGTCAATACAACACACAGCAGCAAGATTTGACATTTCTCTGGAGTTGAAAATATTTTTCAGCGTGTCTGGTCTAATATTCTAAAGTGTTCGTCATTCATTTGAAAAGATTAAAAACAAATATATTATTAAAAAATCTAATTGTCAAAAAATAGTGAATAATTACTAAGAAGTTATCAAAATATCAATGAATTTAAAGTGCCCAAAGTCGTTCAACACTATGAAGCGCGCGCTCGCCGATGTGTTCCTCGATTGATGTGTTTCTTGATAGAATTTTTTTTTTTTTTTTAACTTTAACCAAAGACCGTATAATACCAAGATACCGCATCTCAACCAACCACCAAAAATCAGCTCTAGATGCGGTCGGTCGGGGGAAGGGAAACATTCCCACGTATTGTATCACATCACATTCACATTCGAACTCACATAACACATACAGACATGCAAGCCTTTATTTGCCGCAGACCCACGACTCAGCGACCGCGCCACCGACGATTGTAAAAATTATACATAGACGGGGTTCTCACTCACACATCTATGGGGTCACCACTGGGGTCGTCACAGTACTAGCGCTTTGACTGCGAATTTTTACACTAGATGCAATATCTTGGTATTATACGGTCTTTGCTTTAACTAATGCATAAATATTTTTGTTTATTTTTGCAATTTTTCTCGTAAATATATTTGTTTTTAATCTAACAAAAAAATGAATGCACATTTGAATGCTTGTTCTGAATTTATATGCGCATTGGTTTGATTGCCTCAAATCTAGTGACAAATGGCACACACAATCCCAAAAAAAAAAACATTAAATTTTTACAAATTCCATCCAACCAAAAAATCGTTCTTAAATGGTTGTAAGGATTCCAGTATTAAATCACTTAAACTTCTATGCTTAGTTTTTCTGATTATCAATCAACAAGAAGTTTGTTATACGTTATTATATTTTTGTTTGGAAAAATAAAATAAAATTTTTAAAGCAAACTTATTGAAATTATTGCCTTTTTTTGTGAGCTATTTAGTTTTGTTTGTGACAGCTGTATCCCTCCGTGAGGAAATATATAGTTTTTATAAAATGTTAGTAACAAACTTAATCAAATGATTGTCTTCTTTGGTGAGCTATTTTGTTTGGCTTGTGACAGCTGTGTTGCTGTGTACCTCCTTAAGGAAATGTATATTTTTTATAAAACGTTTGTGACTAACTTAATGAAATTATTGTCTCATTTCGAGAGCTATTTCGTATGGGTTGGGACAGCTGTGCACATCTATGACGAAATATATACAGCCTTATTTATTAGATTTTTAGACGATTTACTAGTTAGACACAGTTTTTTAAAAGTCATTAATAGTTAGAAATATGCTATATTTAATTAAATAAAATGTCAAGAGAGATACATTTTAGACAACCGATGCCGTTGTCCAAGTTAGACAACTTTAGGACAACAGTAAACAAAGCTTTTTAATAACTTTTTGGAGTTAGACGGCTGTCTAAAGTTAGACAGAGTTTATAAATACCACTGATAGTTTTTATAAAATGTTAGTAGCAAACTCATTGAAATGATTACCTTCTTCAGTAAGCTACCTATCCTACCAGCGTACACATAAATACACCAACGAGTCGCACGTACCTACTTGCTGTTATAATTAAGTTTTTTCCTTAACTAGAAAATTTATTTTTCAAATTGTGATTTTATAGAAATAGAAATATTAAGTGTGATCTTTTAAAAATAATTCACTCGTTTTACACTCAAATGGTTATGTAGCTTCACATAATAACTTAAATTTGCTTAAAAGGAAGTCTCTTTCATAAGAATGTATAGAGAAACAATTGTTCAAGATTTATATCTACATACATACATAATTATTTAAACTCGTATGTTCTTGTATATTTCTTCTTTCAAACCCTTCAAGAATTAATTGATTCGCACTTTTTAAACTTAAAAAAAGTAACAAATATCAAGAAAATCGTATCATATCAGTATGATTTTGGCTAGATGATTCATCTACAAATATATAGTTGTAGATGTCCTCTGTCATCGTATTATTAGGATTAAAATCTGGAGTGAAATTTTTAAATCCAAAACGTGACCTTGACTACATGTATATTGCTGGTAAAATTGTACAGGCACAAGTATCAACTCATTAGAATTTTAACATGCACCTTCTGAATTGCGAATTGGCGTAGTGGGTAGCGTGCTGGATATGTGATTGGAGGGATGCGAGTTCAATCCTCGGAAGAGTCATCTAAGTAAGTAACATTTTTATAAATTAAATAACATTCTTATCATTTCAGAATATAGAAAAACGTAATCCAAGCTCCCGCAAGGCAAATAAAGTGACAAAATAAAAATAATAAAAATTAAATTAAATAATTCCAAGCAAGCAAATTTCTTTTATCACACAACTGCATTGAGCGGCTTTTATAAGGCCTAAATGTAAAAAATTTGTATGGCCTTTTCAAGGCCTTATTATACAAGCCTTATTATAACTTGTTTAGTTGAGCAATATTTTGTCTTTTTAAGACCTTTTTACAATGTTGTTGGAAAGCTGTTTAATTGCATAGGACTTGTGACGAAAGGTTTTAAGGGAATCAAATAGCTTCTTCAATGTGCGCCAAAATGATTTGCATAAGGCTAATATTAGTTTCTAGACAAGTCAGAAAATAGCTTGTTTTGACACTTAAACAACTTAAATTGTTAGTTGGGTGGTCACACACTGAGGAAACAAAACGATGAAATTGCAAAGCAGTCATTTGAATGGAATCCTCAGGGTGCACGGCGGGTTGGAAGACCTAGAACAAAATGGAAATCAACAGTTCTAGCAGAAGCAGACTCCCAGAGAAAGACGTGGCCACAGTTAAAATATCTATCTGCAGACCGAGAAGGATGGAAACGATTTGTTGGCGCCCTATGCCCCAACCGGGGTTACAGGACTTGATGATGATGACACATTATCAAACCTGAGTGTCAGTCATGTTGGATATCAAACCGAACATGAGTGTCAAGTTAGCAAAGCAACTTTGACGAATCGAAAAATGGTTAGTTGGATAATTTGCCGTTAATTAGTTGTGACAATTCCGAATTTGTGGTTCAATGTTTTCTATGTTTTTTGGGTGCTTTGCTAACTTGATATCAAGTTAGCAAAGCACCCTGTCGAAAATAGGTAAAAACTTCTTATACCTGATGGTTTATGGCTTAATAATTTGCCGTTAATTAGTCATTAATTAGTTGTGACAAATTCAATTTGATCGTGCAGTAATTTCTATGTTTTTTTGGGTGCTTTGCTAACTTGATATCAAGTTAGCAAAGCAACTCTCACGGATCGAAAAATGGATAGGTGCATAATTTGTCGTTAATTAGTTGTGACAATTTCGAATTTGTCATTCTATGTTTTCTATGTTTTTGTTTTGAAAAGTGCTAAAATTGTCTAAAATTCAATATTTTAGTGCTTAATAATTTGCCGTTAATTAGTCGTTAATTAGTTGTGAAAATATCAGTTTTGTCGTGCGATGTTTTCTATGTGTTTTTGGGTTATTTGTTTTCTATGAGTGTCAAGTTAGCAAAGCAACTTTGACGAATCGAAAAATGGGTAGGTGGATAATTTGCCGTTAGTTAGTCGTTAATTAGTTGTGACAATTTCGAATTTGTCGTTCAATGTTTTCTATGTTTTTTTGGGTGCTTTGCTAACTTGACACTGCTCGAAAAGTGTGAAAAACTTCTTATACTAAATGTTTTATGGCTTAATAATTTGCCGTTAATTAGTCATTACTTAGTTGTGAAAAATTGAATTCAATCGTGCAATGTTTTCTATGTTTTTTTTAATTCTTCGTTAGCTTCAAACCAAGTTAGCAAAGCACCACCTTTAAAAGGGATTAAAACTGGTAGTACCGAGCTGTTTATGGCTTAATAGTTTACCATTAACTAGCCTTCAATTAGTTTTGACAATTTTGAGTTTGTCGTGCAATGTTTTCTATGTTTTTTGAGTTCTTTTGTAGCTTGACGTTAAGTTGGCAAAGTACTATCTGAAAATGGGCTTAAATCTGTTTATATCGGATGGTGTATGGCTAGATAATTTAGCATTAACTAGCCGTTAATTATTTGTGATAATTTTGAATTGGTCATTCTATGTTTTCTATGTTTTTTCGAAAAGTTGTAAAAACTTCCAAAACTTCATATGTTATTCCTTGATAATTTGCCATTTATTAGTCGTTAATTAGTTGTGAAAAACTAAATTTTGTCATGCGATGTTTTCTATGTAATTTTGGTTATTTGTATAATATAAGCATTAACGACGGAAAATAATTATCAACGGCAAATCATCCACCTACCCATTTTTTGCTTAGTGAAAACTGATTTGGTAACCTGACGCTCATAGAAAACAAATACCCTAAATTACATAGAAAACATCGCATGACAAAATTTAATTTTTCACAACTAATTAACGACTAATAAATGGCAAATTATCAAGGAATAACATATGAAGTTTTGGAAGTTCTTACAACTTTTCGAAAAAACATAGCAAACTTAGAATGTCCAATTCAAAATTATCACAAATAATAAACGGCTAGTTAATGCTAAGTTATCTAGCCATACAGCATCCGATATAAACAGATTTAAGCCCATTTTCAGATAGTACTTTGCCAACTTGACGTCAAGCTACAAAAGAACTCAAAAAACATAGAAAACATTGCATGACGAATTCAAAATTGTCAAAACTAATTGAAGACTAGTTAATGGTAAACTATTAAGCCATAAACAGCTCGGTATTACCAGTTTTAATCCCTTTTAAAGGTGGTGCTTTGCTAACTTGGTTTGAAGCTAACGAAGAATTAAAAAAAAACATAGAAAACATTGCACGATTGAATTCAATTTTTCACAACTAATTAATGACTAATTAACGGCAAATCATTAAGCCATAAAACATTTAGTATAAGAAGTTTTTCACACTTTTCGAGTAGTTTCAAGTTAGCAAAGCACCCAAAAAAACATAGAAAACATTGAACGACAAATTCGAAATTGTCACAACTAATTAACGACTAACTAACGGCAAATTATCCACCTACCCATTTTTCGATTCGTCAAAGTTGCTTTGCTATAACTTGACACTCATAGAAAACAAATAACCCAAAAACACATAGAAAACATCGCACGACAAAATTGATTTTTTCACAACTAATTAACCGCAAATTATTAAGCACTAAAATATTGAATTTTAGAAAATTTTACCACTTTTCAAAACAAAAAACATAGAAAACATAGAACGACAAACGATGTTTGCAACAAAACCGGACATCGTTCGACTAATTAATGGCAAATTATGCACCTATCCATTTTTCGATCCGTGAGAGTTGCTTTGCTAACTTGATATCAAGTTAGCAAAGCACCCAAAAAAACATAGAAAATATTGCACGATCAAATTGAATTTGTCACATCTAATTAACGGCAAATTATTAAGCCATAAACCATCAGGTATAAGAATTTTTTACTGATTTTCGACAGGGTGCTTTGCTAACTTGATATCAAGTTAGCAAAGCACCCAAAAAACATTGAAAAAAAATTCGGAATTGTCACAACTAATTAACGACTTATTAACGGCAAATTATCCAACTAACCAGTTTTCGATTCGTCAAAGTTGCTTGCTTACTTGACACTCATAAGCCCAACTGACAATGTGTACACGCTGAATGATGGTTTGACACTCAGAACTGCCTGCTCACAAAATTTTTTGATACTGCGTGACCACCGTCGGTTTGTTGGGTGGTTGCTCGATGATGTGTACACAATTTCATTCATGAGCCGTCATTCATGGAAAAAACATGAATTTTTATAGCAAATCAGTGGAAAAAGTGCAAACAAAATAAGAAGAAGCTCGTGTGTGTCATGTAAAAAAGGAATCAACACGATTCGTGGCGGAAATAGCCTCAAAATAAAAAGAAACAATTTTCCGAGAGTAGTGGAATTTCTTTGCCTGACGCCCAACATAACTGATAAGTGTGTACGCGAAACTTTTCACGCAGGTTTGATATCCAACACGCGTGACACTCAGGTTTGATAATGTGTACCACGCTTAAAGTTAGTTGTAATAAAGGTAAAAAGTAAAGTTGGTGAATTAATTTCAGTGGTGATAAATAAAAATAAAGTGTTTTATTTTGTGAAATAAATAAGTGGAAGTTTTAAATAAAGTAAATAAGTTTTATTAACGAACCTGAGAAAATATTAAATTGGTGTTAGAAGTAGAATAAAACTTAATTTATCAGTGCACTCAGTTAATTTATTGTGTGCTTACAGAAAATAGTTACGAAAAGTGAACGTTGACTATAAAAAGTGAAAAATAAAAAAAAAAGACAATGGGTAAATCTCTGATTGATTTAAATTTAGTTGAACTTAAGGCAGAACTGAACAAGTAATGTCTTCCTACTGCTGGAACAAGGAATGATCTTATAATTCGTCTGCAAGAAGGTTTACGAAAACGCGGAGAAAACCCAGACACGTTGGTATTTGAACTCAAATGGAGGAAGAGCAGGAATAAGTACGTACGTTGGATATGACAAATCTCATGTCTCAGCTGCTCGCGAGCCAAAAGAACCTTCTCGAACGTTTCGAACAACAAAGCCAAGAGCAGAAGAATCTTCTAGAACAACAAAGCCAAGAACAACGGAATGAACAAAAGAATCTTCTCGAACAATTCGATCAACAAAGCCAAGAACAAAAGAATCTTCTAGAACAACAAAGCCAAGAACAAAAAAATTTTCGAAATCTTCTCGAAGGTAAATTAGAGGACTTTGACAACAGAATTATTGCCCTTGACGAGCGTGTCGACGAACAATTATTGACAATAGAAGCTAAGTTCGAAGATAAAATCGAATCCATTACAAAGGAATTAGATAAAGTAAGGAAAATGATGGTTCGAGAAAGTTCTGGCGACTGTCCAAAGAAAAAGGAGATGCATCCACCATCTACAAGAAGCAGTTTGAGGCAGCCGCAGCAATAAATGGCTGGGATGAGGAAGACAAATGCATAGCCCTAACGCTTGCCCTCAGAGGACCTGCTGCTGAGCTGTTACAAAGCATACCAGCAGATAAAAATGGCAACTTCAGTGCTCTCGTTCAGGCCATTGACAAACGTTTTGGAGATGGCCATATGCAAGACGTCTTCCGCGTCCAACTCAATTCCAGAGTCCAGAAAAGAAGAGAAACTCTGCAACAACTCCAAGCAGACATGGAACGGTTGGTGCACCTAGTATATCCGGCTGCAGGGGACAAAATCATCAACCAATTCGCAACAGAAACCTTTGTCCGTGCTGTATATGATGTCAACCTTCAGCGAGCAACTCGAACTGCTGGAAAACGCACGCTCCCTGAAGCTTTAGCGTTCGCACTGACTATGGAAGCAGCGGAACAGGCTTCTCAAGGAGTTCATCGGGTAAGAGAACTAGGAGTTGAGGAGTGTTCTTGCCAGAGAATTGTACTCCAAAGGAACCAGCGAGATGCTGGAACTGTAACAAGACCGGACATCTTCAACGCCAGTGCAGACTGCCACCGAGAAGACCTGCATGTCAACATTGTGGAAGCAGAAACAGTAAGAACAACAATGTTAATACTCCTGCTCGCACCGTTTCCACCATCCAGGTCTCACAGACGAAACGAAACAACAAAAGTCTGACTGTGGAGGCAAAATTGAAAAACATTAGGTACCACTGACTCCATTATTCGAAGGGTCTTGGTGAAGATGACATGGTTGCTTAACACCAACGCCTACAGCAACAGGAGAGGCAGCCAGAGTGTACGGGGAGGTTCGTCTAACGATCCGTTTGGCAGAACTGGAGTTTTCACATCTGTTTCTGGTAGCAGATATATGTGACGAGTGCATATGAAAGAGCATGGAGTAATTCTCGATATCGGAAAGCAAGTTCTCAAATACCGAAATGTGGAGATTCCTATGGTCTATGGCAATGAAAATTCATCAACTCTGAGGACTGTCATAAAGGAATATATTTGCCTGCCACCTTCTTCAGAAGTGTTCATTTGGACAAAAATAAAGGGAGATTTGGGTAGCCATCGATACCTAATGGTGGAGCCAGACTCTGAACAATCTTCCCAAAACCTCATCCTAGGGAAGACTCTTGTGGCGCCAAAGAACAACATGGTGCCCTTACGGATACTTAACATCAAACCGTACGAAGTTAAGCTAAGAAAAGTAGAAATTGTTGGAAAGTTTGATTCCGTGCCCGCAATAACTACGATCACAGAAGCTGACGCACACAAATCTGTTGACCCCGGGAAAGTGAACTCTGTGAAGGCAAAAATTCTGAAGTTATCCAAATTTACTGGACATCAACTTAGTGTTGCTGGAAGCCTCCTTCACGAGTACGCTGATATACTCTCTTCACCCAGTGGGCAGTATGGTCGAACACAACTGGTGCAGCATCGAATTGACACAGGAGATGCGAGACCTATTCGACAACCAGCGAGACGTCTCCCATTAGCCAAACAAGCCGAAGTTGAAGAGATGATATCGACAATGAAGAGAGCTGGGCTAATCGAAAACTCTAGAAGCCCTTGGGCATCCCCAGTTGTTCTTGTCAAAAAGAAGGACGGAAGTACTCGATTTTGTGTGGACTATCGGAGACTGAACGATGCGACAAAGAAAGACAGCTACCCTCTGCCATGAATCAGCGATACTCTGGATGTGATGGAAGGAGCTGAATGGTTCTCAACATTGGACTTGAAGAGTATGGCTACTGGCAGGCAGAAATCCATCCAGAAGATCGAGAAAAGACGGCTTTCTCGACAGGAAATGGTCTGTGGCAATTTAAAGTGATGCCTTTCTGACTATGCAACGCTCCGGCAACATTTGAGCGTTTGATGGAGTGCGTTTTACAAGGACTTACTTGGAAATCTTGCCTAGTCTCTTTGATGTCATTGTTTATGGTTAGGCATTTGATGAGCATTGTGGAAACCTTAAGGCCGTGTTCCAGAGGCTTCGAGAAGCAAACTTGAAATTGAATCCAGACATGTGCGAATTTTTCAAGTCTGAGGTAAAATACTTGGGACATATCATCTCTTCCCAAGGGGTGAAGACTGATCCTGAGAAAGTGGATACCGTAAAAAATTGGCCAACTCACAGGATAAACATCAACTCCGGAGCTTTCTTGGTCTAGCCACATACTATCGTCGTTTTGTCAAGGACTTTGCTGGGATCGCGAAAAGCTTGCATCAGCTATATGAAAAGGGCAAACCATTCAAATGGTCATGCGAGTGCGAGAAAAGCTTTCAGAAACTCAAGCAACACCAATGCAATACACCAGTGCCGAGATTCAGCTATTTCAGGGAGTGAAGTGAGATGACTCGCCTTACTCGCCGACTCATCTCACTTCACTCCCAAAAGCGATTCAGCTATTAGAGTGAAATGAGTAATTTCGAATTCAGTTTCGAACTCATAAATGTCATAACCAAAGACTCTTTTTGTTGTTGTCTTTGTTTTTGTTTGTTATTACAGCTGTTCAATTCTTGTTTTTTTTACCTAATCATTCATCAAAGTAAAATGTTATAGCGTAGGTCGGTCTGTTTTATTTTTTGTGTTGGCTTTCTTTTCTTATTCGATTTACCTCGGACAAGTTAACTGGCTACAGTCAAGATTTTGGAGAAATGAGAGTACGAGGAGCAACAGAAATCGATTGTCGAGCAAGTCATCGAGATTGCTATGGGTAGTTACCTCCATTGGTCAATTGGACTGTTTGATGAGTTTTGCTGTTGCTGCCCATAGTGCTCCAACTCCGTATGTTTGTCCAAATATGCTTGACGAGGGATCCGGAGTGCTGACATTGAAGAATGTGCGACATTCATGTCTCGAATTGCAGGAGAACGTCACTTTTATCTCGAATGATTTGGAATCAAAAAAGGTAAAAAGGAGAGGTGTGATAATGGAGGATTCAAGACATCTTGGTTCTCTTTCAGATGACTGCAATATTTTCTTTATAACTGGTTCAAACATAGGTGGCAAGAGTACTGATATCAGATCCGTGGACACAGCAGTTCTCATGGCGCACGTTGGATCATTTGTGCCATGTTGCCATGCCACAATTTCAATGGTAGACACAATTTTAGGACGAGTTGGAGCGAGCGATAACATCATCAAGGGACTGAGTACGTTTATGGTCGAGATAATTAAAAACTCTGAAATCATAAGAGTGAGCTTTACACACTCCTTCAAGAAGAATGCCTGTCTGATTTTTTTTTCAAGACTGCCACGGATAAATCTCTAGTGATCATTGATGAACTGGGAGGTTCCTCCTCCACATATGAAGGTTGCGGAATTGTTTGGTCGATTGCAGATTAAGTTAATATAAAAAACATTTCTCATTTACATATCATCATGGGGATATTTTTGCACTCGTTTGGAATATCTAACAATTTTTTACGAGTTTCAGACATCTTGCTTAAAGAAAGCAAGTGCTTCACATCAATTATTTGGCTGAAACCTGTTCGACAGTTAGGAACTGTCATATGGCAGCGCTGGCCGACGAGTACTTAACCCTTCTATTTCAAGTTCATCCGGGTGTGATGCAGAAGAGTGAATATCTACAATTGAGTATTGTTGCGTCCACCGATGTTTTGGCCACCGTACTCGAAGAGATGTCATCGTTCCCCGAACGGGAGGGTTCGCTTCTGAACGTGCTCAAAAAGAAAAAACTAAATCGTGTGCCGGAGAATGAAATTCGAGAGTCAAATATAGCCCAGCACCAGCATCCCTTGACAGTGTACATGTAAATCATAAGTAAGTACTTACAAAAAAGCTATCAAAAAGAATGATATTAATTCTTTATGACAGGGTGACCAATAACACAAATGCAAATGCAGACCTACTTGGGTTGAGTACACCACCATCTGCCACAACCAACAACAGCTCTACCGGTGGCACACTCATGGATGTGCTTGGCGATATCTATGGATCGAATGCAACAACAAACAGTACAGCGATTTATAATTCTAAGAAGTTCCTCTTCAAAAACGATGGTGTCCTCTTTGAAACGACTTGATACAAATTGGTGTCAAGAGCGAGTTCCGGCAGAATCTTGGCCGCCTTGGCTTGTTCTATGGCAATAAGACTCAAATTCCATTGACGGTAAGATAACGACCACAAAAAATTAATCATCATATTCATATTTATTGGGTAATTTATAGAATTTAACACCCGTTTTGCAATGGTCGGCGCAAGCTTAACGTTCAAATGGAGCCCGTCCAACCAACTGGCTGGAGCACAGTTTCAACAACTCTTAACAGCTGAATGCATTGAAGACTATAGCGTTGCGCCTACCATCGAAGTGATATTCCGTTACAATGGTGTACAACAAAAGTTCAGTGTTCAATTGCCCCTGACTGTGAATAAATTCTTTGAACCAACAGAAATGAATGCAGAATCTTTCTTTGCTCGGTGGAAAAATTTAAAAGGGTAATTTTGTTGATGACTTAAAAATACAATTTTGTCATTTCGTCACCCGAGAATTGTTTTGTTGTATACGCCAATTTTACGACTTTGGGAAATCGCATTTTAAGGTTTGCGTTCATATAAAAAAAAATCTGAACGGTAAAGTTTTTTTTTTTTTGTTTAATAATATTGTAATATTTTCTCAGGTTCATTAATAAAACTTATTTACTTTATTTAAAACGTCCACTTATTTATTTCGCAAAATAAAACACTTTACTTTTCTTACTACAAACAAAACGATTTATTATTCACCACTGAATTAATTCACAAACTTTACTTTTCACTTTTATTACAACCAACTTTATTCATTCACGATTAAAAACAAACTGTGTCGCTGCCGTTCAGACATGTGCCTTTTATACTTGTTTTCCAAATTCTGGAAATAAGGAGAACGTTCTGGTCTCTGCTTCCAGAGCTTTCCATAGGGGAAATTTCCCAATAATTTCCCTTCCAAAAGCTTTTATTTGACAGCTGGTAAATCTGCTATAATCCGGCAGATGGCGCTTCCTTCGTTTGAGAGTTGCTATAATTATAGCTACTAAGGGTATGTTTGCACTGCGACCGTAAGTTTTATTGTGTTCGTTTGTTTGCTTTTTGGAGTCGTTATATTTCAAATTTGGAAAGTCATTACACTGCCCCCCTTTAGGATTGATCGTCCCGAGCAAATCCATCACTTCCTTCACCATTACAACGATGTAAACGGTCGATGTGAACTACTTTTATTTTGCCTCTTAATCCTCTCCGAATGCGGTAGACGCCATCGTTTACTCGTGTTACAACAGTATAAGGGCCTTCCCAATTTTGTTGAAGTTTCAATGACATTCCCCTCCGACGCTGGGAATTATAAAACCAAACAAGGTCTCCCGCTTGGAATCCTGTCTTTGTTGCTTTTGTGTCGTATCGCTTTTTCATCCGACCACTTGATGGCTTCATATTTGCCCTTGTTCTTTCATGAACGTCACTCAGCCTTTCTTCTTCATTTCCCTTATCACTCCGATTCATGGGGCCAGTCTGTTGAATTTGCACTATCCTTTCGTTGTTCTTCAATGCCTTCTGCTGAGTTTTGATTGTCAGGATACCGTCCATTGAAACCGTTGAGATGACATCTCTGGCATAATACCCCTTTGGAAGCTGGTACTTCCGTACAAACTGACGACTTATGTAGCCATGTTTATCTTCATGTTCATAATTACCTTCCACTACCACGCTGTTGCCAACAGTTTTGACCATTAACTCATTTGGCTTGAAATGGCTGACATCCATGCACACTTGAAATCCGTCCTTTCCAACTTTGTAGTTTTCTTTGGCATCACGCTTGTCACCCTTTTGATTTCATCTCCTGCAGCTGGATATGCCAGATGTGCCAATCGTTCGATGTCTGCTTGAAGCTGTTGCAGAGTTTCTCCCCTTTTCTGGATTCTAGTATTGAGTTGAACACGGAAGACTTCTTGCATATGGCCATCTCCAAAGCGTTTGTCAATGGCCTGAACAAGAGCACTGAAGTTGCCACTCTTATCTGCTGGTATGGTTTGCAGCAGTTCAGCAGCATTTCCTCTGAGGGCAAGCGTCAGAGCTATGTATTTGTCCTCCTCATCCCAGCCATTTGTTGCTGCGGCTGCTTCAAACTGCTTCTTGTAGATTGACCAAGAAGTTTGTCCATCGAAGGTTGGTGGATGCATCTCCTTTCTCCTAGGACAGTCACCAGAACTTTCTCGAACCTTAATTTTCCTTACTTTGTCCAATTCCTTGGTAATGGATTCGATTTTATCTTCTACCTTTTCAAACTTTGCTTCAACAGTCGAGAATGGTTTATCGACACGCTCGACAAGGGCAACAATTCTGTTGTCAAAAGCATCTAATTTACCTTCGAGAAGATTTCGAAGATTTTTTTGTTCTTGGGCTTGTTGTTCTAGAATATTCTTTTGTTCTTGGCTTTGTTGTTCTAGAAGATTCTTTTGCTCTAGGCTTTGCTGTTCTAGAAGATTCTTTTGTTCTTCAAATTTTGCGAGCAGCTGAGACAGCATATTGGTCATGCCCGATGTACTTACTTGTTCTTGCTTTTCTTCCATTTCGATGTCGAATATAAACGTGTCCGGATTTTTTCCACATCTTCTTAAATCTTCTTGCAGACGAATTATAAGATCATTCTTTGTTCCAGCAGTAGGAAGATCTCGCTTATTCAGTTCTGCCTTAATTTCCACTAAATTTAAATCATTCAAAGATTGATTGTCTTTTTTTTTTTTATCACTTTCCACACAATAAATCTACTGAGTGCACAGATAAAATAAGTTTTATCCCACTTCTGACACCAATGTAATATTTTCTCAGGTTCGTTAATAAAACTTATTTACTTTATTTAAAACGTCCACTTATTTATTTCGCAAAATAAAACACTTTACTTTTCTTACTACAAACAAAACGATTTGTTATTCACCACTGAATTAATTCACAAACTTTACTTTTCACTTTTATTACAACCATTTTTATTCATTCACGATTAAAAACAAACTGTGTCGCTGCCGTTCAGACATGTGCCTTTTATACTTGTTTTCCAAATTCTGGAAATAAGGAGAACGTTCTGGTCTCTGCTTCCAGAGCTTTCCATAGGGGAAATTTCCCAATAATTTCCCTTCCAAAAGCTTTTATTTGACAGCTGGTAAATCTGCTATAATCCGGCAGATGGCGCTTCCTTCGTTTGAGAGTTGCTATAATTTTAGCTACTATGGGTATGTTTGCACTGCGACCGTAAGCTTTATTGTGTTCGTTTGTTTGCTTTTCGGAGTCGTTATAGTTCAAATTTGGAAAGTCATTACAATATTGTGTGGAATATCTTCTTTTGATTAATATATTCAAAACTATCCTACCTGTTTTTGTTTTCAAATTATAAAAGTTTTTACCCAAAATGAGTTTTTCGTATACGCTACAAAAATGAACATTTGTTTCCATCCCATACACGTACGACAAAGTGAAGGCACGTTTTTCCATCCCATACACGTACGACAAAGTGAACGCACGTACGACATTCCAATATTCAAGCACCAATACGAATTGGTATGAGAACCAAATAAAAAAAAAAAAAACAATTTTCAAAGTTAACAGTATTTTTTTTAATTTAATAAACATCAAAATACATAAAAACTGTTTTTTTTTGTACTAAGGCAGTCTAATCATACAAAAAAGTTATTATAAAAACATAAAAGGTCAAGTCATCCTATGACTGTAGAATTTACAAGTTAGTAAAATATGAGATCAATATAACATTTTTTTATAAACAATAACACAAAAGTCATCCTATGACTATCAAAAATAAATATATTTCTAAATCTATTAAATAACATTTTGATTAATACAATATATAAAGTCATTCTATGACCATCAACTTAAATATCTAAAAATAATTCAGTGGCCAACAAAATTAAGTTATTTTTTTGTTACAGAAACCAAAACTGAACTCGAATCTGAAGCCAGAAAAAATTCTATCGGCCACGTTTTTGAGATATTCCCGCTAAACGTTTTTTTTTTGCTGTTTTTAAAGCTGTATTGTAACTGAAGTTAATTGTTTCAACAAAATTTTTAATGGTATCTGAAAGAACTAATTTTCTTCTTTTAAAATCAGTTTAAATCTTTCCGATGTCTCCTTTCATCTCTGAAAATCTTCAGTTAATTGTAGGCCTTCCATTTAAGATTATAAATACAGTGTAAAGGAGAAGAGGCAAACATTTATGAGAAATGGTCCATTTTTCAATACAAATGTTTCATATATCGTTAAAGGTTATTCTGAGTACATCATTTAATTATGTAGCTGTTAAGCTCTAAGCCATGGGTTTCTCGAGATATTCGGCTTCAAAGCACCGAAAAGAACAATAATGCAACTCCATATTTGTATATTGTGTTCTTAATCAACATAAGCCGAATATCTCGTGAGCCCCATGGCTTAGAGCTCAACGGCCATATTATGAAATGATGTAGGAACTTACAATAACCTTTTCAACGATGTATGACACACTCGTATTGGGAAATGGAAAACAATTTTTTTTTATGTTTCCGAAACTGAGCAATTTTTAAGTTTAAATATTACCGTGCGTCTGGATTATCATTGTTTATATTGAGGTCATCCTTAAAGAAATCAGATGCAACAAAATTAAACCCTTATCTCGTGCCATGCACCCTAAATGCAAATAGCAGTCAATATAATTGGGATGTTCTTTCAAAATATCTTTGTAGAGTTTATCGGCAACATCAAAGCTGCATCTGGCTTCATTCAAACATGCTAAATTGTACTTCATTGTTACAGATATAGAGTCATAGTATTGCGGATCATTAATTCTTTGTGTGTTCGCCCTCTCTAGTGCCTCGAGGATTTTTTCATTTGCTAAAAGCAAATTTCCCAAGCGATAGTGCAATGCAGCTACGTTGTTTAAAATCTCGGCAGGAATATATTCTTTGACTTTTTCACTTAAAATACTTGTGGCTGTACCGTAGGCATTAAAAGCCATTCCACACTATCCCACTGATAGACGGAGAGCTAGCGACCGATTTACTCACCTCATTTTAGCAAGGCTAAAACTTTGATCATAGAAAGATTGAGGCCCGACAGTTATAAAAATGCCCGTCTTACACTCCGGTCCCCTCCATGAGGCTTTAAGTTTAAGGCTTGAAGTTGTCAAAAAAAAGTGCCCATTCACCTCATTTTAGCAAGGCTCATCTTTTAATATATCGTTCATTGATTCAATATATACACGAAAAAACAATGTAAGACGTTTTAGCCCTCCATGACATGCTGTAAGACGCACGTGTATATGTAAAAAAAAATGACCCCATTCACCTCATTTTAGCAAGGCTGGTATTTACACATAATTAAGATGACATAAAAACAAACACACATTTCAAGTGTAAGACGTTTTTTCGGTCAATAACCCTCCGTAAGACGCTGGAAAACTAAATTTCGTTTAAGTCAACATAGCCCAGTAAAAATAGATTTTTTCAAGGAACAAATTTGTAACAGGCTGATTTTTGGTATACACGTTGGGATTGGCGTTACTTAAAACCTGTCAAAAGTCCTCAAACATCCAATAACCGCTAGTCCCGTTAGGGGGGTCAAAGGTCACGAAAATGGGTTTTTGCTGAATATATCGAAAACGGTAAGTTTTAGAAGAAAAAATTGTTCTACAAACATGTAGCTGAGGTAGTTTCCAACAAAAAACATGCATACCAAATTGTTCTTAGATAGCATTAACCGTTACAAAGTTACAGTACTTCAAAGATTCACAGTATTTCAAAAGAAAGCTTTTTCTTCCACACCACCAGAATGGTCGAGCGCTTTGTGCGTTTTTTTATTGTGGTATCCCCAGGAGGCCTATTCCACAACGTTTGATTAATGAATGTGTATTTTTAAATTAATTTTTCATTAAAATAATAAAAAAAATCTGCATTGTATGATTTTGTACAACCAGTTGAAGATGACATTGATTATAACAATGTGATATACATACATCATAGATAGAGGATTTTTGCTGCATCGTGTTGCTTGGAGCCGGTTTGCAATAGCTACATTAGTTATGTTCAAAAAAGTTTTGGGAAACAAAATTATTGTTGTTTTCGATGGTTACAAGGATCAAAAAGTAGTATAAAAGCATTAGAGCAGCGTCGTCGGTGTAGATCAGCTCCATTATCGGTGGATATTTTATTTGATGCATCAATGATGGTTCCACCTTCTCAACAACAATTTCTTGTGAATGCAAACAACAAAAATCATTTACTTGCTATGATTTGTGAGAAATTTGAGGCAACGAATATTTCTACGAGGCTGGGAGATGCCGATGTTTTGATTATCGAAACAGCTAAAGAGCAATCCAAAACGCGCACTGCTATTGTTTTTGGCGAAGATGTTGACTTGCTGGCAATACTGATAGCAAGAGCTCTTCCTGACAAGAAAATTTATTTCATAAAACCTGGCAATGGTTTAGCTGAAACAAAGGTATATTCATTGCAAAGCTATTTGAAAAAAGTTAATATCTAATGAAATATGGAGAAATGTTTGCCAAACCCAATTGTTCTTTTTTTATTTTTTTTTTTTTATTTTTTTTTTTTATTAAAATCATTATTCTTAGTTAACAAATTCAAAGAAATCTTAATGCTAGCATAGTAGTATATATATGTACTAAGAATAGTAAGTGACATTGATATTTTAAATTCAAAAATAGTGTTAATGTCACTTCAAAAAAAAAGAATACACAAATTAATAAACATTTTGCAAATGAGAGAGGAAAATAAGTCAAAAAAAAAAATATGTAGTGAAATTTAATTATATTTTGTATTGTGGGGTGAACAGGTTTTTGTTTTTATTTAACTTTTTTTTTTTTTTTTATTACATAATTAAGTGTTTTTATATATTAAGGATGCATGTTTGCTTAAACTAACAAAATAAAACATAACAAACGCAGTTTGAAATCAAACCACGTAAGGCAGCAATAATTCAACTTGTCTGTTATCAAATTCAAGAAGCCATAATTTTACTCTCTTTAAAAACTCAGAAGGAGATCTTAGTCGTCGAATATCTTCCGGTAAGCTATTAAATAACTTGCAAGAAACAACAGAGTAAAAGTTTCTGTAGTGAGTTGTGCGAAAAGGAGGAATTTTTACCAAAACCGGGTGTTGCTACGCAAAATTATCGTATCTGATATTGGGCTTTGCAAATAACCACTTTTCAAAAAGAAAATTTTCGAAACTTTAAAATAGTAAAGATGCTTAACTGGTAGAATCTTCAAACTTCTGAATAAAGGCATGTAGTTAGCTAAACGGTTAGCGAAACATAAATTTCTGATAGCACATTTTTGCAACACAAGGAGTGGCTGAAGTTTCACCTGGTAGGCTCCACCCCAACAACTTATACCATACTGTAACCTTGAGTGAAATATTGCAAAATAAACGCTTTTTAGAGTTTTACTGCCAACAAACTTTTTAAGGTGAAAAATACAGCGGAGATTTGATCGAAGATTATTTTTTAGGCTAAGAGTATGCTGCAGCCAGCTCATATTTTGATCAATAATTAAACCCAAGTATTTGTATTCTCTAACAATTTCAATTTTAAAACAAGATGTGTTACAACTCAAGCTTCCATTATAAGTAACTCCAGAACTACCGTCACTGCAATCACACAAACTGAGAATGTATCTGGGGCAGTCGAAAGAATGAAAAGATAGGCGTGTTTTTTTATCATCGGGATCTGGATCTGGATCTTCTTTTAACACGTGTTACAAAAACAATTTTAGAAAATTTCCCATTATTTTGTTTTTGTATTGCGTGTAAAACTTAATCCAGATCCAGATCCCGATGATAATAAAACACGCCTGATATATCAATATCTGGAGATTCTACCACATTTAGGGTGAAACACATAAGCTTAGTTTTGCAACTCACAACCAGTTTATGATGATAAAACCAATTTCTGAGCAAGTAAATATCATTATTTATATCAGCAACTAAATTCAGAGAACAAGGCGAGATATAAGCAATACCTAAATCGTCCGCAAAAGCAGTAATTTTACCACGAAACGGTTGCAAAAATAGGGAATTTATGTAAATGAGGAACAGAACGGGCCCCAATACTGAGCCTTGAGGTACACCTAAATTCACAACTTTCGTGTCACTGAGACAATCTTCAACTTTTACTGATTGCGTCCTATCCTTAAGGTATGAAGCAAACCAGCTTAACATGAAGCCACGGAAACCTGCACAGTATAGTTTGCTTAGAAGAATGTCGTGATCTACCATGTCGAAAGCTTTTGTAATATCGACAAAAAGACTAGCACAGCATTTTTTTTCATCCAAACCTTTGTTTATTATGGAGCAAAATAACAAAAGGGCGTCTTCAGTAGAAAGCCCCTCTCTAAAACCAAATTGCAATGGGCTGAAATAATTTATTTTTTTAAGGTAACTCAACATTCTTATTTTAATCGCTTTTTCAAAAATTTTGGAGATGGAAGAGAGTAAAGAAATTGGTCTATAAATATTTTTGTCTTTACGGCTACCCTTTTTAAAAAGCGGTAATACGTTAGCACGCTTCAGCTTCGACGGGAAAAACCCAGTTTTAATGCTTTTATTAAAAAGATGCAAAAGAACATCTATTATATTCAAAGAAATTTGTTTAAGGACATAATTGGAAATTCCATCAAAACCACATGAGAACAGTGGCGATTCCTCTCAGTTGGCTAGGTTGGCTGCGCCAACCCTAAAATTTCGTCTTAAATACACGTACTACAAACAATTTGTTTGTATCACAACTTGAGAATAAAATATCCTTTAATGTTGATAAAAAAACAACACCCCAATTTAAAACCAGCAAAACCTATTTAAATCGAGCCATTCACTGCAACCCCTACGTGCTATATTAATCCCATACAAAGTAGGAGGAATCTCTTTATTTTTCTTTCAATGGCCGTGTTGGCTACACAAAGGGTATTGCTCATTTTCGGCCAAGAGTGAACACTAATGAATTTGGTATCATATGAAAGCTTATGTTGAGCTTGTTATATGAGTGAAATATTTTCAAAATCTGTCATGGGAGATCTGAGATATTTGAGCTTGAAGTTGGCAACTGCAAATAGAGCTTTTTCAGCTTTTTTTCGATATCTTCCGATCTAGGATATGTAAGAAAATGATATTGGTGTCAAATGAAAGCTACATTTCTAGGCTTTTCAATATACCTAAAATTATTTTGCTACTTTAAACACATTTTGAGATATTTTTAAAAAACTACATTTTTTGCACTGCCTTTTGCGCAAAGATATCTCTAAAAATTCAGTGATGACATACACTTTTTTTGGCACCATTGAAAAGCTTAATTTCAAACCTTTAATTTAATATATAATTTAGTGGCCTTGCTCAAATAAATACTTAAATACAAATAAAACTTAATTTAAAAGGCACTAAATAAAGCAAAGTGCTTAAAATGTGTGAAAATTAACAGATTTCGAGGTAATTTTTTTTAATCAGGCATGATAAGTGACGTTTCTTTATGATAAATGTTATTTTTCTTTGGTTTTTCTATTTTGTATTTGCATTTCTTCTTTTACTTACAGTGTTACATAAAACTTATTTATTTCTTATAAAACTTCTTTTTAATTATTTTGTAAATCCATTTTCTTAATTCATAATGCTGTCATTACATTATATTGTTTTCGTGTCCAACCCAGCTTAGATACCAAATTATGGTCTTAATGGGAGCGATTTGAGTAAAGAAAATCACTGTTCTTCGACCTACAAGGCAATCGCAAAACTAGGTACTTAACTGTAGGTATCAGTAGGTGGGTAGGGAGGGCCAAGAAGGGGCATTTTCCATCCTGCTGGAAAATACACGCCACCAACATATTTTTAATTTTGAAAAAAATTCTGTGGGTCTCTTTATGTGCTCATTAATGGCTTATCGCTGTGTTGATGGTAAATATGTACAAATATTCACCACCATTTTTAACTTAACAGTGTTCAAAACTATCGTTACCAATTACTACTTACATACTAAATACTTGCACAAGTATACAAACGAACCTATAGGGAAGCCATTCCTAATATTAAGGAAAAGTTTTGCACCATAATAATTTGGTATCTAAGCTAAGTAGGGCACAAAAATAATGTAACGTCCCCTGTCTAGTTTTAAGATATTATTTTAATTGTCTATGATTTGGATTAGTTTTCATTTTATTTTCTTGCAAGTAAATCAGAAAGCATTATGAATTAAGAAAATTGAATAACAAAATAATAAAAAAATCTATAAGAAATAAATAAGTTTTATAACAAAATAATAAAAAAATCTATAAGAAATAAATAAGTTTTATGAGACACTGTAGATAAAAGAAGAAATGCAAGTACAAAATAGAAAAACCAAAGAAAAATAACATTTATCATAAAGAAACGTCACTTATCATGCCTGATACAGCTCTCTTGGAGCGGCCGATGATGTCGATGTCGTCCGCATAGCCAAGCAGTTGAGAAGACCTGTTGAAGATAGTGCCTTCCTATAGTGCTAGATAGTGCTTTACCTAGAAATCTGTTTATTTTCACACATTTTAAGCACTTTGCTTTGTTAAGTGCCTTATAAATTAAGTTTTGTTTTTATGTAAGTATTTATTTGAGCAAGGCCACTAAATTATATATTAAATTAAAGGTTTGAAATTAAGCTTTTCAATGGTGCCAAAAAAAGTGTATGTCATCACTGAATTTTTAGAGATATCTTTGCGCAAAAGGCAGTGCAAAAAATGTAGTTTTTTAAAAATATCTCAAAATGTGTTTAAAGTAGCAAAATAATTTTAGGTATATTGAACAGCCTAGAAATGTAGCTTTCATTTGACACCAATATCATTTTTTTAAATATCCTAGATCGGAAGATATCGACAAAAAGCTGAAAAAGCTCTATTTGCAGTTGCCAACTTCAAGCTCAAATATCTCAGATCTCCCATGACAGATTTTGAAAATATTTCACTCATATAACAAGCTCAACATAAGCTTTCATATGATACCAAATTCATTAGTGTTCACTCTTGGCCGGAGCCCCATACAAAAATGAGCAATTCCCTTTGCGCCAACAAATCTCATACAAACTACATATTATTCCCGATGTGCTGGGTCACTCTATCTTTAAGAACAGACCCACAAAAATACCCACACAGGTTGGCTCTATTGAAAGAGCCAACGCCTGGGTAGAAAAATGTGAGTTGATTGCCGACCAGTACCCACCAGTGGAGAACCTATTTATCTGAAGCAAATATTTTAGTTCGAATTTTATATGGTTAACTTGAAAAAATTATAACTCCCATTCTACTCATCCGATCTTCAAGGTTGAGGTCTTTAAATAAAGCCAAAATGACACGCTACATTGTGTGAAAAAATCATTGAAAAGGGGTAAAAAATTTCATACTAAAGGGGTGATTAAGTCTGCCTTCAATTCGATTTGCAGCATTCTAAATTCAAAAGTTGATGAAAAATTTCACAATTTGAAAAAACAAAAAATGCTTATTTTTTGCTTATTTTTTCTTCTAAGATTATTTCATACAATGTTTTACCATCGAACCTACATGAGCGGTGCTAAAATTTCTTTAAATGATTTTTTACAAATAAAGTGCATTTTAATTAAAAAACTGATCGACATAGCTTCATTAATATTATGATTACTCAAACAAATCTGCATGAATCTTTATAATTAAGGTTTTAAAATACTGTCAGTTAAATAATCGTTAGATTTATAAAAAAAAAATATTATTTTTTACATGGTAACTATGAAAAAAATGTAAAAACAATTTGAAGTAATGTTTTTTTACACCTACTTAATGGCATTAATATCTAAAAATTCCATATAAATATTGAACATAGAAAAAAAATTTTAATCAAGTATTTTAATTTAGTATAAAGACTTAATATATGTAGGTAATCACAAAGTTGTATATCCAACACCAGAGCAGGAATTAAATATTATTTGAATTTAATACATTTAAAACATGCTTAGTTGTACATTGTTCCGGCCTCACTAAAACGTTAATAACTTTTTTAATTACCAACGGATTTTAATGAATCAGATTTTTTTCGATTAACAATTAAAAATACTTTTATTTTAATGTATCATACATCATTATAAACCACGGAAAAGCTAAGAAAAAATATACACAAAAAAAATACCTTTAATTTTTGCATATGAAAATAATTGAAAGAATTCAGTATAAATGTAACTTATCAACATTGGTAATTTTTTTTAATATTCCAAAATGAGGTGTCAAATAATGGATTATAATAATTTAAATTATTTTCAGCCAAACAAAATTATAAAAAACTTCACAAGAAATTGTAGGGGGAAACAAACTTATGTAGGGTATCTTTATAAATAACGGGTGATTTTTTAAGAGGTTTAGAACTTTAAAAAAAAAAAAACACAAAAAATTCGAAAAAATGAATGAAATATTTATTTGAATCGATAGTTTGAACCTTGCAATTTAATGTTTAAAGATAATTTCATGCAAATGTTGACCGCGGCTGCGTCTCAGGTAGCCCATCCGCTGAGTCCAATTTTGGCATACTCTTTCACACATATCGGCCGGTATCTCACGAATGAATGCATGGATGTTGGCTTCCAGTGCGTCAATCGAAGCGGGCTTGTCCCTATAGACATTAGCCTTGACATACCCCCACACAAAATAATGTAATGGTGTCAAATCGCACGATCTAGGCGGCCAATTGACCGGCCCGAAACGTGAAATTAACTGTTCACCAAACTCGCCTCGCAATTGCGCCATTGTTTCGCGTGCTGTGTGGCATGTGGCACCGTCTTGTTGAAACCACATATCATGCAAGTCAAGAACTTCCATTTCGGGCAAAAAAAAGTTTGTTATCATCGCTCGGTAGCGTTCACCATTGACAGTAACGCTGCGATTCGCATCATCTTTGAAGAAATATGGCCCAATAATGCCGCCGGCCCATAAACCGCACCAAACAGTGGCTTTTTCGGGATGCATTGGTAGCTGTTGCAATGCTTCTGGCTGATCTTCACTCCAAATGCGGCAATTATGCTTATTTACGTACCCATTCAACCAAAAATGAGCCTCATCGCTGAACACAATTTTTCGATAAAAAAGCGGATCCTCGGCCAGCTTTCCAAGAGCCCATTCACCAAAAATTCGGCGTTGTGGTAGGTCGGCTGGCTTTAGTTCTTGCACCAGCTGTATCTTAAAAGGCTTTACGCCGAAATCCTTCCGCAAAATTTTCCACGTAGTGCTGTAACAAAGGCCTAACTGCTGGGAACGGCGCCGAATCGACATTTCGCGGTCTTCTGTCACACTAGCTGATACGGCCGCAATATTTTCTTCACTACGCACAGTACGTAAACGTGTTGGTGGTTTAATGTCCAACAAAGTAAATTTGGTGCGAAATTTGGTCACAATCTTCCGAATAGACTGCTCAGAAGGTCGAGAATGCCGACCATAAAATGGAAGCAGCGCGCGATGAACATTTCGAACCCAGCACGAATTTTGATAGTAAAATTCAATAATTTGCAAGCGTTGTTCATTTGTAAGACGATCCATGGTTAAATTGCAAACCAAACTGAAGCTGTTTGACAGTGACACAAGGTACTAAACACACGTCAGCTGTCAAAACCAGTGTTGCCAAAACCAAACCAGCTAAAAAATCACCCGTTACATATATGGTTTTCGAGCACATTTACCTGAAAAATTCATAACTTGAACATTAAGGAACTAAAAAAAACCTTATTTATGATTTAGTATTTGTCTTAAGAAATCAGAAATATCTAAATTATAAAGCTCAATTGGTAGTAAAATATCAAAAATGTGTTTTTAAAAAAGTCTCACATTAAAAACTACTAAATTAATCCCCCTTTTGGCAAACTATATGGCTTATATTTATTAACCAAGTCCACAAAATGGATTTTATTTTTCAAAATTCTTTTTCACTAATCCTAATAAAAAATTTGATATATGAAACATTGCTGTACGTTGCTCAAAAGCTTGAGTTTTGATTTTCAATTTTTTAATTAATTAAGAAAATTCACATTTTGATATAATTTTAAAGGTAGCCGTAGGAATCAAATAGAATCAAAAAATTGTCGATCCAACTGCATTAAATTTGCTATTAGTCGAGAAATACTGCTTTGATTTTTAAAAATAAGGTGTCTATTGGCGGTTTTCTATTTTAGCTCAGAGCAGATCAGATCAGATTCAAAACACAAAAATAATTGAATCAGAGGGCTCAGATAATAAAATTTTCAATTTTCAATTTTTGAATCTGATTTGATCAATAGAGTAAGAAATGTTGTCGAAGATAAGAAAAAGTGAAAATTTTTAGGAACCGGTTCTCGAAATTTTTTTTGAAAATAGAGTGATGACTGGATTTTATGTAGGTATAGATAAATGAGTTGAATTAAAACTCATTATAGAGGAAAAATATTAAATTTTTTTGCTTTTATTACATTCAGCTTTGATCAAAGGATTATTCGTAGCCAACCCAGAAATCAAGACCAGAAATCGCCACTGCATGAGAAGGAGGTGTCTAAAGAGTTTATAAGACACAAAATTTCATAACCTGAAATGTTTTCAAAGAAGAAACTGCTGCTACAATGCAAACCATTTATAAGACACTTTCTCGAACATACACTACAATTATTTCCACTGTCACTGGTGAAAGACGATTGACCTATGGACACAAAGAATTCGTTGAAAATATTTGCAACACAAAGGGGGTCATCAATTTCAGTTCCTTCGTTATTTAGCACAATGTTAGAGGGCGTATTCGAAGCATTTCTATTTATGATGCTATTAATGGCCTTCCATTCTTTTTTGGGATTACCTAAGGATTTTTCTACTTTATTGTGATAATAATTGTCACGACTACACTTTATTTCTTTATTGATTTTTTGACACATTTTCTTAAAACGATTATTCAGATTAGAATTTAATGGATGTGTATAGCATTTTTTCCTCAATTTATTTTTCAAGTGGATTTTGTCAAAATTTTGCCTCAAACTGCGAATGTTTTGGTGAATTGCATAAAATTTGTTATTTATATTAGAAGTCGAATAAAATATATGACTATTAGTATCTCTAATTGTTGAAAAGGGAAGGTTGTCGCTAAAAAGATCAAGACTTTCATTAGGATTTAACATGGCAAAAGCTAAAAAAAAATATTAAAGAAAGACAATTAAACGTCTTTCAGCGCCTCCAAATCATCGAAAGATCTAATAGCTACAACCCTGCCTTTTTCAACTTTTCTTAATAAAATTTGAGAATTCTGATACCATAAATACTTATAATTTTTAATATCTTTAAGTTTTTTAGCTTCCATAAATAATGCTCTTGTGTAGCTAGTGAAACTATCATTGATGAATATACTACTCTTAGTACCAGAAACAAATAGTGACGAATTAAGATTCTTTTTTGCAGCCCTCTTACTCTTCATTACCTTATTCTTTACTTCTTGGGAAGAAAAATGGACACACAGAATATCTTTGAATTTGTTGGTGTTGTTGTCAGCACTAGAAGTAGTAGATTCTCGGCTTTCATTTTTGGTCTTGATACGTTTTACATAACATTGTTGCACTTCATCGGTGTTGATGCTTACACGTAGAATATCGTCCAAAAGTGTTTTCACACAATCCGCTGCATTGCTGTTGTTAACTTCAGGTATGCCAACAACCTCAATAATATTCTCCTTCTCCAGATTTTTTTGCTCGCTCCAATTCAATTTTCTTTCAAGTGACATAATTTTCGCATTCAACGATTTATTCTCTGCTACCAGTTGATTGACTGTGCTTAGAGAGTCCCAATACATTTGTTTAATGCTTATAATTTCATTATACAAAGTTTGTAGGGTTATTGACCCATCAGCTATAGATTGGTGTGGCAGTTGGCGATCGTATGGCAATTGCACTTCGGTTAGGTAACTGTTTGGCTTTGAGGGAGATTCATACACTGTTGTTGTTTTCTCAGCATGCATAATATTGGATGAAGATTTTGTTGTTGCTTTGTCAGCAGACACAGTGGGTTTTGAAGATTTTGTTGTTGTTTTGTCAGCAGACACGGTGGGTTTTGACTTTGGTGCTGTCGTTGTTGATAACGAAGCGATAGCAGGACTTTGTTGTTGTAGAGATGAGCGACGTAGAATACGACACCTCTCACAACGAAAAGGCATACCTTGGCTATGCATATATTCAACGTCATCAGCACTCATTTTCACACACGACAAATGAAAAATAAAACTGCAGTCTACACAAGATATAACCACAGCACCACCATTGTCAGCGTTTTTATTGCACACAGGGCACCGCATTATAAGAAAAAAGATACAAAATAATACTGATTGAAAATTATTTAAAAACGAAAAGTGCGCACCCCACGACACAACCGTCCTCGATCAACTCTCAACAAGTGTTTCTCAAAATATTATTTCCAAAAACGGCTTAAATATACCTACTCCTTGAATTTTACAAAGCACTAGCAGAAGTGGATTCCATCGATACTTTAAGGTATTAAACATTTATCAGATTGACAATGCTAAATAAAGCTGTGCAATTATCTTCCCTTCCTCCAACTTTTGGTGCTGCTAAATAACATTTATAGGCGTTTTCCTTTGGAGGTGGCGAAGTACTTGCAAGTACTTTGCCAGCTTTTTTTTAATGGAACACATCAAACTGCTTTCCCATGTAAAATGTATCTACTCGCACATGAGAGCATGTGCAGTTGGAAGTACTAGATTAGGGTTTTCATCTACTCGTAAGTACTTCGCCACCTCCAAAGGAAAACGGCTTATATATACGGTATACCTTCAAGTTCAAACTTGGCTTGGGCACAAAGGTATGAAGCCAGAAGACTGGGGTTGGACATTAACAAATAATATTTTGGACCCTATAACAACTTTGCTTCAACCAGCTCCAGATGAACTCTTTTGTACAATATTTTGTAACTGCCGTAAAAGTTGTGGTTGTCGAAAAGCATGACTACATTGCTCTCTTGATTGTGGTCAATGTCATGGACAGTTATGTACAAACTCTATCAAAATTGATGTACAAGAAGAAGAATTGAATGATGACATGGAACAAATACATTCAATGCCACAAGGAAACACGGATCACCAAATATTAAATGACGATTAAATAAATTTAGTTCAAATTTTTTTTAATGAACAATGAATTTTAATACACACCTTCACTAAGCAAACATCGTGGAATAGGCCTCCTGTGGATACCACCATAAAAAAACGCACAAAGCGCTCGACCATTCTGGTGGTGTGGAAGAAAAAGCATTCTTTTGAAATACTGTGAATCTTTGAAGTACTGTAACTTTGTAACGGTTAATGCTATCTAAGAACAATTTGGTATGCATGTTTTTTGTTGGAAACTACCTCAGCTACATGTTTGTAGAACAATTTTTTCTTCTAAAACTTACCGTTTTCGATATATTCAGCAAAAACCCATTTTCGTGACCTTTGACCCCCCTAACGGGACTAGCGGTTATTGGATGTTTGAGGACTTTTGACAGGTTATAAGTAACGCCAATCCCAACGTGTATACCAAAAATCAGCCTGTTACAAATTTGTTCCTAGAAAAAACTATTTTTACTGGGCTATGTTGACTTAAACGAAATTTAGTTTTCCAGCGTCTTACGGAGGGTTATTGACCGAAAAAACGTCTTACACTTGAAATGTGTGTTTGTTTTTATGTCATCTTAATTATGTGTAAATACCAGCCTTGCTAAAATGAGGTGAATGGGGTCATTTTTTTTACATATACACGTGCGTCTTACAGCATGTCATGGAGGGCTGAAACGTCTTACATTGTTATTTTCGTGTATATATTGAATCAATGAACGATATATTAAAAGATGAGCCTTGCTAAAATGAGGTGAATGGGCACTTTTTTTTGACAGCTTCAAGCCTTAAACTTAAAACCTCATGGAGGGGACCGGAGTGTAAGACGGGCATTTTTATAACTGTCGGGCCTCAATCTTTCTATGACCAAAGTTTTAGCCTTGCTAAAATGAGGTGAGTAAATCGGTCGCTAGCTCTTGGTCTATGAGTATTAATACATGTCAAAAAAGTGTGAAGAAATCATGTATAATAGTGTGGAAACAAAATATGTAATTTCATCATACACAACTTGACAGCGCATCCGACACGATTTGACATGTGTTAATACAATGGAAATATTTAGGATCGGTTCTAAAACCATCACACTTTCTATCCCACTTGGGCGTTTGAGGTTATGGTGAAACTGATTTTTTGATGCAAGTGTGGAAGAAAAATATGAAAGTCAGATACATCACACAAATTTGGCAGTCGTATGAAATTTCTTCCCACTTTATTTTGACATGTGTTAATACTTTGTGGGATAGTGTAGAGGCACTTTAAGCGATGCAAGCAAATCGTGCTGTTCTAAAATTTGAGCAAGCTCTATCCAAGCCTCAACATCGTCAGGGAATTGTTCGGTGACTTTTTTTAAATGAGTCTTTGCCATGTCGCGTTTAGTTTGAGAATTTGAACTGGCATAAAGAGAACCAAGAATCTTCATGGTCTCATAGTTACCCGGTTGGACTTTAAGAACTTTTTCAAAGCATTGAGCAGCCTGTAACAGATTACAAAAACACAAATGTTTAACCTAATGAAATAACATATTGCGTGTATAAGTTTACTTACATTTTCCGTATCGCCACGGTAGATGTACATCTGTCCTAAGCCGTAGTGTGGAAGCACAAAATTGGACGGTGCTATTTGCGTCGATTGATAGTAGTACTGAAATGCTTGATCCTAATCCCTCTGAGCGTGAAATGATCTTGCCAATTGGTAACAACTCTCGGCACGCATTGCCTCGTTTTCTGTATTGTGAAAGGCGTGCAGCGCCAAATGTTGTACTTTTTGGTAATCTTTTTTGAAGAAAAAATGATTAGCCAGATGATTGAGAACCATTGGACTGGTTGAATCAATTGTATATGCTTTCGAGAGCATCTGCACTCCCAGTTTGTTCGAGTCTGGCTCATGGAGATTGAGTTTTAATATAGCGAGACCAATAAGTGCACCTACACAGTTTGGATCTAGTTCAAGGGCTCGTTGAAACGCCAATCTGAAATCGAATTATTAAACATAAAAAACAATTGACATAACATAGTATTTGATAAAATATGGAGTCAGCCACAAAATTGAGCCGATTAAAGAACACATTGAACACATTACGATCAAGCAAAATATTGAAAAAAAGGCTTAATTTAAAATGTTTATTAAAATAATTTTCACTTTTATTTAAAGAGCTTTCTTGTAACCCATCCCCAATCATTTTATACGATGGCCAGGTAAATAGTTCCCGATTTTTGGATCTGTATCCATATTTTTAGGTTCACAATCTTACTGAAAAATCTATTGCGCTCCATTGAAGTTTTTTTTTTTTTGCTGAGCCCTGAAAAACAAGTTTAACTTCTTATTGCTAATTTTATGAACTATGACAACAAATATTCCAAATTGCAAATATAAATAAAGAAAATAATTTTGTTTTTTATATCTGCGTTGCTTCTTGTTTTGTGACTTCTTTCACCCATGGATAGATTTATTTGATGCAAATTTCTTGAAAAAGAACACATACTTATGCGATATTCGAAATTTACCAACACATACACCAAGTCACTGTGACTCACTTCGAATAACCTGAATCTCGGCACAGTTCTGGCTTATCCGACTCCAGGAAAACCTTTCATCATCGACGCTGATGCAAGTAACGTGAGAATTGGAGCCGTACTGTCGCAAGTTTATGAAGGAGAAGAAAAGGTTTTGGCCTATTACAGCAAGGTACTCTCAAATCCAGAAAGAAACTTCTGTGTGACCAGAAGAGAACTTCTAGCTTTAATATCAGCCACAAAACACTTCCATAAGTACATCTATGGACAGAAGTTCCTTCTTCGAACAGACCATGGCGCACTTAATTGGCTTTTGAACTTCAAAAATCCAGAAGGTCAAGTGGCAAGGTGGATCGAAAGATTGCAGACATACGATTACCAGATCCAACTTCGAAGAGGAAGGTTGCACTCAAACGCAGATGCTTTATCCCGGAGACCATGCAAACCGGACTGCAAGCACTGCACACTTCAAGAAGAGAAGGAGGTTGCTTCCATCCAGCGATTAAGAGCCGATCCCATTTACGGTGGGAGTAACGAAGAACTGAGGACTGCCCAACAAGAAGACTCGGATATTGAACCCACTCTTGCGTGGAAGGAACACCAAGAGAAACCAGAATGGGGTGACATCTCCGATAGAAGTCCAACTCTTAAAGCGTATTGGGCACGATGGGACTCACTTCATGTACAAGGAGGATTACTAAGATGAAAGTGGGAATCTACAGACGGCAAATCTTATGTGATGCAGCTAGTCGTACCTCGTTCCAAGGTTAATGATGTTCTTCAAGAGATGCATGAGGGAGCTTCCGGAGGACATTTGGGGGTCAATAAGACACTTTAAAAGGTAAGGCAGCAAATCTCCTGGCTACATGCAAGAGAAGACGTCGAAAAATGGTGCCGAAAATTTGATACTTGTGCTGCAGGCAAGGGACCAAGCAGAAAAGTTCAGAGGAGAATGCAGCAGTATAATGTGGGCGCGCCTTTTGAGAGGATTGCAATAGACCAGCGGTTCCAAAACTTTTTAAGCTGTGGAACCCTAAAAAATGCCCAAATATATTTCAGAACCCCATTCTGACAATAGCAAAAAAAGAAAAACAACACATTTAAAAATCTATTTTTTATTTAGTGTGAAGAATGAATCTGTTTCATTGTTTGATTTATAATTATTTTTAAATTATCTTCTATGCCCGAAAGTTGTATTCGCGTATCTGAAGCAGCGTCCAACCTCGATCTGTGCCTTCGTTCTGTAACTCTCGCATCGAGAAATTTCTCGCATGGAACACGTGAATCAAAACTAATATGACGTAAATTGGCATTAAAATTGTTTTCTCACGTTCGCCTGGTTCTGTAACTAGATTTTCTCGACTTGAAACTTTTCGGAATAAAATTTCTGTGAGAGCCTGGAAAAATATGAGTAAAACTGTGAGAGCCTGGAAAAATGTGAGTTAAACTGTTTCTGTAAGAAAAAAGTCGAGATAATTTCTCGATTTAACTGCTAAAATTACTCGACAAGTAAAACGCATGTGAGAAGAAAATTAAAGCGATTAAAAGTAGAGAAATGGCAAATATTTTGTGTTTGTAATTTGTATTATTTCAAAACAAAAACAAAAGAACACTCTCCCTTTGGATTTAGCAAAGAGGGTAGTTTGGAAATGTAAATGTAAGCGCTAAAAACAAATATAGAAATACCTACTTATCAATCATTTTCTTCTTTAGTTCAACTTAAGTGAGGTGCGCTTGAGAACTCTCCTCACTTCAGAAGCAATATTGAATGAAAGTAGATACGCAACAGACCCTAAATAGGGGTGATCATACCTATAATTCACTTAAGTGAAATTAGTAATTTTGTCCATTTTGTGCTTCAGTATTGTCAGTTTCACTTAAGTGAGGTTTACCTAAGATTTTTCATTTTCACTTAGGTTCACTTAAGTGAGGTGCACTCGAGAGCCCTCATAACATCTGAAGCAAGAGTAAATTCAACTAGACTAAAAGTAACAAACCGTCATTATGGGCAAATTCACTTAAGTGAAATTAATAATCTTTCTTTTTTTGTGCTCAGTGTCTTCAGTATCCAATTAAGTGTGGTATACTTCAGATTCTTCAGTTTCATTTAATTGAGGTACGCTTTTGAAAGCTTACAAAATTGAAACTAGACCAAAAGTATCGAATGAAAATTATGGGAACGTCATTATATAGATTATATTTACATAATTGTATGGTTATATTATATACAAATACATGCGTAGATGTATCCATATAAGTATATTATCAATGTGTTTAGATTGATATTTTTTCAATAAATGCATTAATAACCCTCAAAAAAAACAATTTATATATTAGTACGTAAACACTTTTCTATATCTCCCTTTTACTACTTGGCGATACTAGCTTATATAAATGCGTGTTTACTAATTGCATTAAGACGGCAGACCTACATAAGAAATTTGATAAAAGTACAAATATTTTTAAATATTTGAATTTTAACTGTCAATAACATAGTTTCCGGTAGATATTCCAATGGAAAGACAAATCAAAAGAGATGTTTCTCACAGTGAGATACAGACACAGTTTATTTTTCCAAGTCGAGAAACGTTGGGATTTTGTGTTCCATGTTTTCTCGATGCGAGAAGTTCTCGCCTAAGTTACAGAACGTAGGCACTGTATTAAGTTTTTGTGTAAGTATACGCTGAAAAGCCTACTTCACAGCGGTTCGTTGAAACAAAAGGTAGAAAATTTAATATATCTGTCTTAGCAAGCTCAGGGAATTCATTCTTAATACCAATCTAAAATTCGTTTAATGATACAGAATCAAATACAAATTTTGATGAAGAGGAGCTCTGCAGATCTATCAGGGATTCGTATTCCCGTATACTTAGGGTCATAGGCTTGATGGTTTTCATTAGAAATAGGTTTTGTACCCACCCGATGTCAGTATTTGTATCTGGAAAGTAATCCAGCATGGATCTTTGAAGACTTACCAAATGGAGAGCAATAACTTTGCTAATATCTGCTCTGAGTTCAAGCATGTTTTCTTGCAGGAATTCATGTAGAACTGGAAAACACTCAAAATTTTTCTTTTGTATACATGAGATAGTCCAGTCATATTGTATTTTGCTGTGTACGCCCAAACTCAATATACTATTAATGGTCTATGGTGGAAACCAAGCCTTAAATTTGGTTACAGCGCCCTCTATTAGTCAAGCTACGAAGTAATTTTTGAGAAGATGGAGGAGTACCACAGAAAAGTCATATAAGAAATGGAAGGCCAAACATGAAAATCGATACATTGACATTTCGGGAATACAAATAAAATTTGCTAGCGAATAGGAGATCGTATGACCCGAATAATGTGGGAGGAGGAATAACTGAATAAAAGTGGGATGATTCTCCTACAGCAGATTGCTCCAATGACTGTCATACTGTAAGTTTCCTTCCACGATTGAACAAGAGCCAAACGTTTTATGCTCAACGGGTATACCTACGATCATTTTGGCATACGCAAGAAAAAAAAGAACACATCTGCCTATACACTTTTGTACTTACGAGTTCAATCGATCGTTGGAATTTATTAAAAATAGAAACGCAGTAAAATTTAATGTTGCAACGCAACATGCATCATAAGGATATTTGCCGGCATTTCATTTTAAACCAATATCAAAAGCACCGACAGCATAGAAATGCGATTGCCAACGGCAAAACACTGCACTTTTTTTATCATCGATAAACATGCCAAAATATAGCCAAAATTGGGAGCCCATAAAAGATGAAACAAATCTTTATTGTTTTCACTCCTAATTTGTGGGCGTCAACTCCGAAACATAATATTCGATGTTTTTACTATTGGCACCTCCCACGATGCGATGTTATTTTTGTGCATGTATGCATCAAACAGTTGAGCTGTGGTTGATGGTCAACAAGGTAAATCAACGTTGGCTTAGCAAAAAGCCTTGAATATGAGAAGTGCGAGGTGAAGCTACAGCCAGCAGATATGACTATGAAGATCCCTCTATAGGTCAACGATCTCTAGCTGTACCAACGGAAAATCAGCTGTTTGGCTCTATGCTGAATCATTGCAGTGTCTATGCAGAGGTTTCGTCGTTTCGAATTTATATTTGAATTCTGAATTTGAAAGCCGTGTTATAAAGAAGCAAATAAATAAAGTTGGAACTAATTTTTAAATCCTTTGAAAGAAAAACTTAAGTTTTTTTTATTTTAAAATAAAATAAGATAAAGAGAAGATATACACTAAAGCTATTTGGGTGCGAAACTACTTTCTTCATTTTGCGATAGAATTTTTCTTGTGCTCTGCCTCTATTAAGGTCCCGACGGCAACCTACAGATTTTTTCTTTCGCGACAATTTGACCGCGGAGATTACAATCCATTTTTTTCTTTTTATGCTGGTGTCCTTGCGATACACTTAACATAATAAGAAATAAAAACAACACTATGGGGTTAACCAACTAACATAATTTGAATTATGGCGGTTCCTGGTCACCAGTGAAGGACTGGGCCGCCACACATTTATTTGTTGGGACCTGTTTTCGGTTGAAATCCGTTGATTTGTGGGATCCCACCGTTAATACCGACCTGAAGTCATTCTTGGATCCTGTCATTCTGGTATTACTAGACTCATCTTTCTCTGTACCCCACGTTGGTTGAGAAGAATTTTGCAGCCATATCTCCATTCGTGAGGATAAAATTGCTGCACGTTTTTTTTGTTTGACCAGAGGTACCTTTGCCAGCTTGTCGGTGTTCTGCAATAACCCACCGCTGCGATGCTCTCTGAAGCCAAATTTTGATGCGTCATTGCTCCATCAGCCAGAACTCACCAAACCAAAAAGCGAGAAAGTCCTCACAGTGAGTCTAAAAACAGAAAGAAGACCAGGTACATACATATAAGAAAATATAAAGTAGTGTTGTATAAAAAAAAAAGGATTGCTTTCGCCAATTTTCATAAGCAATACAAAAATTGGACAACTACGCAACTAGTGCATACAATTTACAGTTAAAATTTAAATTACTGCTGAAAAGAATTATTGAATGCTGAGATATGAGATATTTTGTGATTTCTTTGTTTTTTTATTATATCTAAAAAAATTTTCCTAAAATCTACGTTTTTTGTTGTAATTTTAAGTGGCGTTGAAGTTTTGTAGTTTTTTTACCTTTTCCTTTTTCCATCCATTCCTTGGTCAAACGCATCCCATCCTCTTGCCTCGCAACAAATGGCGCCCAACGTCTTAGCTTTTTAGCCACGATTTTTTGTAGTTTTCGTTTATGTGACAGTCAAACCAAACTTACTTTGAATTTTCAAACCTCCTAAGTCTGCGTCAGGAAAGTCTTAGACAAACCTAGACGTATCGCGACGAGATTTTGAAAATTTACAGCGACAGCGGTTAATGTGTGTTTTTTCGCTTTCTCTAGCCGGAATTGTGGTGAGATTTTAGTCTTCACTAAGAAGGTCTATGACGCACCAAGTGAATTGCTACGAATTCCTTAAGGTTCACTTCAACGAGGGTTGAGAAGTGTATTTCTTTCCTTTTTCTCTCTTTTTTTCTACTGGACTTGTTGTAAATTTTTAGATTCGTAAGTCTTCACCAAGAAAGTCATAGACATACTCAGGTGATTCGCGATGAATTCTAGAAATTTACAAGGACCACAGTTACCTTACTTACGTCTCGTTTTACCTTCATCCCGGATCCCAATTTTTACTTTCTTTATAAAGTTTCAGTTTCTTTCCTAGTTTGTCAAATTGTGTTAGGTTTCGATTTGGAGGCAGTGACCGTGATTGACGAGTCGTCGATCATCGATGCACCGTCCAACTTATAAATTATTTTTGTTTGAGTTTTTACTCATTTTTTTTCTCATTTCTCTCATTGATTCAGGTCTTTTAGAAAGTCCTTAGAGACTGTATAAAATCGTGGGATCGATGAGAAAAACTACTCTTTGTCTTTTTGTTTTTTTTCTACTTCCTCACTACTTCAAGGGACTTACTTTTGTCAAGGTCGCACCATGATGTCAAGAAACCACCGATAATGCTACTCGAAGCACCTCTTATGTATATGAAAACCAAATCAAAAAACCAAAATCCATTCAGAAAACTTATATTTTGAACATTATTTTTCAAAACTAATTTTTCTTTGTATCTATAATCAGTACATACAAGAAGACGTTTTTCTTGATTTCTAGTTTAGTTATTTCTTTTTTGTTATTTATTTCAAATTTTTCAGTTTAATCTTCTACGTTGCCAATTCTTATATTCGAATATATTCGTTTTCGTAAATGAAAACTTTTTCATATTCTTTTTCATAAGAAAAATTTACCTGTATTTATTTGTTACTTTTAAGCTACGGTTTTTCTAGATAAAAACGATAACTTAAGAGAACTCATCCTTTCATTTTCATAACTTTTTTGTTTTTTTGTTATTTTGTTATTTTTTTTTGTTAATTTATATTTGGTATAGAAGTTTTTTTTAAGCTTTTTTGATTTTTTTGAATCGATTATTGTTTTAAAATTTTTGAAAAATGGAAGCCACCAACAAAGATGAAGATGATCGCATCAACAGGATCATTAGGGACGCAGAAATAGACAGTAATTTTTTTTTTTTTTTTTTACACTTCAGATTCTTAGTTGTAGTGAGCTTAGAGCAAGCTGCAACCTACAATCAGAGGCTCATCATAAGTGCATGTGTTAGTGGTTAGTTAAATAAGGCAATCTAACACATGCATAATAATATACTAATACATTAACAAAATTAAACAAAAAATTAATATAAATACATAATCAAACAATATACAAAATACTTTAGTCATACACGTGGTATCAAAAATAAGAACAATCACGACCGTGGAGCACTGGTTCGAAATATTTTCTTTAATCCCATCTTACTAATGTTAAAATCAACAGAGGAGCTGTTTAAATTAAAAATCTTGCACATGCGGTTAAGAGGCTCATGTATACCGTAGTTAGTTCTATGGAAATTAACGTGTAATAGTTCAAATCTTCGCAGGTGGTGAGATCCTCCGGGGTAGTTTATGCCTATACAGGCTAACAAATCAGGAGCATCTATTTGGCCATTTATAAGTTGGTGAAGAAATTTTAAATCATTATTAACACGCCTTTGATATAAGGTTTGTACCTGCAGTAGCTGGATCCAATGATCATATGGTGGAAGGTTGTACGGATCAGCCCAAGGAAGACCCTTCAAAGCAAAGCGAATGAATTTATGCTGTATTGATTCAATACGATTTTTATGAATTTCATAAAAGGGAGACCATATTTGCGAGGCGTACTCTAGATGAGGTCGTACATAACAATTGTATAAGGAAAGGGTAACATATGGATCACTAAATTCCTTAGCCCAACGTTTTATAAATCCAAGCATGGAGCTTGCTTTATTAACGATGTAATTAATGTGTTCAGTGAATTCTAAATTTGAGCTAAAGTTAACACCCAAGTCCTTGAAACTAAAGACTCGACAAAGTTTTTGCTGCGAAATGGAATAATCAAAAGCACTTGCAATTCGCTTTCTGGAGAAAGTAATTGTTTGGCATTTAATAGGGTTAAGAGAAAGACCGTTCTTACCACACCAAATGTTGAAACTGTCAACATCAGCTTGCAGAAGAACGTGGTCATGGTTAGCTTTTATTGACTTAAATATCTTCATATCATCAGCAAATATAAGTATATCACTAGAGCGTATACATGAAACAACATCATTTATAGCCAGGATAAATAGAAATGGGCCTAGATGACTTCCCTGGGGCACACCGGAGTGAGCAATGAATGCATTTGAAAGGCAGTTTCTAAATCTTACTAGGTACGATCTATTTTCAAGATATGACTTTATCCATGTGATAAAGAAAGTTGGAAAACCAAAAGCTTTAAGTTTGAAGATAATAATGTTGTGACTAAGTTGGTCGAACGCTTTAGAGAAATCGGTGTATATGCAATCAACTTCACTTCCATTTTCTAAGGCATTAGAACATTTATGCAAGAACGTAAGTAGGTTTGTTACTGTTGATTTTCTTCTCACAAACCCATGCTGTTGATCACATACTAAATTCTTGGTATGGAATGCTAAAGTCTCACACACAACTTGTTCAAAGAGCTTTGGTATACATGACAGTTTGGATATAGGCCTATAATTCGAAATATCAGTTTTATCACCCATTTTAAAAATTGGAGTTAGGAATGAAGTTTTCCATAAACAAGGAAATTTCCCTGATTTAATAGAAAGCTCAAACAAAAATTGAAGAGGTTCAGCTAGAATATGTCTACACTTTTTCAATAATATTGGGGGAATTCCATCTGGTCCAGATGAGAAATCATCATTTAACGATGATAGTAATTCTAAAACAGTACTCTGTTCCACAGCGAAATTATTGCAATTCGTTTGGGCATACGAGTGTAAATTTCTGAAGTAATCTTTATCAATATCAAAAGGCGTGTCCACAAAAGAGTTACGAGAGTTTTTCGCAAATGCGTTGCAAATATCGATGGTTTCTTTCAACGCACAATTTTCATATATGAAGTTTGCCGGGTAACCATCTGAGTTTTTCTTCGAATTAACAAACTTCCAAAATGCCTTAGGGTCTTCTTTAAGAGATCTTCCCATTTCGTATACATGATTGGTGTATAGAGACTTTGAAAGAGATTTGAATTCTTCGAAAAGGGCAATGTAAGAGTTGTGGTCAACTGAAGAAAGAGTTTTTAAATATACTTTCCATGCTCTATTTCTTCTATTTCGGAGCGACTTTAACTCTTTCGTATACCATGAGTGGCAAAAATTCGTATTTTTTAGTGTTTTTATAGGGATAGTGTTATTTATGCAATTATTAAGTATGGTATTAAAGTTATTAACTGCTTCGTCAATATTGCTAGATACTGATATGTTTTCAATACCAGATCTAGCTAATTCTTCGGAGAGCAACTGAAAGTTTGCCTTTCTGAAGTCCAAAGTATATGAGCGATCATAAGCGTTGCTATTTTGCTCAAGTCAAGAACTATATCCAAAGGAGGATGGTAACTATCTATATTAGATATTTCTGAACTGGATTCTAGGACAAGAGTACTAATAGCGTCAGAAGAAAATACTAAATCGAGAATTCGATTCTTTGAATTTTTAATACAGCTTACTTGCTGTAAGTCAGTTGCAATAATTCTATCCAAAAGCTGAAGCTCAGTTTGTGAAGACGTTAAAGATGCTTCTTGAAAACATTCATCCTCAGAAGGAATCCACTCTATTGACGGTAAATTAAAATCTCCGAGAAGTAATATGCTGCTATTGGAGCAAGACAATTCAATAATAAAATCTAGAGCCTTAGAGAGTTCAACATAGACTGCGTTCGCGCTTTTTGGGGGAATGTAAGCATTTAAAATATAAATAAATTTTGACTGTATGGCTAACTTTATGCAAATTAGTTCAATTGATAAATTAAAAGGAAATATAATACGTGACGATATAAATTTATTTCGAACTGCGATCAAAACACCACCTCCCACTTCTTTTGGTTTATCAACATGACGATCTTTTCTATAAACTAAGAACTCTTCATCAAAAAGTTCCGTGTCCAAAAAGCTTGAATTGAGCCAGGTTTCTGTCAAAATAAAGATGTCATGTGAAAATGCCTGGGAGTTAACATAGATATCAGCAGTTTTAGTACGAAGCCCTCTTACATTTTGATAGAAGAGGGTAATCCTATTAAGTTTTTTGGGGTTGCTTTTTTGGGTGAATTTCTTGAATGTCTATTTTTTCTAATTGAAAATTCTTTGATAAGAGCTTCAGGAGGCCAATTACCAATATCGCAAATAGAATCAAAGAACGAAGAATGTGTAACTATTTTAAATGATGAGACAAAACTATTAACTTTACTGATTTTTGTACACTTAATAGAAGTATTTGAAGGGATACAATTTCTAGCTATTAAGTGGCTTACAATCTCTTCAGGAACAATATCTGGTTCAAGTCGAGATATGGAAATTGTTTTCGGTTTGGAGACAGCTTTGATGGGCCTTGGATCGGTAACTTTATTAGATATAGTAATACAATCCGCTTCAGGAATATTGCTGGGAACCGTCACTAAATCTTCATTCGCTACCTGAACCGGACAAGGTAAATCCGAAGCATTAAGATGATTAAGGTTTGTTCGTTTAGGGGGTGGACTGGTATTTTTGATAACTAATGTGGTATCCCGACCTCTTTTCTTGCTCTTTTTGGCATCTGATTCGACATCACTGCGCATTGTTGAACTGGACTGCGCAATCAAATCATCATCCACTGGCAAACTCAATGGAGGGAGAGATTCCTGTATTAGGTCATCAGTAGATGTTCCGATATCCACGGGATCATTTGGGAGAGTCAATGAGCCAAAATTTTAGACTGCTTTGTTAAAATTAGAAAGTTTTACAATGTCTGATTTGAAATCAGACATTTTAAAAGCTAATTGAGACAGGGAGAGCTTACGGCAATTCGTACAATACCAATATGCAAATTTGGAATTTGTTATCTTCTCAATAAACGCATTAGTTGAACCAATGCATTTAGCGTGGTAAAGATTTCCACATGGTCCGAAACAGGCATATAATGGGGTTGAATTTAAGCCCTCAGGGCAGTTTATGGCAGAGCAAACCATTTCAAAAAAGCAAACAAAAATAATGAATGAAAAAAAAATTGTAAAAATTTTGAGAAATGTTAAAAAAAAATAAAAAAAAAAGAATGGAAAACACCAGGACTCGAACCCACACAGCAAAGATCTGGGGATCTGGTGCTTACTATCTGCACCACCGGCGTTAATAAATAATGAGAATAAAAAATTTAATAATAGCTAGAGCAACAGAATTTTAAAATAAGTAAAATGGGTTAAAGAAAAAAGAGAGCGGGACAACACTAAGTTACATAAAGTTGAAAGCTTAGGTTTGAGAAGAAAAAAGTAGGGGAAATAACTATTATTAAGGTATAGATGCACACACACAATTACACAGATATAATATTAGAAAGAAAGAAAAAAAAAAATTAGTTTAAATTCACTCAAATAGAGGAACACAAATTTTGGTTACTTAAAAAATCTTACCAAGCAATTTAAATTTTAATTTTAAGACATAAAAACTAGAGCCTTCGATTTTGGGCGGACGATTAATTACACGGGTACCCGTGACACGGGTACCCGTGTTTTAAGGAATTGATACCCGTGTACCCGTGTACTATTTAAATACACGTGTAAATAAAAATACACGTGTATTTAAAAGAACGTTGCTTCTTTCTGATGATTAACCAGACGTCGTGCATTATATTTAAAAAGACGCTTCGCAGCATAAAAAAAAATCATTCTTTGCCTATGCTCCGTACCAGGTCAAGCATATTTGACACCTTTTTCGATTTTTTTTTCGTCAAACAAGTGCTTAGTGGCTATTTTTCTTTTAACTGACTGTATTCTTAATTTATTTCGGATAAAAATTATAATGAAATAGTAGACAAAATTATTATCCAGAATGGCAATGGAATTGGAATGAATAAAGAAAGAAAACTAGATCAAAAAGAATGGAAGCCAGTTGTTGGTAAGTTACATAGGTAGGTTAGGTATAGTTGGAAATAATTGAATAACCTTGGTACCTTACCATTTACATAATGTTATGCATGTGAACATATATTTTTGCTTCCTGGTGTTATTGATTGTAGAGCCAGGTACGCATTATCCCTCCTGCATGACAGTTTTTCTCCAATTGATAATCTATATTTTATTTACCTTGTGAATGACGGAATTGCTGGAATTTTGAAACACAAAGTTGGAAACAAAATTTTGTACCTAATCATTTTTACTTGCGATTATAGGTACTATAAGGAAAGTTTTGGATTCGTGCAAAAAAAATTTTGAGATAACAATCAAACATTATATTACGATGATAGAGAACACCAAAAAAGTGGGTGGCACAATTCTGTCTGTCGGTCTGTCTGTCTGTCTGTTCGTCTACAGCCTAAACGGCTCAATCGATTTTCTTCAAACTTGGTACATAGTGGTTTTTGGTGATGCTGCCGACACGTTTTTTTAATTTTTTTTTAGAACCAAAAATAACGGTACCTGCATACATTTTTTTTGGCAAATTTACATAATCGTATTTTTCTCAAAAACGGCTCGACAACTTTTCTTAAAAAAAATTCAATAAATTTATTTTAGTGAAGGCTTTCTTTGGGTGGAAAACCATTTTTCAAAAATGGTTATTAATGGTACCTCCCAAGGAACCATTTTTTTAATTTTTGATTTTCTTCAAAACGGTATGACCGATTTCAATTATTTTTTTATACAAAAGCTTCCAAAAAATTTTAATAGTTGTGTGTACCAAAATTTTTGAAAAAATATTTTTTGGATTTTTAAAAAATATTTCAAATTTTTTTTTTGGAAAATCAAATATTTCGAAAACGGCACCATAGATTTTTTTGAAACTCGATATTTAAGACTTTTTTAGTACCTTCTAAAATATTTTTAGAAAAAATTTTACATTTATGAAAAAATAACGGTACCTTCCATACAAAAGTGAAAAAACCGCAAAGGAAAATATTTTTTTGCTTGAAAACGACTCCTACGATGTTGATTAAACTTTTTCGATATACTTAAATTAGTAGGTCCGTCAAGATAGCGCCGCCACAACGAAAATTCAAAAATCTAATGATGCAATAGTTAGGTGCTAGTTAGGTGCTAATTAAGTGCTGCAATCTTAGCTGAGCACTTAATTCCCTTCCCCCTCAAACCTGTGGCGGTGCTAACTTGACGTCAAGATAGCGCCGCCACAAAAGAAATTCAAAAATCTAATGATGCAGAAGTTACGTCCTATTTAGGTGCTAATTAAGTGCTGCAATCTTAAACTTGAAATGCATCAGAAAAGTGCATTCCAAAAACTTAAAATGCCTAAAAATTATTGCACATTAAAAAAAGTGGTATCAAATTAAAGGTCTCTCCAAATGCTTTTCAAAAACGTGCATCTCAACTTTTTACTCCCACTCCTTCATTCCCAAACAGGCTTGTGGAACCTTGTGGAACTTGTGGAACTTGTGGAACTTGTGGCGGCGCTATCTTGACGTCAAGATAGCGCCGCCACAAGAGATTTTGAAAATCTAATGATGCAGAAATTACGTCCTATTTAGGTGCTAATTAAGTGCTGCAATATCATTGCAGCACTTAATTCGAGTGACCCTGAAATGCACTTTAACAGTTTAGCCAAAAAGCCTAAATCGCTTAAAAATGACTCCACAAAGAAAAAAAAACTGCCATAATTAAGTGCTCCCGGAGCTCTGTTCAAAAAGGTACATCTTGAATTTTTACTCCCACCCCTTCATGGTCAAACAGTCTTGTGGACCTCGTGTGGAACTTGTGGTGATGTGGGGTAGGTTGCGCGCCACAAACGAAATTCGAAAATCTAATGATGCAGGAAATACGTCCTACTTAGGTGCTAATTAAGTGCTGTATTATCAATGCAGCACTTAATTCGGATGACCTTGAAATCAGATGCAGAAATACAAACAAAAATGTAGACTTCTTACATACGACCTTTATCCAAAAAGTTGAAACGCCATAATTAAAGTGCTGTCGAGTAGGTTGCAAAAAGTTATATTTCAATTTTTAACTTCAACCCATTAGCCCTTAAAGGGCCAAATAACAATTTTGAAGAATGCACTTCTGTCAAGATAGCACCGCCCCAAACGAAATTCGTAAATCAAATGATGCAGAAAATATGTTCTACTTAGGGACTAATTAAGTGCTGCAATATCAACGCAGCACTTAATTCGGATGACCTTGAAATCGGATGCAGAAATGCCAACACAAATGTAGACTTTTTACATACGACCTCTATCCAAAAAGTTGAAACGCCATAGTTAAGGTGCTGTTGAGTATGTTGCAAAAAGTTATATTTCAATTTTCTACTTCAATCCATTAGCCCTTAAAGGGCCAAATAACTATTTCGAAGAATGCACTTTCGTCAAGATAGCACTGCCACGATCGAAATTCGAAAATCTAATGATGCAAAAATTACGTCCTACCTAGGGGCTAATTAAGTGCTGCAATAACAACGCAGCACTTAATTCGGATGACCTTGGAATCGGATGTACAAATGCAAATACGATCTCTTTCCAAAAAGTTAAAACATCAGAATTAAAGTGCTGTGAAGCAGTTTGCAAAAAGTCATTTTTCAGTTTTTACTTCAACCTATTCGCCCTTATAATGCCAAATTACAATTTTCACGAATGCACTTCCTTCAAGACAGCACCACCACAAACGAAATTTTCAAATCTTATGATGCATAAATTACGTTCTACTAAGGGGCTAATGAAGTGCTGCAATATCAACGCAGCACTTAATTCGGATGACCTTGAGATTGGATGCAGAATTGCAAATACGACCTTTATCCAAGTTAAAACACAGGAATTCAATTGCTGTCGAGTAAGTTGCGAAAAGTCATATTTCACTTTTATACTTCAACCAATTCGCACTTTTTATGAATGAACTTTTTCCATAAGAGCACCGCCACAACAAAGATTTCAAAATCTAATGATGCCAGAGTGATTAGAGGTGCAAAAATGCTTTTACCTGGATGAAACGTCGTGAGCAAACAAAAAGATCTTGTTTCATTTATTGACCTAAGCCCAAAAACAAATACCTATATAGGTACTTAAATTAAAAAAGTTCACCTATTCTATTATATCATAAGTACATAGCTTAGATAATACATAAGTCACAATCCATTCTCTTTTTATGGGTCAAACTCCTATTCTAAGAACCCCTTAAAAACTCTTAGAAATAACACGTGATGACGAACTTAAGGCCTTCTTAAGTTCCCTTCTCAAATATATTTTTTTTTTTTTAATAATTACTATTAGATTCTACATCTTAAAATCAATTTGGAGACATCATATCAGTAATTCATTTAAAACCCTATTGTAAAACAAAATCATTCATCCAATCATATCTCGTTTTTTTCTTAGCCGCCATCATGGATTTTAATTCATAGTGAAAATACAACCAATACATTTAAAAATGAATGAAACTTTAGATTTTTTTAAATATTCAAATGTATGCGTTGATTTCAATTAGGTTCCGCCTCCTTTATGGTTTACTATGATCGAAATAAAAATTACGTATAGGTACATACTTATTAAACTGATAAGTTTTGCCTTTAGTGGGTTTCGGACCGTTTAAACGAAGGGTTGGGTATACTTAGGGTTGCAATATTTTTTATATAAAACTGTTGCATATCCTCAGGATCAAATCTATATCCTTGACGAAAGTGCATTCTTCGAAATAGTTATTTGGCCCTTTAAGGGCTAATGGATTGAAGTAGAAAATTGAAATATAACTTTTTGCAACATACTCAACAGCACCTTAACTATGGCGTTTCAACTTTTTGGATAGAGGTCGTATGTAAAAAGTCTACATTTGTGTTGGCATTTCTGCATCCGATTTCAAGGTCATCCGAATTAAGTGCTGCGTTGATATTGCAGCACTTAATTAGTCCCTAAGTAGAACATATTTTCTGCATCATTTGATTTACGAATTTCGTTTGGGGCGGTGCTATCTTGACAGAAGTGCATTCTTCAAAATTGTTATTTGGCCCTTTAAGGGCTAATGGGTTGAAGTTAAAAATTGAAATATAACTTTTTGCAACCTACTCGACAGCACTTTAATTATGGCGTTTCAACTTTTTGGATAAAGGTCGTATGTAAGAAGTCTACATTTTTGTTTGTATTTCTGCATCTGATTTCAAGGTCATCCGAATTAAGTGCTGCATTGATATTACAGCACTTAATTAGCACCTAAGTAGGACGTATTTCCTGCATCATTAGATTTTCGAATTTCGTTTGTGGCGCGCAACCTACCCCACATCACCACAAGTTCCACACGAGGTCCACAAGACTGTTTGACCATGAAGGGGTGGGAGTAAAAATTCAAGATGTACCTTTTTGAACAGAGCTCCGGGAGCACTTAATTATGGCAGTTTTTTTTTCTTTGTGGAGTCATTTTTAAGCGATTTAGGCTTTTTGGCTAAACTGTTAAAGTGCATTTCAGGGTCACTCGAATTAAGTGCTGCAATGATATTGCAGCACTTAATTAGCACCTAAATAGGACGTAATTTCTGCATCATTAGATTTTCAAAATCTCTTGTGGCGGCGCTATCTTGACGTCAAGATAGCGCCGCCACAAGTTCCACAAGTTCCACAAGGTTCCACAAGCCTGTTTGGGAATGAAGGAGTGGGAGTAAAAAGTTGAGATGCACGTTTTTGAAAAGCATTTGGAGAGACCTTTAATTTGATACTACTTTTTTTAATGTGCAATAATTTTTAGGCATTTTAAGTTTTTGGAATGCACTTTTCTGATGCATTTCAAGTTTAAGATTGCAGCACTTAATTAGCACCTAAATAGGACGTAACTTCTGCATCATTAAATTTTTGAATTTCTTTTGTGGCGGCGCTATCTTGACGTCAAGTTAGCACCGCCACAGGTTTGAGGGGGAAGAGAATTAAGTGCTCAGCTAAGATTGCAGCACTTAATTAGCACCTAACTAGCACCTAACTATTGCATCATTAGATTTTTGAATTTCCATTGTGGCGGCGCTATCTTGACGGACCTTAAATTAGTACGATCTACCATCAAAATTATAAAATCTTACACATAGCAACTATTAGTAGTACCTGTCATAGAACGTATTTTTTTATTTTGAGTTTTCTCGTTATCAGCTTAACGTATTTAAATGAATTTTCTTATATACAAATTTCAGAAAAGATTAAATAATATTGCATATCAAAATTTGAAAAAAAAATCATATTCCATCATGAATTAAAATGGCATACTTTTTCACCTCAAACTGTCAAAAGAGTTGTTTTAGCTAATTTGAATGTCGTATTTCATGCTTCTCTACATTTTTCTCTCATAGTTTCCATGTTTGTATACACAATTTTCTTAAACTCGCAGTGTCTTGAACATAAGAGCAAGTACGTGCGACCCAGTCGTGCATTTTATTTTTAAATATATTTGTCAAAAAAATTGAAAAAAGTCTTGTTCCCTTAATTTTTTTGGCAAGTGTATTTAAAAATAAAATGCACGACTGGATCGCACGTACTTGCTCTTATGTTCAAGTTGTGTGGGACTTAAGAACTTTAAAAAAATATTCAAGTAGTTATAGAAAAAGTATGAAAAGCATATTTAAATCGTTCTTTTAATAGTATAAACAGTCTGATAAATAACTTAGAGCTCAAAAAAAAGTATGCCATTTGATTACTTGAAAAAATATGAATATATGCAAAAAAAAAATTTAAATCGTTGGAGCCGTTTTCTTAAAAATTAATTTTTTATATATAAAATTTTTGTAACATTTTTCAAAAAAAAATTTGGTATGCCAATTTTGAGTATATATTAATATACATTTAAAACTGAAATTTCAAAACAATTCATTAACCCGTTTTTGAAATATTGAATTTTCAAAAAAAAATTTTGAATATTTTTTTTAAAAATCCAAAATTTATTTTTTCAAAAATTTTGGTATGCAATATTAATTATATTCTAACAAAGCTTTTGTGCAAAAAATTTTATTGAAATCGGATGAGCGGTTTATGAGAAAACCAAAAATCAAAAAAACCGTTATATGGCAGGTACCGTTATTAAATGTTTTTGGTGAATTTTTGTCTTACTAAAAGATACATGATATCTACAATAATACACTGATTTTTTTTTATCAAAATCGTTGGAGTCGTTTTTGAGATAAATAAGCTTTTCCTTAACGGTTGTATGGCAAGTACCGTTATTTTTTGAGCTAAAAAAAAAATTTCAATTTCCCCTCTGGAGAGTTACAAAAAAACCTTAAGTTCAAAATTTGAAGAAAATCGCTTCAGTGGTTTAGGCTGTAGGTTGAGGTACGGACATACAGGCAGACAGACAGACAGACAGACAGACAGACAGAACTGTGCCACCCACTTTTTTCGTGTTCTCTATCATCGTAATGTCATGTTTGATTGTTATCTCGAAATTTTTGTTTGCACGAATCCAAAACTTGCCCTATAGTACCTACAGTGGTGGACATGGAAATAGCACAAATTTTTATTCATTTTGATTTTTTATTAAATTTGAATATAAAAACAGTTTGGGCTTAACTATATAATAAGTTAGTAGATTTTTGAAAGCTAACACATTATGTGATCTATAAAAAATCCATCTTTTTGTTTTTGATCCAGTCACAACTGTAAAAAATAAACAAAAGTAACACAGTTATTTCAAAGTTGATGTTATTGCTTGGACATATAATTAGCACATTACCTGAAAAAGCTATTGAACCTTAAAATTTCAACATTTAATTTAATATTTTGTTGGAAATCCCTTGTTTGCAATGACAGCTTGACATCTTCTTGGCAAACTTTCCACTAATTTTCTGCAGCGTTCTATTGGCGTTGCATTCCAGGCACTTTTGATGTTTTCCCACAGTTCATTGAGGTTTTTAGGGTTTTGACCTTCTATTTGGCGTTCAATGTCATTCCACAGATTCTCAATCGGGTTGAGATCGGGAGACTGAGCCGGGAAATTCAATACATTGATCAAATTACCTTCTAAGCACGATTGCACCAGGCGAGAAGTATGCTTCGGATAATTGTCGTGCATAAATCGCCAGGTCAATGGCAAATTGTCGTCAGCATAGGGAATCATGTGATCTTCCAATATGTTCTTATACACATGTTGGTCCATTTTTGTGTTGATTTTGACAATTGGACCCACACCGTGCCAAGAGAAAGCTCCCCACACCATAACATTTCCCCCTCCATGTTTTATTGTCTTGAGTGTGTATTTAGGGTTGTGTTGTTGGTTAGGTGGACGCCAAACATATTTTTTTTTCATCCGACCCGAATCTGCAAAACTTCGATTCATCACTCAATAACATGTTTTTCCAAAAATTTATAGGTTTTCGGAGGTGCTCCTTTGCAAATTGAATTCTGCACTTTAAATTCTTTTTTGAAACAAACGGCTTTTTCTGGGCTATGCAGCCTCTTAAGTGATTTTCATTCAGGCGTCGTCGTATTGTTCGGGAAGACAAAGAAATTCCGTATTGTGACTCAACATCTGATTTTATTTTGCTTCGAAGTTTTGAATGGGTCTGCAGTCGAAGCTCTGTGTATTAAATTGTCCTCTTTTACACTCGTTTTTCTTGCACGCGGGGCTCTAGAAACGTTTTTTGTAGTTCCATAAGTGTCAAGATGCCGAATTGCATTAAAAACTAGTTTCCTGGAACAGTTTAATACTTCCGATATTTCACTTACGGTTCTTCCTTGAGCTTTCAACTCGTTTATTAAAACCCTTTTTTCTGATGAACAATGTGGTCCTTTCCCTTTATCTGTCGTATATTTTAATAGTCTATCGTATATTTGTATATCAACTTATTTTAAATTGATCTCACAAATAGGCTTACCGTTCCAATAAATTATGTTAAACATTAAATTATTAATCAGCTTTGAATGTAACTCGAACTGTGCTAATTAAATGACCACGCTTCAACAATGATTATTCACGACTATTGTTACAAATTCGAATAGGTAATGGAAAAAACATAAAAATTTAACGGGTTCATTTTCTCCTGTTTTCATATAATTAAAACAAAGAGAGATCCCGTTACTTTAAAATTAAAGCTCAGGCCTGTATGCAATTAACCAAATGAAGGTTAAAGTGTGCTATTTATGTGTCCACCACGGTATATCGCAAGTAAAAATGATTAGGAACAAAATTTTGTTTCAAAATTTTTGAAAACTTATTTTTCAAAAACTATTTATTGAAACAATTAAATTTTAAAATACACAAAGAATAGGTTTGTGGCTTCGAAAACAGAAAAATATACCTAGTATTAGAAATGTAGCAATTGTTGTTGTTTTATAATAATTAGTTTTCCATATAATAACATTTCTGAAAAAAAAATTAAGCTTGAAACGAAAATTTCTAAAAATTGTAAATTTTCATCTGAAAGCATACATAAAAAACTTCCTTTTAAAATAGCAAAACTATCAGAAGGTAAAAAAAACTTAAAACTATGGAATTTTATTAGGGGTGAAGAAGATATATTTTTTTTTTACAATTAGCCTAAGGCACATAGACCAATGAAACCAACCTTATTTATGTACATAATAAATTTATGGAAAATTAATATTTATTTTTTTACTAATAAAGATAATTTAAACGAATTTCTATGCATTATTTTCTTTTTCTAAATCCTTAGATTCCTTAAGGTAGGTCAGTACCTTTCGAAAGAAAACAAATAGCACTTCGTACCTAACATACCTATACTTTTTACTTAAAACCTATACAACAAGTTGGTTGTAACATGTCCAAAGCGCTCATTGAAAAATAATGATAAATATAAAGAACAAATCAATTTAATTTTAGACACAGTGAAACTGAAGAAAAAGTAGATATTATGTTCTTTACTTATATTTAAGCTTAAAAGCTCATACAAAAATTATCAAAAAAAAATTTCCTTAAAACGAAGTTTTATTAAAAAAAGAAATGCCCCAGAAGAGTAATTGTCTAACCCAAAAAAAAAGGAAATTTGTATCGCCAAAAAATTATAGAAAAAAATATTTCTCTAGAGGAAAATCTAGTTTAAACATTTTAGTTTAAATTTTGGCACCCCCTTAGTTTTGGTCCTGGATGACTCCTGTCTAGATCAACTTTGAAGTGAAATTATATTATATTAAATGTTAAATTTCATCCAAATCATAGAAGTCGTAATAATACATAATGTATACTGCAAATTGCTCTTTTAAATTCTAAAATAGATTAAAATGGGAGTGACAGTAGGCAGATTGTACCAAAACTAATTTTAAAATTCAATCGAAAAATTTCATCTAAATCGGTTGAGTAGCTTCCAAGAAAAAAAGTATTTCAATTAAACAAAGCAAAGGTTCCGTGGCAGGGGGCGGATGTATCTAAAGCCAATTTTTAAGATTTTTTTTTTCTTTCATTGAAACAAACTCTTAAAATTTCTTCAGAATCGATATAGCCGTTCAGAAAAGCCAAATAAATTTAAATATAATACAGAAACATTATAATCTGTATACAAGAAATAATATCTTACGCAATTATTTTTTTTTATATATTATTAATTTTAATATTAATTTTAGACCTAAAAATAATCCTCGAAATATATTAGTGTATGTAAGTAATTACCAAATTAAATAAAAAAACTTTTTTTATTTGAACTTTAAGAAGTAAAACAAAGCATAAATATACAAATAATACAGAAATATCTGTGTTATACGAATGTACTAGTAGAAATTCCTGTCATAAAACAATTTTTTAACTATTCAAACAATAATTAGACCGATTTTCAAGGTCCTTTGCATCCGATTTACCGATTTGTGCCAATTCCCATAGTAATTACCCGTGTATTGCTAAATACACGGGTAATTATAAATACACGTGTAAATATACAGACACGGGTTCATGTACGGATAATTAATTACACGGGTAACACGTGTATTTAAATACACGGGCATTAGGGGGCTCTAATAAAAACACATTAATTAAGCAAAACGTAATTAATTTAATTACAATTCTAAACTATTAAGTGAATTAAAGAAGAAACACTTATAAACATAACGAGATATGCATAAAATAAATAAAATAAACACAAGCGATGTGCACACACAACTAACTAGAACAAATCAGTGCTGTCCACTGGGATGTCAGATTGACTAGGTCAGTTAGTCAGCAGTTACCCGGAAGTGAGAGACTCCGCGTTATGCATTCTCCTCTCACATATGAAAGGCCATTCCGATCTGCATCCAATTTACCGGCTAGTTCAAATATACCAGCAAGTTCTATCGATCCGGTTTATCCTCCATCTTTTAGCAACCTGAGTGGTTTAGGGGCTGAAGCTTTACCACCTAATCGCATGAATTTTGGAACCCATAACGAAACGGTCGTTCCAAATGTAGGTAGGGTACCCATCTCTAGGCCAACTAGTGCAAATTTGCTCCAAGGTGACGCGCTAAAAAGGTTTTTTATCCCTTAAGGGCTTTCAAAATCAATTTGTTTTACATCTGAAGGACCCCCATTTTTTCCAACTCATATGAATCATTGTAGAAAAGGTGATATTATGGTATGGGGAGAAATTGGCTAAATTTGCACATTTGAGTTTAAGTTTCAAAGCTCAAATCTGGTTGCAATAACTCATTAAAATATTGAAAAGAGGTTTTCCTTAATTTTTTGATATTTTTGAACCCATAAACGGGACTTTTCAGCAGTAAAACCCCTCCACTCACACGGCGTGCATAGTCAAAGACTTGAAAGAGGAACAAAATATCGACTTGCTTCAATGAAAATCGTACTCACCCTTCCAAAACCTTATTGAATATTTTTGGAGATGTTTAGTAGAAATACTTAACGAGCCAGGCAATCAGTTTAAAGCCAGAAAATCACAGATTTCAGCCATGAAATTAGCCGGGATCGAAATTTAGCTGGATTACATAAAGAGACTTTAAGATGCCACGCCGGATAAAATTTATGAATATCTAATGGAAAAAAGTGACACTACCCACTACTAGAATTGCCCAACAAAATACTTTTTCAAAAAAAACTTGTTTCATTTCCCTCCATTAACTTTTATAACCAATTTCAATACGTGTGTCTATTCAGTTGACGCAGAAAAAAACAGCATTTTTCGATGTGGAATACTTTGGAAGAGAGTCGTAGAAAAAATAGCGGTGCTTTTTGTATAATTCTTTCTAATTTATCTTCCCAAAATCATAAACAAACAATCTGCATCATCAAACGATACATTAATGCACAATATTTGGAAAAAATGGACAAAGTCTCTTTGAAAATTTGTATGTCTATTCAGTTGAAGCAGAGTGTATTTAATTTGAAAAATAAATATTTAAAATTGTTGACTTATTCTGTATTTATACAATAATTATATTTTTATGGTTGTTTATCAAAAAAATAATGCGTGTCTGGAAATTATTTCTAATGGATATATGAAATTGTGAACTTATTCTGTACTTGAGCAAAATTTTTTTAAATTTATTATTACCGTTTAAAAATTTAAAATTGTAGACTTATTCTGTATTTATACAATAATTATATTTTTATTGTTGTTTATCTGATATTATTTTTAAAATATTGGTTATGTATCAAAAAAATAATGCGTGTCTGGAAATTATTTTTAATGGATATTTAAAATTGTGAATTTATACTGTACTTGAACAAAAACTTTTTTTAAATTATAATTACCGTTTTAAAAATATCCAATACTTACTTACTTACTTATCCGGCTCCCGATCCATGAAGGGTCTCTGCCTGAGATATTGCGGTCTTCCATCGGTTGCGGTCCCTCGCACGCTCCCTCCAGTCGTCGAGACCAAGCGCTCTTGCGTCTGTGACCGCCTGGTCCTTATAGCGGAGGTTCGGTCTTCCTGGTCGTCTCGAACCTGGGGGCTGGGATTCGAAGATTTTCTTGGCTGGAGCGTTGTATATCCAATATTATGTTGAAAGTATTGGATCTTTATCAGAAAATTTGGGCGTGTCTGAAAACTGTCCTGAAACCCGCAATACCCATACTACTGTCATATGTCTGCAATCTCTCAATCCATCTTGCCTTCTGGATTTTTGAAGTTCAAAAGCCAATTAAGTGTGCCATGGTCTGTTCGAAGAAGGAACTTCTGCCCATGGATATACTTATGGAAGTGTTTTGTTGCCGATACTAGAGCTAGAAGTTCTCTTCTGGTCGCACAATCATTTCTTTCTAGCTTTGAGAGTACCTTGCTGTAATAGGCGACGACCTTCTCTTCTCCTTCGTGAACTTGTGAGAGTACGGCTCCAATTCCCACGTTACTAGCGTCAGCGTCAATGATGAAAGGTTTTCCTGGTGTCGGGTAGGCCAGAACTTTTGTATTGCAAAGGCGCTGCTTAAGTTCCTGGAAGCTTTTCTCGCACTCGCTTGACCATTTGAATGGTTTGCCTTTCTCAGTTAGCTGATGCAAGCTTTTTGCGATCCCAGCAAAATCCTTGACAAAACGACGATAGTACGTGGCTAGACCAAGAAAGCTCCGGAGTTGATGTTTATCCTGTGGAGTTGGCCAATTCTTTACGGTGTCTACTTTCTCAGGATCAGTCTTCACTCCTTTGGAAGAGATGATATGTCCCAAGTATTTAACTTCAGACTTGAAAAATGCACACTTGTCTGGATTTAATTTCAAGTTTGCTTCTCGAAGTCTCTGGAGCACGGCCTAAAGATTTCCACAGTGCTCATCCAATGTTTTACCATAAATGATGACATCGTCCAAATATACTAGGCAGGATTTCCAAGTAAGTCCTTGTAAAACACACTCCATCAAACGCTCAAATGTTGCCGGAGCGTTTCATAGTCCGAAAGGCATCACTTTAAATTTCCACAGACCATTTTCTGTAGAGAAAGCCGTCTTTTCTCGATCTTCTGGATGGATTTCTACCTGCCAGTAACCACTCTTCAAGTCCAATGTTGAGAACCATTCAGCTCCTATCATCGCATCCAGAGTATCGTGGCATTCGGGCTACCTGTCTTTCTTTGTAACATCGTTCAGCCTCCGATAGGCTACACAGAATCGAGTACTTCCGTCCTTCTTTTTGACAAGAACAACTGGGGATGCCCAAGGGCTTTTAGAGTTTTCGATTAACCCATCTCGCTTTATTGTCGATATCATCTGTTCAACTTCGTCTTGTTTGGCTAATGGGAGACGTCTCGCTGGTTGTCGAATAGGTCTCGCGCCTCCTGTGTCGATTCGATGCTGCACCAGTTGTGTTCGACCAAACTACCCACTGGGTGAAGAGAGTATATCACCGTTCTCGTGAAGGAGGCTTCCAGCAATACTAAGCTGACGTTCAGTTAATTTGGATGACTTCAGAATTTTTGCCTTCATAGAGCTCACTTTCCCGGGGTCCACAGATTTTTGTGCGTCAGCTTCTGTGATCGTAGTTATTGCGGAAACAGATTCACACTTTCCAACAATTTCTCCTTTTCTTAGCTTAACTTCATACGGTTTGATGTTAAGTATTCGTACGGACACCATGTTGTTCTATGGTGCCACAAGTGTCTTCCCTAGGATGATGTTTTGGGAAGACTGTTCAGAGTCTGGTTCCACCATTAGGTATCGATGGCTACCCAAATCACCCTTTATTTTCGTCCAAACGAACACTTCTGAGGAAGAAGGCAGGCATATATCTTCTTTTATGACAGTCCTGACAGTTGATGAGTGTTCATTGCCGTAGACCATAGGAATCTCCACATTTCGGTACTTGAGAACTTTCAATTTTCATTCATTTTTCATTTATTTCGAAGAAAGATTCAATTAACAGTGATACATTAAGATTTAAATCTCTTAGAGTATCGATAATTTAAAGAACATATATTTTAGGTATTCAAAAATATGAAAAATATAAAAATATAATTCTTAAAGCTATGATAAACAATTATAGGATTTCACAGATATAATAGTATTTAATTTTGTATTATTACAAAAAAAGAAAAATTAAGATAAAATCAAATCATTTAAGTTTAAATATGAGAAATAAAATAAATCTGAGCATATATTGATTTAAATAAAAAATAAAGAAAGAAAAAGCCTATGTTATGTATCTGTGCAAAATATGTACCTAATTTTGATTTGAGTAGTGCAAGAATAGTTTCCTCCTAAAAGCTGTGGGCATGGTAGTAATTTGCAATTCATTTGGAAGAGCATTCCACAAACGAATTGCCAGATACGTAAAATGAACGCTCTGCTATGCTGTATGCAAAACGCGGTAAAATTAGTTTCAAACCTCTTTGAGAATTTCCAAAATTCAGAAATTCAATGAGATAATTAGGACACCTGTTATGGATGATAGTGTGGAGTTTCAAAACAAGCCTGAACTTCAGGTATTCATTAAGGCTTATTCCAAAGAGCGTGTGACGAAGATGGGATACACTGGAATATCTCGGAACACTATAAATAAAACGAATACAATCATTTAGAGCAACGTTCAATCTGCGCTTACACTCACAGTCTAAAATTGGGTAAACTGAACAATTAAAAGTAAAATATGGCATAACTAGTGATTTAATGAGGTGCTTCTTCATATTTGGTAGCAATAAGTCAGAAGAAGATCTCAGGGATCGTAATCCAAAGTAAATATTTCTAATGGTATCTGAGATTGCTCTACAACACGTTAGATTATTATTTATTCTATATCCTAAGTATTTTACATCCTTCACATAGATAATTACTTCATTATCTAGTACGACCGGAGGAAAATCTTTAAAGTTAAGCTCATCTCTAGAGCACAACATGGCAACAGACTTTGCAGGGTTAAGCTTCATACAGCTACTATTTGACCACGAAAGGATATGGCATAAGTCCTCATTTAACCTAGCTATACAGTCCTCCATCAAAAAAATTGGACGAAAAATATAAAGAACTACATCGTCAGCATACAAATGAACTTGACAATTGGAATTGGAAATAAACAACGAAAATATCAAAGGACCCAGAACGAAGCCTTGAGGTATTCCCATATTTGTTATAAGAGGATTAGAAATACCGATCCCAGTTTTTATACGTTGAGTCCTGTTTACTAGGTAATTACACAATAGCTTAAGTGATTTACTAGAAAAGTTAAAGTTTCTCTTAAGTTTCGAAAGTAGGATAGAATGATCAATACAGTAGCCCTGTTTTTTAGTGCATTTTTATCATTGCTTGGATAAAAGTAGCATGTTAAATACAACAACAATACGGAATTATACCAGTTTGTTGTTGTAATTAGCATGCTACTTTTTTCTAAGCGAAGATAAAAGTGCACTAAAAAACAGGGCTAGTGAAATGCTTTAGAAAAGTCTAAGAGCACCATGACACCAAATTTACCAGAATCGAGGGCAAAGCGAATATCCGATGTAACTTTAATTGCTGCAGATTCACAACTGTGCTTATTGCGGAACCCAGATTGCCACTTTGAAAGCAATTGGTGTTCATTTAAGTAGTTTTGGATTTGATCATGCATAATTTTTTCAAATAACTTACACGAATAAGATAAGATACTAATTGGCCTGTACTCCGAAGGGTTTTATTTTTTGGGAACTGGAATAACACTAGCACTCTTCCATGTATCAGGAAATTCACCACTATGTAAACAAAAGTTGAAAATATGAATTAAATAATTATCTACAATGGGGAGTATGAGCTTTTAAAACTTAGGCGGAATATCATCAGGACCAATCGCATTCGATTTTACCGATCTGACAGAATAATACAGCTCGTGAGCACTAATACAGTAAAATTTAAAAGAGTTTTCATTATCTGGCATAATAAATATATCTTGGGGAATAGAGGAACTTGAAAATGTCGGAATTAGAACACTAGACATCTCTCCAGGACTAAACGGACATTTACTTTTATTTTTGTCTTCTTTAACTCAAAGTTCTTTCAGGTTTTTCCAAAGTTCTTTAGAACTGAGGGACGGCTCAAGTTTCTTTAGAAGATATGCGCGCTTATAGTAGCGAATAGTAGAATTTACTCTGTTACGAGCAAATATAAACTGCCTTTTATTAAAATCAGTAGGATTACTCTTATATCTTCTGAGGAAACGCTCCCTTTCCCTTATAAGATACCTAATGTTATTGTTAAACCAAGGACATCGCTTAGTTCTTAATTCTCTAGTAATTATCGGGATATAGCTATCATATAGCCGGGCGAGTAGGGTGTTAAATATTGAAACTTTGACGTTCACATTCGGTGAAATATAAATTTCATTTCACTCGAAGCTGGTGAAATTCACCCTTAAATTCTCGTAGTTGAAGTCACGGCATGACCTGAAACTGAATGAACGAGTGGTATTTCGTATGTCAACGTCAAACTAAAAAGAGCAAAAAATGAAATCATGTATGAAGTCGGAAGTTGGTCTAATTTGATCATTTCCCAGAATTCTGTGCCTAGAGGTGGTTAAGAACATGTCTAATAAAGACGGGTTCACTTCTGATTTGAAACAAGTCAGCCAACTATTATTTACAACTGATAGACCCAAATGATTAAATAAACGTGTAGAACTGCTATTGATCAAAAGATTTACATTAAAGTCACCTCCAATCAAGATATCACTGTACTTGCCCGATGTCGAGAATTACTCCATGCTCTTTCATAAAGTCGATTCCAACGATGCACTCGTCACATATATCTGCTACCAGAAACAGATGTGAAAACTCCAGTTCTGCCAAACGGATTGTAAGACGAACTTCCCCGTAACCTCTAGCTGCCTCTCCTGTTACAGTTTTCAGACGGTAAGTGTTGGTGTTATGCAGCCATGTCATCTTCACCAAGTCCTTTCGAAAAATGGAGGCAGTGGCACCGGTGTCGATCGTAGCCACTTGCTTTTTGCCGTTTAGTGTTGCCTCCACAGTCAGACTTTTATTGTTTCATTTCGTCTGTGAGACCTGGATGGTGGTTCTGGGGCCATCGATACCAGAAACCAACTTCTGCCCCTCGAAGTTGGTTCTTAGTCGTTTCCCTGTTGAGAAACGGGGCGAGAAGGAGTATTGACATTGTTATTGTTAAAGTTTCTGCTTCCACAATGTTGACATGCAGGTCTTCTAGGTGGCAATCTGCACTGGCGTTGAAGATCGAAGGTCCATCTCGCTGGTTCCTTTGGAATGCAGTTCTCTGGCAAGAACACTCCTCAATTTCTAGTTCTCTTACCCGATGAACTCCTTGAGAAGCCTGTTCTGCTGCTTCCATAGTCAGGGCGAACGCTAATGCTTGAGGGAGCGTGTGTTTTCCAGCCGTTCAAATTGTTCGCTGAAGGTTGATGTCAGAAATAGCACGAACAAAGACTTCTGTTGCAAATTGGTTAATGATTTCATCTCCTGCAGCTGGATATGCCAGATGCGCCAATCGTTCGATGTCTGCTTGAAGCTGTTGCAGAGTTTCTCCCCTTTTCTGTACTCTTGTATTGAGTTGAACACGGAAGACTTCTTGCATATGGCCATCTCCAAAGCGTTTGTCAATGGCCTGAACAAGAGCGCTGAAGTTGAAATTCTTTTCTGCTGGTATGGTTTGCAGCAGCTCAGCAGCAGTTCCTCTAAGAGCAAGCAAGCGTCAGAGCTATATATTTTTTTGTCTTCGTCGTCCCAGCCGTTCGTTGCTGCAGCTGCCTCAAACTGCTACTTGTAGATTGACCAAGAAGTTTGTCCATCGAAGGTTGGTGGATGCATCTCCTTTCTCCTTGGACAGTCACCAGAACTTTCTCGAACCTTCATTTTTCTTACTTTGTCCAATTCCTTGGCAATGGATTCGATTTTATCTTCTACCTTTTCAAACTTTGCTTCAACAGTCGAGAATGGTTTATCGACACGCTCATCAAGGGCAACAATTCTGTTGTCAAAGGCACCTAACTTACCGTCAAGAAGATTTCGAAGATTTTTTTGGTCTTGGCCTTGTTGTTCTAGAAGATTCTTTTGTTCTTGGCTTTGTTGCTCGAATTGTGCAAGAAGATTCTTTTGTTCATTCCGTTGTTCTTGGCTTTGTTGTTCTAGAAAATTCTTTTGTTCTTGAAGTTTCTTTTCCTGACTTTCAAATTTGCCGAGCAGCTGAGACAGGATATTGGACATAGTCGATGTACTTACTTGCTCTTGTTATTCTTCCATTTCAATGTCGAATATAAACGTGTCCGGGTTTTTTCCACATCTTCTTAAATCTCTTGCAGACGAATTATAAGATCATTCTTTGTTCCAGCAGTAGGAAGATCTCGCTTATTCAGTTCTGCCTTAAGTTCCACTAAATTTAAATCATTCAGAAATTTAGCCATTGTCTTTTCTTATTTTTCACTTTTTACAGTCAACGTTTACTTTTCGTAACCATTTTCTGTAAATACAAATAAATTATCTGAATGCACAGATAAAATAAGTTCTTATCCCTCTTCTGACACCAATGTAATATTTTCTCGGGTTCGTTAATTAAACTTATCTATTTAACGTCCACTTATTTATTTCAAAAAATAAAACACTACTTTTCTTACTACGAACAAAACAATTTATTATTCACCACTGAAGTTAATTCACAAACTTTACTTTTCACTTTTATTACAACCAACTTTATTCATTCACGATTAAGAACAAACTGTGTTGCCGTTCAAACATGTGCATTTTATACTTGTTTGACAAACTCTGGAAAGTAGTGGAAGGATCTTCCAAAAGCTTTTATTTGACAGCTGGTATATCTGCTATAATCCCGCATATGGCGCTTCCTTCGTTTGAGAGTCGCTATAATTATAGCACTGTGACCGAAAGCTTTAATGTGTCCGTTTGTTTGCTTTTTGGAGTCGTTATAGTTCAAATATGGAAAGTCATTACAACATAGGCGCCCGCAGGATTTTGTCCAGGGGGGGGCAGACACCAAACCAATTTTGAGAGGCATATCGAATTTTCAAAAAAATGGGTATTAAAATTTTTTTTTAATTTTAATATGCAATATAATTTGAGCTTTTTGGAAGTTTTTATAAATAATTTAATTTAAATCCTTCAATCAATAATGAAAAAATCTAAAATAACGTTCTATCTTCTATGGGAGGTACTGTTAATAGTTATCCAACGTAAAATTATTTTATATTTTATAGTAGACGGCACTTATTTAACCACACAAGAATTTTTTTGGAAGTTTTTGTATAAAAAGCAAGGTTCATAGAACAATAAAATATCATTCGTTCACTCATGAAAAAGTCAAAAGGGAATGTTATTTTTGATTCGATTAAAACAAAATTTATTTCAGTAGTATATAGGATTTGTATTATAAAACCTTCTTATATAGAAACTATGCCTGGCCCCGGGCAAAAAAAACTTCCAGCTTAATGATTAGGAATTTTAATCTGTTGGATATAGTTTACAGTGAATTTTCGTTGAAAAATTCATGTAAGTTGAACTGAACTTAATACAAATTGCGTATGACAAAGCCCTCACTATGTCACTGATGAGTTCAAGTGAGTAAGCCGAACGAAACGCCAATTTGTAGGACTAAAGGCCATAAAAAGCTATTTTGAATCAATAATTCAACAAGTCCAATCCTTAATGCTAAGTCTTCTACTTGGCTGATTTATTTCAGTAGTATATAGAATTTGTATTATAAAACCTTCTTATGTAAAACAAAATTCATTTTCACGATCGAACCAAAAATGCTAGGATGTGGATCTATAAAATATGGTTCGATCCGAATTTATTATGCGAGAGTTATTGAAGATCCATTCCCGAATCTTTGAAATAAGAAATAAAAATATAATTTTACAAAAGGAAAAAGGACAGTTTCAAAAAAAAAGTTTCGAAATCCTTTGACCTTAATAGATTTCAATGAAATCTAATTGAGTGATTTCAACGAAATTGCCACATGTCGTGGTGATGATGGTGCCATTTTTTGAAACACCGTTTTGAAAATATTCGTTTCTGTTATAATTCTATCTCAGCTATCCTGTCAATTTTATTGAAATCACTCAACGAACAACAAAGTTGACATCTTTTAAAGCACCCTGTTTTGAAAATATTTTTTCTTTTTTAATTCTGTATGAGCCATCACCTGTGTGCTGTGTCAATTTCATTGAAATCTTTCAAAACAACACAACAACGAAGATATAGTAGGTACTTTTCCATTTTCTTGAGAAAAAATGGGTGTTCATACATACATCTGTCAAAACTTGTATGGAAAATTTGACAGATTTACCCAGTTTACAACTTTACTACGTTTATGAATAACCTAGAACATTTACCCGGAGGAAAGTACTGACAAGCAAGTTGGCTACATACACTGCTTGTCAAATTCGTAATTTGCATTCCACTTGCCTCCCACTTGCTTTCCACTTGCATTCCACTTGCTTCTCAACTTGCTTCACTACTGGCTTCAAAAATTCCATGCCAGTTGATGAGCAAGTTGCTTGGGCTTATGTGTTAGTGAACAAATGAGTGAGGCCGTGTGGCCTTGGGGTTAGAAAAATTAAAATGTATGCTGAGGTAAATATATATTTTTTTTTAAGTGTAAGCTGACCATAAAAAAAATAATAAATTCTCCGGCACTATAGGCCCCTTTCACACGAGGAAACTGAGTTGCTAGCAACTTTCAGTTTCAGGGTGAGAAGCAGAGAATATCAAATAGGTAAAGAAGCCAATCCCTTGTAAGCTTCACCCTCCAAAACCCATTTGTGTACATTGTTGTATTTGTAATTTCATTTCGTGTTGAAGAATAGATGTGAATTGCAACAACAGCTGTTTTCCTTTGGAGGTGGCAAAGTACTTGTGAGTAAGTAGATGAAAACCCTAATCTAGTACTACCAACTGCACATGCTCTAATGTGCGAGTAGATATACATTTTACATGGGAAAGCAGTTTGATGTGTTCCATTGAAAAAAGCTAGCAAAAATTACAAAATTTTGCACTTAGCAATTATTAATAGTACCTGTCATAGAACGTTTTTTTTTATTTTGAATTTTCTCGTTATCGGCCAAACGGATTTAGATGAATCTTTTATGTACAAATTTAAGATAAAATTAAATAATATTGCATATCAAAATTTTCAAAGAAAAAGTTTTTGGATTTTTAAAAAAAGTTTCAATTTTTTTTTTGAAAATTCGATATCTCAAAAACGGGCTGACAATTTTTTTAAATATTGTTTTTATAAACACAGAAATATATACTCTAGATTTGCATACCAAAATTTGTTCTTTAAAATGTTTTAAGAATTGTATATATAAAAAATTTATTTTTTAAAAAACCGCTCCAACGACTTTAAATTTTTTTCCCATACAATCATATTTAATCAAGAATTAAGACGGCATTCTTTTTTTCTACCTCAAACTGTCAAAAGAGTTGTTTTAGCCAATTTAAATGACGTATTTCATGCTTCTCTAAATTTTTCTCTCATAATTTAAATGTTTTTATACACAATTTTCTTAAACCCGCAGTGTCTTGAACATAAGAGCAAGTACGTGTGATCCAGTCGTGCATTTTATTTCTTTTGGAGTGGCAGTGATATAGAATGTTAAATTTGTGTCAAAGAGTGAAGAACTGTTTCCTTCAGTTCAATATAAGAATAGGTTAGTTTGATTTGTAAAACTATTTGTCTTAGGAAGATTTAACTAGATTAATTTTCAATCTTCAAAGACAAAAAAAGCAAGTAGGTATTTGTTAAAATTCAAAGTAAAAAATGCAAGTTGCGTGGTAATGCCAGGGGGGTAAATCATGAACTCAATAAAGAAGCTTTAATATCCAAATATATCGAAACTAAGGATAATTTCAGATACATTTGGCATGATCCAGAGCCAGGAGTGGGCAAATCATGAACCCTGACAAAAAAGACAAGTACATAGGTTGTTCTTAAAATTCATAGTAAAAAAATGCATGCAAAAATGTGGGAATGCCAGGGGGGGGCAAACATGAACTCAATAAAGAAGCTGTAAAGAAAATATCCATATTTTCCAACAATATCGAAACTAAGGATATTTTCAGGTACATTTAGTATGATCCAGAGCCAAGGGGGGGCAAATCATGGAGAGAAGGCAAAGTATTTGTTAAAATTAAAAGAAAAAAATGAAAAATTTCTTAGTTGTGTGGTATTGTCCAGAGCCAGGGGGGGCAAATGCCCCCCCTTGCCCCCCCCTCCGGGCGCCTATGCATTACAATACTTTATAATGAATTGAGAATACCTACATACCTAAATACACTACTTACCTATCTGTTCTTAAAAGAATAAACAAAAATAAATCAATTTGATTTTGATAAAGAAACATAAAAAAAGAAAAATTAGTATAAACAACTTTTAGAAAACCTTTTGATAACCATTACCTAAACCTACCTTTATAAATCTGCATATTATTTTATTTGAACTTTGATTTAAAATTAATATCATACACTTTCATTTGTTGGTAAAATTAGTTTTTTGAAATTATCCACAAACCATAATAACGGGTGATTTTTTAAGAGGTTTAGAACTTTAAAAAAAAAAAAACACAAAAAATTCGAAAAAATGAATGAAATATTTATTTGAATCGATAGTTTGAACCTTGCAATTTAATGTTTAAAGATAATTTCATGCAAATGTTGACCGCGGCTGCGTCTCAGGTAGCCCATCCGCTGAGTCCAATTTTGGCATACTCTTTCACACATATCGGCCGGTATCTCACGAATGAATGCATGGATGTTGGCTTCCAGTGCGTCAATCGAAGCGGGCTTGTCCCTATAGACATTAGCCTTGACATACCCCCACAAAAAATAATCTAATGGTGTCAAATCGCACGATCTAGGCGGCCAATTGACCGGCCCGAAACGTGAAATTAACTGTTCACCAAACTCGCCTCGCAATTGCGCCATTGTTTCGCGTGCTGTGTGGCATGTGGCACCGTCTTGTTGAAACCACATATCATGCAAGTCAAGAACTTCCATTTCGGGCAAAAAAAAGTTTGTTATCATCGCTCGGTAGCGTTCACCATTGACAGTAACGCTGCGATTCGCATCATCTTTGAAGAAATATGGCCCAATAATGCCGCCGGCCCATAAACCGCACCAAACAGTGGCTTTTTCGGGATGCATTGGTAGCTGTTGCAATGCTTCTGGCTGATCTTCACTCCAAATGCGGCAATTATGCTTATTTACGTACCCATTCAACCAAAAATGAGCCTCATCGCTGAACACAATTTTTCGATAAAAAAGCGGATCCTCGGCCAGCTTTCCAAGAGCCCATTCACCAAAAATTCGGCGTTGTGGTAGGTCGGCTGGCTTTAGTTCTTGCACCAGCTGTATCTTAAAAGGCTTTACGCCCAAATCCTTCCGCAAAATTTTCCACGTAGTGCTGTAACAAAGGCCTAACTGCTGGGAACGGCGCCGAATCGACATTTCGCGGTCTTCTGTCACACTAGCTGATACGGCCGCAATATTTTCTTCACTACGCACAGTACGTAAACGTGTTGGTGGTTTAATGTCCAACAAAGTAAATTTGGTGCGAAATTTGGTCACAATCTTCCGAATAGACTGCTCAGAAGGTCGAGAATGCCGACCATAAAATGGAAGCAGCGCGCGATGAACATTTCGAACCGAGCACGAATTTTGATAGTAAAATTCAATAATTTGCAAGCGTTGTTCATTTGTAAGACGATCCATGGTTAAATTGCAAACCAAACTGAAGCTGTTTGACAGTGACACAAGGTACTAAACACACGTCAGCTGTCAAAACCAGTGTTGCCAAAACCAAACCAGCTAAAAAATCACCCGTTATAAGCTTTCTTATGTATATACTTAAATAACATAATATTCGAATTGGAAATTTGTTTCTTGATTGGTTTATAGGGTATATTGTTAGCTTTTTTTTTGTATTTAATTTTTTGTAAGTTTTCTTTTTCTTTATTGTGAATAAAACGGATTGTGAAAATTCCTATGTATATAATATGAAATGAAAGCTTACTGAATTTTGGCGTTCAGATTTTGAACAATTTTCTCGGAAGTGGATTCACTACATTTGCAGGTCTAGCTAAACGTTAGTATGGATTGCTGAATCTTATCCAAAAAGGGTAGATGTGGTGGGGGTTTTGGAGAACCCCTAACAAAGCGAAGATAGGGTGACGACATGTGAAAGGGTTAGTTGATAATTTTCAAGTGGACATTAGGGGGCTATTGCAAACAAAATACGAGGCCGCAGTAGCCATGGACGTATCACAGGGTGATGCGTGGGCGGGTTAAAGCCTCAAGGGCAAACAACATCTTGTCCTTCCCTCTTCCAGGGTTGCCACTTCAACTTTTTTTCTTCTCTCGCTCAATCTTTTGGAGCTTTAAATTCAAATACTATAAGAACCTTTTCTTTTCAATCAGGATGACATTCGGTCTCAAGATTTTTGTTTATATTCTTGAGCCTTTTCAATCGATATTTAGTTTTTTTTTTATTCGGCATGATTTTTTTCGACGTAACACACGTTCTAGCTACTCTGGCAAGATCCTCACCCAATCCGACGAGCGCAGCCTTGGCTTAAGCAAGCATGCCGAGCCATGAGTAGTTAGGACTTCCTCCACTGCAGCTGCCAGGATCGGCCGGCCTATGGATTCCTGTACACCATAGGCCGTAATGGTGGCATAAGGAGTGGAGGTTTGCAGGGACACAAAATGAATTTGATAGTATGTGCTTTTACGATGGTGTTTTGAGGGTTATAGCACCTCCCCTTTAGGGATGGTATATAATCCTTTCACAAGTGTCCTTGTGCGAACATCCAGTTTCGTTACAGGTGGCGCCCAACGTGGGGCTGAATTCGTCCTTTTTAGTAAAGAAAAGGACATGCCAAAAACAGAAAAAAAAAACATTTTTAACTTTGTTTCCTTTATAGTTTTTTTAATTCGAATTTTTGTGGTGAATGAATCCGAAATAGCTTCATTTATTCGTCCAGTGGATGTGTGATAAAGTCCCTGTGCAGGCTGTTGCGAATAAACTCAAGCTTCTGCAGAAATTCATAGAATTGAATAGGAAATTTCACTTTTAGGATTAATCCGGTTTTTGGAAATTTTATACGAAGCTTGTGTTGAGCCTGAAGCTAAATTTTTTTTTGGTATTGAGTGTTTGATAGTGCTCAACCCAAAGCTGAGTTTCATAACTGGCTTTGGATGTGAGTACAACAACTCGTTAAACAAAACACAAAGTTTTTTTATTCGGCATGATTTTTTTCGACGTAACACACGTTCTAGCTACTCTGGCAAGATCCTCACCCAATCCGATGAGCGCAGCCTTGGCTTAAGCAAGTATGCCGAGCCATGAGTAGTTAGGACACCCTCCACTTCAGCTGCCAGGATCGTCCTATGGATTCCTGTACGCCATATGTCGTAATGGTGGCATAAGGAGTGGAGGTTTGCAGGGACACAAAATGAATTGGATAGTATGTGCTTTTATGATGGTGTTTCGAGGGTTATAGCACCTCCCCTTTAGGGATGGTATATTATCCCTTCACAAGTGTCCTTGTGCGAACATCCGGTTCCGTTACAAAGTAGTGTAGAGATATTATATTAGATGGTGCAATTAAGAGAGAAGCGGAAGGTGTGGAAACTGGCCATATCCAATCATTTGTAGCAAAACTCTTCATTTCCAAATTTAATTGTTAAATATCTTTTGCACGGAACTTCTCATATATTTTTGCTCTTAATCATAACACACAGATTTAAAAATCTTTTATTATACAAAATAAAATCTTTTCTAATAACTTTCATTTAGCCGTATTAAGTTTTTCTCCATTTGCACAAAACGAAAATTTTGGATATGACGAGTTTTGGTTCTCAACTACTAATTTTATTTGAATAGAAACTGAAGGCGTCTAGGCTGCTGTCTAAATTTGTTAATTACCTTGTCAATAAATTCAGTGTCCTCCTCTATTCTTTTCCTGTGAACACTGAGCATACACAGGCCGCTTAGTCTTGCGTCTCCCATAGTTAGCGATTCGAGCGCATTAGATTTATCTTTGGCAGAAAGTTATTGCAATTGCAGATTGCAGTTAAGTAAACTGGCCAGATGAATTAAGCAAGTGTATGTTTAAAAATTCGGTTTGGAGCCGATTGCAGTTATATTATACCTATTCAAACAAATACCTACCCGACCCGAGCGATTTGAATTTGACATACCTAAAGCGTGGTACACATTATCAAACCTGAGTGTCAGCCATGTTGGATATCAAACAGAACTGACAATGTGTACACACTGAATGATGGTTTGACACTCAGAACTGTCTGCTCACAAAATTTTTTGATACTGCGTGACAACCCTCGGTTTGTTTGGTGGTTGCTCGATGATATGTACACAATTTCATTCATGAGCCGTCATTCACGGAACAAAACACGAATTTTTATAGCGAATTAGTGGAAAAAGTGCAAACAAAATAAGAAAAAGCTCATGTGAGTCATGTAAAAAAAGAATTAACACGATTCGTGGCGAAAATAGCCTCGAAATAAAAAGAAACTATTTTCTGAGAGTAGTGGAATTTCTTTGCCTGACGCCCAACAGAACTGATAAGTGTGTACGCGAAACTTTTCAGGCAGGTTTGATATCCAACACGCGTGACACTCTGGTTTGATAATGTGTACCACGCTTAATATAGGTACATTGTGTACCTATGATTCTGTATTTTGCATCAGTAAATAGTATAATCTGTAGTTGCTGATGCAAATGCACTTCATGCACCCCCTTGAAAGAAATCCTGGCGGCGCCCATGTTGGAGTGCGTAACTGGAGGAAGCTAGCTAGGGACCGAGCTGGCTGGAGAGGTTTGTTGGTTGAGGCCGTAGTCCACCCTGGACTGTAAGCGCCATCTAAAGCAAAGTAAGTAGGCAAGTAATTTTTTGGATTTGTGCAATTTTTAATGAATATTTTTCCGCTTCGTTTTCGTAACAAATAACATTTTTTTTTTAACATTTTGATATGCAATATTATTTGATGTTTTTGGAAGCTCTTTATTAATAATTCAATTTAAATCCGTTCAACCAATAATGAGAAATTTCAAAACCCAAAATAAAAAAAAATTGAAATAGTTTTTCTTAAAAATAAAAAAAACAATCCTTTTTAGAATATTTTTGTAGTAGATACACATTAGGTACTATTTAAACTTTTTGTAAGCTTCTGGAAGAAAAAAAATTTGTATGGGAGATACTATTAAAACCTATTTTTCGAAAAAAAAAGTTTACTACTCAAATTTTGTATTTACTAAAAGTAATTTATTGTTTTTTTTTAATCTGTTGAGGGCCATTTTTGAGGAAATTTAATTGGTGAAAATAATTGCATGGCAGGTACCTACCGATAAAGTTAATTCTAAGAGAATGAAAAAAAAATTGTATAGGCATTTACCAAAAAATGCTATGAACGATATATGTAAGGAAAATCGATTAAACCGTAAAGGCTGTAGCCGAATAGTCAGACAGACAGATAGAAATGTGAAAACACTTTTTGTGAAAAACACTTGTGTAATAAATAAGTGGACGTTTTAAATAAAGTAAATAAGTTTCATTAACGAACCTGAGAAAATGCTACAATCTATATAATAATACGCTTAGCAAAATGTATTGAAATTCTTTCAGTACACTTTTCTCCGTAAATACTCAACGCAAAAGCATGAATTCAGTACTGTTCGAAAGGTTTTATCCCAGAGATGTGCAGAATCTAAAAATTATTTGTCCATGTAGTAGTTAAGGTTGGTAATGGATATTTGAATTTTTTTGAGGTTATTGATTTTTATCTTTTTAAGGGTTGTGCTTAGAAGTATGAAATTTTGGGAGATGATGAAGATTATTGATTGGGATTTTTGGTGAAAAAATGGAAATTCTAATATTTGTTCAAAGATAACTCATATAAAAGAAATACATGTTTTTTGCACAGTATACTTCGCCTTAAAAGCTATTGTGAGGAAGTTTCAAATTTCATTTAGTGGCGGTTAGGGTTTAAAATTTGAATAATCTAATGCGATCCATTATCTACATTGGTAGAGTGGCTTGAATATCAGCTAGACGTAGTTGTCCCAAACTGCTGAGCTTCCGGTGGGAGTTTTTTTTTTTAAATATCAGAGTCAGTAGGTATATTTAGGAATCCCGAACGAAAAAAAAGGGAAAATTACTTCAAAAAAATGGTGACCAGACTGAAATAATTTAAGCGGAGTTCAGGAAATTAAAGTATAAGGGATTTAAAAAAAAAAAGATGAAATAAAAATAAACAGAAAAAAAAATATATAATGTATTAGAAAATTTAAATAATAAAAAAAGGTAAAACAAAAAAAATATTTACAATAAGTGGGATTCGAGCCCAGAGGTCCAAACACAGGAGATCGACCAGCTAGGCTAGACCATGCAGCCACGTTGGATCTGGAGAAGGGTGGATCCAGTAGAGCACAAACGCCAAGGTTTTTGGAAAGGTGGGCTTGGAAATTGGATAAAGAAACTGGAACTAGGAAGGATTCGTTAACTAATACAAATGGCTCACTAGTGTAAGTGGCTAGGGATATATGGTAGTTCTTGAAGGATTTTGACTGGAGAGGCCCAAATTTGAAACACCTATTTTTGAAAAATTCGAAAATGCTTTTGGAAATCAAATTTGGATTTTTTTGGTTTAAAGCCTGTCCAAAGTCCCCGAAAACAAAAGCCGGAAGCGCTTCCATGTTAAAAAAAATGATCGAAAATATGTGTAAGCCAGGAAGAAGGGAAAGAGTGCTGGATGGAAGAAGCCAGTTGGTTTTGGTCAAACGGTGTGCTTGGTTCAAGTGCAATTTCGGAAAGTGTTCTAAGAAGAAAAAAAAGGAGTACGGTCGCCGAAACTTTACAATAAGGAAAAATAAGTGAAAAAGAAAAATCGCGGAAAAAGGTAATTATATTGTGAAAAAAAGGAAATTTCATAGTGCTTAGGAAATAAAGCCAGCCAGATACTTCTTCAGGCTACCGTGCGAATACCCTTCATCCACGCCAAAACGAATTTCTCTGAAAGGCTAGGCGCTGAACCACCAAACTACACGCTCAAGTGCCTGAGGAAGACAAGACACGCAAGAAAAAAAAACAAAACACCACCGACCGAAACCAACGCCTACAACTTGGACGAAGTACCTCTTTTCAGGGTCAACCACCACAAACCCTAAATTGAGTACCCTATGAACGTCCTCGAACAACCTACAAAACAAGAAAAAAATTTAATTAAATAAATATAAAACAAGACCAGACATACTCTTCAGCAGCCTTAGGCTGCTCTGGGCCCTATATTCTCCACAGAGTTTCGGGTACAAAGAGGAAATACGGTGAGAACCAACGACCTCGACATCCGCATTAGAACGAACTCACCAGCAGCAGCAGTGGTATACACTGGAGATAAGATTGCCAGCGACACGCCTGTAGTAGCAACTACCTACACTGATGTTAAGTCTGCCAACTACACGCCAGCGGCTACATCCTAAACCCTTGCCACGAATCGACATACGCTACTGCATTAGGTGTTTATCCAGCAATAAGATCGCCAACAGCCTTAGCTTCAATTGTTAGTGTTACTGCATCAGCATTTTATTTATCCCAGGCTTACAACACATTCGGTAACAATCTCGACACCATACATATCAGCAAAACCATACAACTTCTACACCACCTCCACATCTTTAGACAAGGCATCCAGCATAATAATAGAAACCGATACAACATCTACTTCAACATATTTAACAGCAAAACCCTCCAACCTCAACAGCACCCAAGTTAGCAACAGAAACATGCAGCCTCATCGACACCTTTAATCCACAAACATAAAACAATCAACACAGTCATCAAAAGTTAATTCCTAAAAGCTAAGTACCTTTTACTCAGTTTCAGTATTAATATTTTTATTAGATCTTACATAAATTTTCAACGTAAATACCTTAAATTAAAAAAAAAACGTATATTAAAATAAAAACTAAGTTAAACAGTTAAATTTTAAAAAGACTTAAAGTAAACTGACTTATAACAAATAAAAACAAACTTGTAAACTAAATTAGATAGAAGAAGAAGAAGGAAACCTATAATCCTCTAGATTAAGAAATATTTTTTTGTTAGCGAATCGTTTCAAATCCCTTCAAATTTGATGAATATTCTACAGGTTCTACAAACTATACACGTATAAAATTAAATCAACAACATATGATATTCGCCAAACCAAATGAAGCGGTGCACCACATCTTTGGACTTCGGCCGAATCATTAATCATCTTCACATCAAGTAAATTAAATATGTAATAAATTTCAAAGCTCTTGGTATGTTTTTTTTTATTGATTTCAATTTGAAAGTATTTGTTCGAATTCGCTCTAATATTATATCAAGGCACAAACAGTTTAAAGTTATATTAGTTTGTTTTTTTTATTGAATTTTTGGAGTAATTTTGCTATAAAAAGATGTTACAAATAAGTGCGAATCAATATTTATATTATACTTTTAGGCGGTTTTGCAAAAAAAAAACACCATTGAAACAGATTCACTTGTTATCTATATAATAACGATCTGAGTCGCTGTGATAGGTCTTATATTTTTGTTGCAAAAAGCTCAAAATATGTATACCTTTAAAATTTTTATTAAGTACAAATGAAAATTTTTTGTCTTAAAAGTTGTGAATTAAAATTAATTAAATTAAAATAAAATTATACATTTATACATATATACATATGGGTGATTCTCTGCCAACTGCGATTCTTTTTTTAGAAAATTTTCAAAAACTAAAACTTCTTGGAAACAATTTTTGTTTTGTGTTTGTGGCTTCATTAAGTCAGAGTATCATATCTGTAAAAGCATTTTGCTACAACTTTTAGAGAACAAAAAATATAGTGAAATGTACTAAAACTAGTATAGACGATAATGACACTCTTTTTCTTTGTTTTCTTTTTAATTTTTTTCCCCTCTTTTTGACCATATTTTTGTTGAGATTCTTGATTTTCTAATACGTTTTGACATCTTGACATTTCTACTTACCTTTTTTTCTTTAAAAAATTATCGCTTTTTCGTTTTTGAAGTCTGTTTTTCTGAATCGCAACCCTTTTCCTTGTGCTGGGTTATTACTTGGTTTTTATTGCACGGAATGATTTTTTTGGGCTCGTCTGAGGTATTGCTACCGTTCTCATAAGGAAAATTGGTAGAAGAAAATATTATTGCAAAGAGTTATTTAATTATATTTATTTAAAGCTCAGTAAGTATTTAAATGCCACGGTACTGACATCCACGGTACTGACATTTAAACAGTTTATGTAACCTCACTTCTCTATGCTTATGAGAAATAAAATTTCCAGGACAATTTTAACTTGTGCCGTTAAAAGGAATACAAAATTCTGATAACCAACCAGAAACAAAATTTGTGACATACCTTCATCGCATGCAAACATATCACTCTTAAACTACAACAACGTACCAAAAACAAAATTACTGTTCTTAAATATACATCAATAGTGTCTCTTTTAGAAAACTACAATACATACGTGTTAAAGCTAAAACAAAATGGCGGTTGAGCGGGAAATCTTTTGAATTCAAAAATAAAACTAAAACCTCGGACAACATTCATTCATGATTATTTTATTCAGCTATAAGTATTTTGACTAAATTTTTGCATTATTTTGTCAAACAAGTATTGCACTCAAACTTTTCTAAGGGCAACATTTCTATTCATTGAACTATTTCATTCGAAAACAGTAGACGTAATCGGAAAAACAAGGATCGGACATGCCACGGTACTGACATTTTGAACATACTTTTCCAAGCCATATCGAAGAAGTTGCAAATTTGGTCATGATATTGAATGAAGATTGTAGTAAATAGCCATTTACACAATCCAAACCAAAAATATATACGAATATTTTACATTAAACAACAAAAAAAGCACTGGACGCAAAGAATCACAGTTGGAACGGAATCACCCATATACCCATACCTACATACACCTTTATATACCACAAACTTATTATATAATTCAAGTTTTTATACAATTTTTGTGGGAACGGGTCGTTATTCTGTATTCCAAAATTCTGTATGAACAAAATTCTGTATTTGAATAAAAAATTCTGTATGAACATAACTCTGCATTCCATTATTCTGCTTTTCCATTATTCTAAAATTCTGTAAATCCAGAATTCTGTATTTCAAAATTCTGTAAATCCAAAATTCTATATATTTTAAAATGCTGTAAATCTAATATTCTGTATTTTAAAATTCTGTTCATCCATAATTCTGCTTTTCGAAACTCTGTAAATCCAAAATTATAAATAAAAATGTTGTAATAATTTTAATTTTAAACAGGATTGTCTTCGTTAAACAACTTTTATTCAATCAACAAAAATTACAAAGTATTGCAAAGATAAACGTTCAATAGATAGCACAAAAAAACAATAAAAAAAAAACACAACAACAAAAACAAAACAAAATGTATAACTATGTATATAATTTAATAAATACTATATTATAAAGATGAAACATTTATTTGTTTGTTTGTTTGTACCTATGTACAAATCTGGAAATATTTAACCGATCCTGAAAATTCTTTAATAAATGGAAAGATAATGTCCGTGAGTAACATAGGCAAAATTTTATTTGGACACAAATTAATTGCAACGTTAAAATCTAAATGTTTGTACTTTTTTTTGGGGTATTTGTGAGTTTTTGATTCTTATATTTCGAAATTTCAAAATTTATATTTGAGTTTGAAAGGTTATTCTAAGGGGAAGGCTTAACGGTTAAGAAATTCAATTTGTAGGGATAAATGGGGTAAACACAAAAATGGTATGAGATAACAAAAATGATTTTTCTGTTTGATAGAGCTTACTAAGAGGATGTTGTCTTCATACATAGGGTGAAATGGGGTAGAAATTAAAAATGAGTATATGATTTAAAAAAAAATTTAAGTTGTGAAGGTCATTATTAAAGGCTTAAGGACTGAAGACATTTCAAAATTTAAATACCTATGGTGTGAAATTGGGTTTGTAAAATATGGGATCTGATTTTAAACGTACTTTTATTTTTTGAAAGGTTATATGTAGAGGATATCATTCGACAATTTTGCCTAACCGAGCAAAGCCGGGGTGGGCCAGCTAGTAATTTAATAAAGATGAAGATTCTTGACTAACCTTTTTAAATACTCAGTCTCACTTAAAGCTCTTCTTTTTTTGATATTGAAAAAAGTGCGCACTTTTGTTCCGAAGTTCTGTAAATGATAAAAGAAAAATAGTTTTGATAATGAAAAAAGTGCGCACTTTTGTTCCGAAGTTCTGTAAATGATAAAAGAAAAATAGTTTTGATAATGAAAAAAAGTGCGCACTTATAAATAAAAATAGTTTTGATAATGAAAAAAAGTGCGCACTTTTTTTCATTATCAAAACTATTTTTCTTTTATCATTTACAGAATTTTGGAATACAGAATTTTGAAATCCAAAATTTTGAAATACAGAATTATGTATATACACAGAATTTGGAAATACTGAATTTTAGATTTACAGAATTTTGGAATACAGAATTTTGAAAACTGAATTTTGGCACTTACAGAATTTTGGATTTACAGAATTTTGAAATACCGAATTTTGGGTTACAGAATTTCGCAATCCGAGTTTTGACACATACAGAATTATGACCCCAACCCCTATAATACACCTATTACTAAATACAAAAAACTATAGCATTGAATATTAAAAGTCATTTATTATACAGGGTGTCCCGGACCTGAGTGGAAGTATTTAAGGGCGTGGTTCTTGGGGTTATTCTAAGAAAAAAATGTATGGGAGGAAAGTTGTATCTCCCCTCCCTGAGGCAGGGGGGGGGGGGGCAGTTTCTGAAACATTGACTTCAAATGCAAAAAAAAAACATTTAAAATCAACGAAAACACATCTAATAATGTGCTATAGTTTTTTTTGAAAGTTAATAATCCATTATTGCATTTGGTTTTAAAATCAAGTTGTTCAAGCGAATAGTTTTTGAGAAATTAAATTTCAAAGTCAAAATTAAAAAAAAAAATTGTGACTTTTTTTCTTAAGTCGATATTTTTCAAAATTTTACGTAATTAAGAGCTTTTTTTGTGTTCAATATTCAATGTCCTCATTATTTTTTAGTCCATTATAGTAGGGGAGCCCACTAAGGGATTTCGGGATTTACTCGAGCGCGTCAGATTAGTATAAGGGGGGGTACCTTGCACCCTGCTGAGTACCTCCACCATACATATATCAGTCCTCTATGTAGGGCCGGGCGCCTAGGGCAGGTTGTCAGATTAGTAAAAAAAAATCGATAGCTCGAAATACTCGAGCGCGTCAGATTAAGATAGGGTAGGTTTATTACATGCTGAAAAGTGTGTATTTCAATAATCTGACAATTTGAGTGTGACCTAAGGTAGTAGGAGGGTTACAAACTTGCAAAAAAAAATTGTCACCTGGACATTCTCGAGCGCGGTTGAATTTTTTTTATTGTGAAGCAAATAATTCTAGGATAACGGGAAAAGTATAATCTGCCATTTCTCTCGTCCCGGTTTGGAGGTAGAGGTGATTTTCGAAAAAAAACGACTTAAGTGGAAAAATAAATATTAAAAATCAACGACAATACTTAGAATGCAAAAAAATAACAGTTTTAAAAGCCAGAAATCTCTTCTTTAATCCTGATACTGATACTACTTTTTTATGAGATTATTATATTATATCATTTTGAAGCTGTTCCTATTAGTAGCTATTGACATTGGAAACAGAGAATACATTCAAAGTTATAAAATGCAAACGAAATTTGGCAAACACCGAAGCTCGCACATACCCCAAATCCTATAGTGAGCCCAAGCAGGGCGGTTGCATACATAATCTTACTTTTAAAACGCAGCCGTAATGCTGGCAGTGCAAGCAAATTACAAATATCTCAAAAAAGTAGTATCAGTAGCTTGCAATTTTTTCAAAAACTAGAAGACACAGAACCTTCCGGTTTTTTGTGTTCGATTTTAAATTAATATGAGCATTGACCACAAAAAGAAAATTTAGTTTTCACTTCACAATTTTTAGAAAAATTGATCCCAACATTTTGTTTGCGTTTTTTTATCAAAATTTACAGTTTGTATGCGAATATTTTGAAAACTATTGACATGAATAATTAAATTTAAATGTAAGATAAAAGAACAGATTTTTGGCTTTTAAAACTGTTATTGTTTTGAATTTTAAGTATTGTCGCCGATTTTTAATATTTTTTTTTTCCATTTAAGTCGTTTTTCTCGAAAATTGCCTCTACCTCCTAAACGGGGCAACATAGATCCCCCTCCCATAGTAAGAAATGCTTGTACATATTTGACCCTTCTAAAAAAAAAACCGTTTTCAATTTCTGGCGCCCAAGTTATTATACTCTCCCCAGTGATTGAAAAAATCCTGAATAAAAATGTTTCTTCTTTTCAAATCGTCAGATTAAGAAAACCCCTCCAGATAATCGTCAGATTAAGGTTCAGCACATGTAGGACATCAAGTTGAACCACATATATTAAAATCTGACGCGCTCGAGTATTTCAAAATGGCGATTTTTTTTTGCATTTTCAAGAAGCTGCCGCAAGCTTGCGTCACATCCGAATCGTCAGTCTTTTGAATGTGAGCATCCTTGGGGGTCACTTAACATCCCCTATTAAAATCTGACGCGCTCGAGTAAATCTATTTGTTTTCCAATTTCTACACTCCCATGCAGCCACCCCCACCACGCAAACTGGCAGATTAACATACCACCGTTATTAGAAAGACCCAGGCCATATACACTATCAATATCTGACGCGCTCGAATATGTCCACGTGACTGTTTTTTTTTAGCATTTTTGAACACCTGTAGATGCTCCCCCCACCGATGAAACGGTTTACTTCACTAACATTTTTTTCTCTCCATCATCAAATCTTCAAAATCCATTAGGTCCCAACGACGCTCGAGTAAATCCACATTTAGCATCGTGGGCTCCCCTACTATTACCGAAAACAAAATTTAAAAATCTTTCTTAGTTTTTGAGAAATTGAGAAAAAACAAAAGGTACTTTTCCCTAATAAGCCCGAAAAAATGAATTTAGTCATAAATTATCCATAATTTAACCCTTTTTTTCGGGCTTTTTTGGTAAAAGTACCTTTTGTTTTTTCTTAATTTCTCAAAAACTAAGATAGATTTTTACATTTGGTTTTCTATAATGGACTACAAAATAATGAGGACATTGAATATTGAACACAAAAAAGCACTTAATTACGTAAAATTTTGAAGAATATCGACTTTAAAAAAGAAAATAACAATTTTTTTTAAATTTTGACTTTGAAATTTAATTTTCAAAGACTATTCGCTTAAACAACATGATTTAAATACCAAAATCAATAATGGAGTATTAGCTTTCAAAAAAACTATAGCGTATTATTAGATGTGTTTTCGTTGATTTTTAATGCTTTTTTTGCATTTGAAGTCAATGTTTCAGAAATTGCCCCCCTGCCTCAGGGAGGAGCGATACAACTTTCCCTCTGTACAATTTTTTTCTTAGAATAACCCAAAGAACCACCCCCTTAAATACTGCCATTCAGGTCCGGGACACCCTGTATAATACTAATTAATTACGTAAGATTTTGAAAGAAATCAGTAGGTATACCTACATTTTATTTCAATAACTTTGTTTGAAACTAAATTATAAAACGTAGGTATGGCATAATACTTTTATCAATGGGTATATAGGTAATAACAGTTTGCAACATGCCAATTTCGTATTGTTTTTAAGTTTTAACTACCAAAGCACATGTTCTACTAGGAAAATGTGTCTTCACAAATTGTGTGCCTTATTACTAACCCAAGTCATTAAATAAAAGGTAGGTATTATCCATTGAATTTATAAAACACACCTAGAGAAAAAATTAAACACTGAGGTGAGTTGTAGTCTAGTAGGTATAACGAATATAAAATGAATATGTGCCAACCAGTACTACCACTTTACTTCAATTGAAGTAGTTCTACTTTTTTGCAAACAAAAAATGAAATCTACTTCCTACTTCGCACTATCACCAAATTATTGAAATCTACTTGATTTCAAAAATCTCTGTTTCAACTTACTTCAATTATGCGAAAAAAGGTCAAATCTACTTTTTTTCTCTATTTCACTCGAGTATGCAGCCTCAGATTTTCCGTTAAGAAAAAATCACTTACAAATACAAAAATTAATTATTTTACAAAAAATAAAATCTTCCCAGCGGAAAATATCATCCTCAATGAATTTTATAGCTGAAATCATCAATGAATTCACTTGCCAAATCATAAGAGAAACGACAAAATGATTTAGTAGGTGAAGACTCCACTTTCTTGTTTGTGTTTAGGACGCAACCCTTTCTTTCGGTGAATTTAATAGGGAAAATTATGTGATGAAAGAAATATGGAAAAGTAATGACAAGCTCATCAGTTCATTGTTTGAATCCACTCATCTGCTTTGTAAAGTGTTCATGGCGAGAACAAAAAAAAAATGTGAGTGAAATTAATGGTGAATTGTAATCGATGATTTCAACGATGAATAGTAATGCACAGAGTTGTTTATGATTTTTTGGCAACTATCAATTCTCATCTTGTTGAATATAGTTCACAGTGGCTTTCTGTAAAAAATCCATGTAAGACGAACTGAACTAAATAGAAATTGCGTTTGCTAAAACGCCAATAACTTTTGATTTCAAAAGGGAACTGCTTTATGGTTTGTTCTCATATTAAAGTAAAGGGTACATTATCGATGTTAATAATCTCACTAAACGATTAAACAAGTATTCTTTGTGTGTAGCTTCCATTCGTTCAGGAAAAAGCTGGTTATTCCTCAGTGAATTTTTGAAAACTTCCCGCTGAGATGTACTTAACAGTACAAATGGGAGGATTTAAGTGATGAATAGGTGACTACTACTAACCTTGTGATTTCACAATTGAATTTTCGTTACATTTTCCATCGAAAATATTGAACAGGTGAATAAGCCAAATACATTTACGTAGTTAAATCACAGATTATCAATCATCGTGTTTTTCATCACCTGGGTCGGTAAATAACCACGTTCCAACAAATTTCGTTACTGAACTTTCATCGAGAAAGTGGCATGTGCTTCCCGCCTAAGACACGCCCATGTTAAATTCATGAAAGGAATAAAGTGAAAAGTGGCATATGCAGCTTCTATTCCTATTTTAATTTTTCCCGGTTACCACACTCCTGTGTTCACGAATCTTATGAATAGTTCGCTTGGGTGTATGAATTTCGGATGGGTTTCCCCTTTTTTTAGTACATATTAATTCTAGCTTCATCCTTTGGTCTGTTCTGTTTGTTTCTTGGACTGTTTTTTCTATTCTGGAGACTGTTATTTTTATTATTTTTTAATTTTTATTTGAATTTGTTTTTTACGAAATAAAAAGATATTTTCAAGTAATGCAAAAACAAAGGAAGACATTTTTGTTGAGATGCTTTAAGAAAAATATCTGCATTATGATAAGGTGTTAAAGTAACTTATTCTAAAGTCGTTATGACTGACATTTCAACAGAAACTGAGATTGAAATCAACTCGGATACGTCCACTTTGCCGTTATTTAACTTCCTTAGTTGTGCATTTGTTATTTTGTGTTTTTTTTTAAATTAAAATAAATATGTAGGTAAATATGAATTTTGTAAGAATTTTAGTTGCTTTTTTAGTTTTTTGTTTAACTCAATTAATAGTATAAATTTATTGTATACAAAAGATTATTTTGAAATCTGTTTCGATTTTTCTCAATCTACTTTATTTTTTTCTTCAAATCTACTTCGACTTTTTTTCTGGAAGTGGTAACGCTGGTGCCAACTGAATAACCACCCCGTAACCGAATCCTTTCAGTTATCAAGAAAGCCCATGATGTAGATACAAAGCATAATAGAGATACATAAATGTATGTACTGTACATATTTCTTAAATTTCCATCCCCGAAGCAAAAAGAGGAGAGAGGATATCAAAAAATTATATATAATTGTGAAGGAGAGCATCTTTATTTGGGAAAATTTCAATCTAATCTACACAATCGAGGCATAAGGAACGCACAACAGTCCCATAACTATTTAAAGTGATAATTGATAAACAAGAATTCTGATAAATATTGTTAGTTCAAAACGACAAATAAAAACAAAATAACAATCGATGGGATGTAGAAAAATATACAGTTTGTAAATGTATTTTGCTTTTTGTTTGTGCTTTTTCTTAAAGAGAAAAATATCGATGTGGTGAGCGAGAATAGGATTATTATCTTAAATTCTGAGATATTTGTATGTTTTGGTTTTTCAGATGTCATATTATTGAATAATAATTTTAAAACTGTGATGTACAGTTTCGGTGAATGCTTAAATATATGCAATGCACTTTGATGTTCTGTATTTGAATGCATGAATTCACTCGAAATCGTCGAAAAAGTGTGGGAAGTAGTGGAGGAGGAAGTGGGGACGGAGGTGGAAATAAATGTGGTGACGTTGAAAGTGGTCAAGTGTTTACTGGTGACAGCGTTGAAGGTAACGGTAACGGAAGTGATATTGCAATCGAAAGCAGCAACAGTCGTAGTGCGGAAAGTTATAGAGCAACATCCAATGACAGCAGCGAGGGGTCAGTCCACCTCCCAAGCCATCCCCCGGAAAAAATCTTCAGTTTTAACAATTTTAACTTACAATCAGGGCCAGTAGTTGTCGACGACGATCTAAACTATCCGCATTGTCCTCAGCCTATAAGTTCGATTGTGATATTGGAGAGTGGATCAACAACAACGAAAACCAATTCTAAGTTGGCATTGAATGGAGAATCGGGGGGTATTGGTGCTACAAGCGGTATGTGCACTATGCTCCCCAGTATTGATGGTATCGATACAATGACCAATAGTCCGTCGGGCATCGGCTATATAAGCAGCAACAATAGTGGTAGTTTATGTGTAGGAATGCCTGCAGCTACAACTGTAACAACAGCTCAACAACAAATTCCTGCTTCGACTCATCAGAGCACCCCATTGCCACTAAGCAATATCATGATATTGAGTGGAGCAGCAGCTGCTGCTGCAGCAGGAAATGCAGCAGCAACAAGTTCAGCGGGCAATGCACCATCATGCGGTGGTGTCACCTCAATAATGGGCATCTCAGGCGGTATCAGTACGACAATGGGACCGAGCAGTGCTATTAGTGGTGTACCACCAATCGGCCTGGGCATTGCCACTGGAATTGGTAATAAAATGCTCGGTCGAAAACAAAGCTTAAAAGGTGAACCATTTTTAGCGGACTACGGTCCCGAGGAATCGCTTAACGAAAGCACAGACATCGAGTGGGTGAATAAATTGTGGGTAAGGCGACTGATGCGCTTATGCGCTTTAGTCTCGTTAACCTCAGTTTCCTTAAACACTCCGAAGACTTTCGAGCGACATCCACCATTACAGTATTGTACATTTGCTTCCGATACCGCTGTGACAGTTCTGTTTACCGCCGAGATGATTGCCAAAATGCACATCAGAGGAGTATTGAAAGTGAGTTTTGATTTTGATACATAACAATAAAAAAGAAACCAGATATATGTTTTCTTTGCAAAATGTTTTTGTTCATAAATTTTATAAATTTTCTATTTTTTCTTCTATTTTGCTTCAAAAATATTGCATGCCCAGGGTGAGGTGCCATACTTGAAGGACCATTGGTGTCAATTTGACGCGTCAATGGTATTTTTTTTGTGGACGTCTATAATATTGCAAGTTTTCGAGGTCCTTGAATTTGTGCCAAAGTGAGTACCCACCGATTTGACTTAAATCTTTGAAATATGTATTTTATTTATATTTATATTACTTTTTCCTTGAATGCTGGATTTAGACGACTGATAAACTGGCATTATTCTGACAGGATTATCTGTCTCAAAACTGGCAAAGAATGGACAAATTCATTCTCTTGGTCACTATACTGGCAGTTTTGCAGTCGTGCAAATTTAGCATAACCATAATTTTTAATATTTTTTTGGTGATACATGAAGTATGTTTATCAACTTGAAAACGTTTAAGAATAATACTGTGTGACTGCCAAAAATAATCGAACCGAGACCTGGTAGAAATGATAGGCCCTTTCGAACTAAAAGAGATAGTATTCTTGAAACTTTCCATACAACCCTAAAATCACATTCTACGACAAAAACACTGTTAGTTTGTACTTTTTTGATACAAAAGTCTGAAACTCCGTAATTATGTATCCGATTTCATTTTTCAATACTCTTTTAAGAAAGATGAAAATCATACCTTTTCAACCATGGGTCGCATATTTTACTCAAAAAGAAAAATCATGGGGTTTTAGTCAAAAGTACTTCGAACTTTTTTTTTCATCACATTTTGTCAACTTTAAGCACAATTTTATGCTATTCGATCTTATAACTTTTTTTGTTAATATTTCAAAGGATTATTCAATTTAAAGTAAGATGTGTTTTTTTTAAGGAAAAATATTGGCATTTGTTTGAGCTATTCAAGTTTAAAGATTTTAAGCAATGTAGTCAAAATTTTGAAACCATTACAAAGTGTTTGAATCGTATGAAAAACCATTCTTCTAACATCTAACTTATAATGGGGTGAAAGCAGTGAGAACACAATTATTAAAAACGAAATTAATAGCCTGATCACCTCTAATGGAGTCTGATAATCAACTTGGCCACCCGTGAAAACCCTATAGCTCCGGCCTTTAGAAAATTTAGTGTTGGCTCACTCAAGTTTGTGTTATTACATTCAACATTTCAATTTCAATTTATTGTATACCTACATATAAAGGTTCTTGTACATTAAGGTTTAAATCTTTTATAGTACTAAGAGATTAAGGTAAATAGAAAATGTTTTAATTACACTGGTCTGCAACGAAAATCGCATTCAAACCAAAGTATACTTTTCTAAAGGATTTTGGCATGCTGAATCCGAATCCGAAGTCAAAATTACTCTAGCACGTCACGTTTTTGAGATATTCCAATTCAAACATGTCAAAAACCCGTTTTTTGGGTACTTTTGACGTTGAATTTCTTCACCGATAGAAACTTTTTTAAAAAAACTAATAACAGGACCTGAAAGAAATATATTTTATCTTTCTGAATCATTTTAAACCTTTTTAAAATTCGTTTTCCTCCCAAAGATATTATAAGTTCAAGGAGATCATCCAAGAGTTACCTAGCTCTTATAAAGCTCTTAATTGCAACATGTCGCTGAAAATTCATTTTTTGGACACCCACTTAGATTTTATCCCGGTAAACCTTGGTGCAGTTTCAGATGAACATGGTGAAAGGTTTCATCAAGACATGATGGACATAGAACGAAAATATAACGGGAAATGGTCAGAAGCAATGCTGGCAGATTTTTGCTGGTCAATTTTTCGTCAGTCAATGGAAAATATGAAACAAAAAAAAAAAAGCTACAAAATAATATGTTTAAAGAAAAAAAGTTATAGTAAATTGTTAATTTGGGTTTTATTTTTTTTTTTTTAATTTTTTAAAACTACTTTTTTAAGGTGTAGTTTAGTAGAATCGGTGTGTTTTTTATATTGTAATATATTTTACCAGCTTTTTATACAGAGCACTCAGTGAAATAAACTAATGGGAAAGAAGTGTTTGGGATTTTAAAACGCTTAGTTGTTTCTTTTGTTAAAGTCTTTGATTAAAATTTATTTAATATGCTTGAGTTTATGAATATCAAATATAGGGAAATTCTATTATTTCCTAAAAAAATATGTTTTTTACAGCGTATATCATAAAAACTTCGAAATTTCGAAATTTCTGTTGTTTTTTTTAAATAACGGTTTAAAATATAGGTGAACATTGATGGATGATGACAAATCTGATTTCATGTGAAAGCTAATATTATGTGGAGTAAGTTCTCCAAATTTGAGCAGAATAGGCACAATAGTTTTTTTTTTACCAGGTCAACCAAGTCTAAAAGGGCTCTTTTACAAATCAATCATATTTTTCAAAAATCAATTTAAAAAAAACTGGACGTGATAGAATTTTTCTGAAACCAGATTTAGATTTAAAAAAGTCAAATCTGTCATAATTTCAAAAAATTACTTGAAGGCGAAAAAAAAGTTAATTTTTGCAGACCAGTGTTATTTATGTTCAAATTCAATTTAATTTAAAAGCCTAAAACATGAATTTAAATAGCCAAAAGTTTTCAGTAAAGTAGTAAGTAAAGTAGTAAAGATTCTAAGGAAATAGGAGAAAAGAAGAAGTGAATAAAAGTTTAAAGATGATAAAGAAGAAAAGAGTAGCAAAAAGTTTAAGGAAGTAGCGAGAAATGAATAAAAATTGCACTTTTAAGGCAAGTGGCATAAGAAATAGTTCTTATACTTGTTGGTAAAGAGTTCCATACCTAATTGTACCGCGAGTTAAGGTAGCGACTCTACCGTTTAGTGAAAAAGAAAAAAAAAACAAATTACTTCTCTTTAACAGCTCACTGCTGAGTTTATTCTTCAACTGAACTTACTTATTGATAACATCAATTCTAAATACATAAAATATGATTATTAAGCAATTAAATCGTGGGAAAGCAAATAGTAACAAAATACAATGAATGCTTTTTGTTTTTTGTGTTTTTATATTTTTGTTACGATTTTTGCGGTCAATAAGGTGGAAAACTTAAAATTAATTAAACTGACCACAAACCTGGCTTAAAATATTCGCGATTAAATTGTGAATTAAATTAAAATACAATGAATGCAATAAAATGATCCGAATTGATATGAAAATGAAAATACAAATCTAATGAAAATGCAATAATGTTTCTAAGGGAAGTTGCTTGTGTTAATGACCGGGGCCAAGGCTGGTGTTAGGTGAGGTATGTAACTCCTCCCCCCTAGGAATGGAGCGATGGCCAGAGGAACTGCATTCCGGATGATCTGGTGCCAGGAGCGATGATTTTTACAGGTATGGAGTCTGCGAGTTGAATATTCGGAAAATGTATTGATGTCTTTGGTGTTTGATGTTGTTTAATCAGGTAGATGAATATGATGAGGATTAAGAGGCTGAATGCTATAGTTGTGTTGATAACCAATATGCTTGTAAGTGAGGTTATTGCATGTAAGGTCTGAATAAGTTCTATATTCTTGAACTGGTATGTTTGGAGTTTTTGCAGATTCGGTACTTGTTTAACGGATGATGAGTTTATTTGGTTTAGTTGTGATGGTAGTATGTGAATGTCATCCCAGAATATTCTTTCGTTGCTTCCATAGGTGATTTCATTAATTTTAATTTCGCAGTTTTCATAGTGTATGAGTTGGGTTCCACCATTTAGTTTCTATACAAAGAGGAATCAAGATGGTTTTAGAACCTTCCTCCAAGGTGGCGCAAGTGTCTTCACTTTCAACTTTATGATTGGAAATAAGAATTTGTTTTCGTTATTCCTTGTCTTCACTCATTTGTTGGAAGGGCGAGTGAAATTTTTGATTTTGAGGAGAATGATGAAGATGATGAACGTAGTTTGTGTGTTGTTTTTTTTATATTTTCATTATTGAAAGCAGAAAATATTTCTAGCGAGAATAATGACTTTAAAGTTTAAACTAATCGGAGTTGGGTACCTAACTTTAATTATTTTGTATTTTAAAAGTAGGTAGGACAGGTAGATGTAGGTATGTAGGAATACTTTTTTAATACGGATACCTGATTTTTGTTTTATTTAGGTTTGTAGTTAGTTCATTTCATTTAAATGAGGTATAAATATTTAAATGCATCCTCAATTTGAACAAAATAAAATAATTTATGGGTCGCTGGTGCGTGGTGCGCGGATATATAATTTCTCGTAGGTAAATGAATTTAAATTTGCAAATTTAGGTTTCGTAATCACTTAGATTCATATTTCAGCTACCTATATGACTGCCATTATAATATACTCAACAGTGGCGATTCCTGGTCTTTGGCTTTGGGTTAGCTACGTACCTTGGAAAAGTTTTAAATAAATAAGCCAAATCACAACTTTTAATTTTATTTACAAAGTTGAAAAGAAAATAAACAAAACCTGTAATCCATAAATAATATGGATATTTTAAGAAATTAATTTTATTTACAAAGATAAAAAAAAATAAACAAAATCTGTATTCCATCTTTACATCTATACATCTATACATCTATACATCTATACACATAAATAAAATTGGAGTTCCTGTCGTTAATATTGAAATAGTTTCAAGTTTTTGATCTTAGGTGGTTGTTAACTTGCTAAGAAACATAACTGCATCATTTTAAATTTTTTTGTCTGTCTGTCTGTTTGTCCGCGGTAACCTTCAAAACAGCAGAAAAGTTTAAAATGGGCCTTTACGTACATGTAGTGGACAACTCTGGGAGTAATCTAGGGTACTTTTAATTGTAAAAATGTTAACGGTATTTTTAAAATATTGGAAAAAGAATGAAATTGAGGGAAAATTATGTCGAAACAAAAAATTGATACAGGAAATAAAAACAAACAAGTAGAAATAATCGATTTTAAAAGTGTCAGTCAATTAAATTAGAACAATAAATTATATAGACTTAAGAGTGGTGAAAGCCTTGCTCAACATTTTGACGCGACCAACAAGGCAACAAGGCCCTTTGACCAATACCAGTATTTTCAAGATGCAAACAAAAATGTTTTATACCTTACACTTCATATTCGTTCAAACTATATTCCCTCAATCTTGCAGTATTATGACGGCCCTTAAACCAAATAATAAACCAAAAATAACTATATCTAACAAGAAAACGTCTTATAACAGGCATTAAGTTTAATTTTCACACCAAAAATCACAGATTCCCAGAACACTTCCAACAGTTTTTTTTATTTACAAAAACTTGAAATTACTGGATTTCCTACAGCCTAATTTTAAAGTCCCTTTTTTAAAACTTTAGGATGAAATTTGACTAGTTAATAGGATTTCAAGGCTTAAAGGAATAACACATGAATTATTCTGCGTTTATAGAAGTTGAAAAACTAAGAAATAACACAGATTATGAGCTTATTTTCAAAAAGTTTTGAACTACTGGGAGTGTTCGAAATTAGGCGACTCTACTGTAGAAATAATTATTTTTTAACAAGTTTTGAGAAACTATCTGAAAGTACTAATCTTCTTCTTCAAATATCAGTTTATATCTGTCCAATATCTTCTTTCCTCTCTGATCAATCCTTTGTTGAAATGTAAGCGTTTTGCATATTTTACCATACACGGTTTATTTAACATGAAGAAATATCGAGTGAAGACCAAGAATTTCTCGGAAAGTAAGTGAGATATTGAAAAGATTTAAACTGATATTTGAAGAAGAAGATTATAGTACTTTCAGATAGTTTCACAAAACTTGTAAAAAATAATTATTTCTATATGTTAAAAGACTTCAAAAATAGCAACAAAAAAAAAACGATTTTTGGTCATTTTCTAACGGCAATTTCTTAAAAACCCGAGCTGATAGCCAAAAACGGATGACGGATTTGAATTCAGCACCCAAAAATATACTGAAAACCAATCCTCATTGCCTGTACTAAAAAGTAAACCTTTATTTATAAGCCTTTTTAGTTTTGGCAAAATACTTGTTTCCCTTTACGTTTTTGAGTTACCATTTTTATTTTCGAAACTATAATTATGAATCTAACATTTTTTTTTTTTTTTGAAAGCTCATCTTGATGCCATTATAATATATTTTTTTCAGATTTTTTCTATCAATAAAACGAAAGATATAAAGAAAAATGCGAAATATTTTTTTTGTCAAAATACTTCTTCCGACTATTGTATATTTACTCACATAAATAATCGCCAAACTATTAAATAATCAGTTAATTATTCCCACTAAACTGTCGATTCAATAACAAATCTCTATTTAATCAAATAATGGCAAAAATAAGCACACGCATATCCACCAATATCAAAACAAAAAAGAATTCATACCTGCTTGCACTCCGCTTTTGAGTTTGAACGTAACGCCTTTTAGTTTAGCACATTGTTTTGCGCTAAACCTTCCCTTTATTTTACTGTGACGTGAAGTAAAAAAGGCACCAACACTACTACATGGATTGTATGAAATTGGTTAGCGCAAATTCTAGCGCTAAACAAGGTTCCAACGGAGACATTTTGTATGAAAGCTTTGTATTGCTTGTAGCCCGATCATCCTAGACAAAATTTGACTATATATCAAAGTTAAATGAAGTACAAAATGTTTTGATGCAGTTTTGTTCCAATGATAGATAAGAATATAAAACCACAGTTTTACACCAAAATTTGTAATGGCGTCTAGGGTAAAATGGGGTAAATCTGAAAAAGGGCCAATTCTAAACGGGAGTTTCTAGAATTTTGTTTTGTTTTTTTGTCGATAGATGTTAAAAATATAAGAAAGTCATGCATATATTTTAAAATTCTAAAAAAATTTTTGAAGGAGTTATGATTGTTTAAAAGTTGAAAGCAAGAAAATAGTTATTTATAAAATAATTCACCAAAAATCAGAAGTTCAACCGATTTTGATTAAATTTCTATTTTTAGAAAGATAATAGGAAAAAAAAATTAGCCATATTTAAGGATATTTTGATGCTCCTTTTCTACAATTTTTTTTTAAAAAACATGCTTTTTTTTTGTCAATTTTTGACACATTTTTGCCTATATCTTTTTAAGGGGGCGGTCTAAAAACTTCAAATTTTCACAGCACATACATAATGTTGATTTAAATTTTTGAGCAAAATTTTGATTTTTCAAAATACCGTTAAACAGAGATATTTACATTTTACAGTTAGTTTAAAAACACATCATATGTCTGGAATTTATGAATATATAACTTTTGTTTTTTTTTTAGTTAAAAAGTTTAATATCTTTTTGTTATTCAAATATATAATACATAACTGTACATGCTATACAAGCTTCACAAATCGAGTCGAAAATTGAAAAAAATATCACCTATTTTACTGTCTTTTAAGGGTAATAAACAAAAATAATAATAATAAAAGATTATAACGGTTGATTTTTCGTGAAAATTTTGTCTTTCCAACACTTAGGTATTTGCATTTAACAGTTAGTTTGAAGACAACTCATAACTCTGGAATGCAGTAGCGTATACAGGGGGGGTATATGGACTAAAGCCCCCCCCCCCCGGGCTATATGGACAAAAGGCCCCGGGGCTATATGGACCCAATCCCTTCCCCACAGGTGATTTAAAAAACTCAAAGGGAGGGGTGGGGGCTATATGGACTAAAGCCCCCCCGCATCGAAGTTGATTCTTTAAAAAATTTATTGTATACGCTACTGCATTCCAGAGTTATGAGTTATCTTCAAACTAACTGTTAAATGCAAATACCTAAGTTTTGGAAAGACAAAATTTTCACGAAAAATCAACCGTTATAATCTTTTATTATTATTATTTCTGGTTATTACCCTTAAAAGACAGTAAAATAGGTGATATTTTTTTCGATTTTCGACTCGATTTGTGAAGCTTGTATAGCATGTACAGTTATGTATTATATATTTGAATAACAAAAAGATATTAAACTTTTTAACTAAAAAAAAACAAAAGTTATATATTCATAAACTCCAGACATATGATGTGTTTTTTAAACTAACTGTAAAATGTAAATATCTCTGTTTAACGGTATTTTGAAAAATCAAAATTTTGCTCAAAAATTTAAATCAACATTATGTATGTGCTGTGAAAATTTGAAGTTTTTTGACCGCTCCCTTAGAAAGATATAGGCAAAAATGTGTCAAAAATTGACACTTAAAAAGCATGTTTTAAAAAAAAAATCAAGAAAAATTGTAAAAAAGAAGCATCAAAATATCCTTAAATATGGTTAATTTTTTTTCTTATTATCTTTCTAAATATAGAAATTTAATCAAAATCGGTTGAACTTCTGACTTTTGGTGAATTATTTTATAAATAACTATTTTCTTGTTTTCAACTTTTAAACAATCATAACTCCTTCAAAATTTTTTTAAGAATTTTAAAATATATGCATAACTTTCTTATATTTTTAACATCTATCGACAAAAAAACAAAACAAAATTCTAGAAACTCCCGTTTAGAATTGGCCCTTTTTCAGTTTTACCCCATTTTACCCTTGACGCCATTACAAATTTTGGTGTAAAACTGTGGTTTTATATTCTTATCTATCATTGGAACAAAACTGCATCAAAACATTTTGTTTTTGGTTAATTTTTTTTCTTATTATCTTTCTAAATATAGAAATTTAATCAAAATCGGTTGAACTTCTGACTTTTGGTGAATTATTTTATAAATAACTATTTTCTTGTTTTCAACTTTGAAACAATCATAACTCCTTCAAAAATTTTTTAAGAATTTTAAAATATATGCATAACTTTCTTATATTTTTAACATCTATCGACAAAAAAACAAAACAAAATTCTAGAAACTCCGGTTTAGAATTGGCCCTTTTTCAGTTTTACCCCATTTTACCCTAGATGCCATTACAAATTTTGGTGTAAAACTGTGGTTTTATATTCTTATCTGTCATTGGAACAAAACTGCATCAAAACATTTTGTACTTCATTTAACTTTGATTGAATTCCTAGATTTATCGGGCTATTGCAGGGAAAATTGATTTGAAAATGTGGGTAGGTAGTTTGGTAATTATTTATGCCATTGATTATTGCAATTAATATTTGCAAATACTTTAATTTCGTAATCGTTATGCTTATGATAAGGAGGTGCATATGAAGATAATATAATCTAATATATTCATTTAAATTGTTGGTTTAGCGCCGCTAAACCAGCCAACTGAGAGGAATCGCCCCTGATTACTCAAATATTCGTTTAAAAAGCAAGTGCGAACGCATAATTTTCATGTAGGTAGGTATATAGGTACGGTAGGTACTTACATGTAAAAAAAGAATTCAATTTTGGCAATTGGACACACAAATAAAATGAGAAGGTCTAGTAAACAGGAACATTATGCATTTATAAGAAGATTATAATGTAAGTTAATTTTAATTGAATCGTTTATTTTGAAAAGGAGACAGGTCAATTTTAGGCAAATTTCAATACCTTTAAAATTTTGAAAAAGGTTATAGTTGCTCTTTGAAAATAAACAAATCAGAGCTAGTGGATGTTTTTTAATAAAGTTAAGAATTTCAACAGCTGTTTATGTGCAGTAGTGAATTAAGTATTTGGCTGCAGTCTTGGCTCCATTTTTAGACATACAAAATTTAAAAAAATTAAATGTTTTTGTCCTGAAATTGAATAGGTAATTTGTTTCTTATAAAAAGTGTGCCAACAAAAAGTGGAAGAAACAAAAAATAAAAACCTCTTCTTGTTTATTTTGTGGTTTGTTTGAAGTCACAATCTTTTTTAGTTTAGAGTTTAATCTCAATTAAAACACATTATTTGTTCAGTTTATCATTTTCTGGGCTAAAAAAACATAAATAAAATGCATGACTGTGCTTGCTCTTATGCTAAAGTGGCTTAGAACTTTAAAAATTGTTTGTGGGCGTAAACAAGAAATAGGGTTTGAAAGATTGTTCTAGTAGCTTGACGGTACAAGTAGCTACAATAAATGAAAATACTGTGATTTATTGAGCTTGATTAAATGATTCGTTTTTTCGTTCGTTTCGTTTTTCGTCTTTTTGACAGGTACGTACCTTCGTGATTACACACAACATAAAAATCCATTCGTGATTTTGACGTTCAAAAAATTTGAGGTTCATTTATTGAAAAATAGGCAGTAATAATATTCAAAAATAGTTTTAAATCACTTCTTGTTCAAATTTACTGCTATTTAATTATGAAAAACAATTTCTAATCTCACTATTTAAATTTTTTAAGCATCCCCCGCCTTAACTCGTTTGTCAAATCATAAACGTCAAAGTTCAACCAGAAAAAGTCTTGAAATTTTCATACGTGCTTTCGTCTTTCCGTCCCCCCTACGTTTCTACACCCCTCACCCAATGTGTCAAAAAGACGAAACACGTAACGCCCGAAAAAACGAATCGTGTAATCAGGCTCATTTTTGTAGTACCTCGTGGCATGATGGTTAGTGCGTAGGACCAAAGATAATAATATAATACAAAGATGTCGCATCCAGTAGAACGAAAGTGAACCCAAAAAATAACGCAGGGGAACAATATTAAATTTTTTTTCTGTTGCCTGGAATTTTATAGCTGTTGTTTATTAATTCGAGGTCGCTGATTTCAAATCTACTCTCCATTTTTTTTCCAACAGCTCTAGTTTTTGAGATACAGCTAGTTACTTCATTTTATTATTAGTTACACATAACTTAAGCAAAAAACCGAGTGAATTATTAAAAACAATTTTTTTGTTAAAATGTTTACATCAAGAAATATCTGCAAAATCGATCCAAACTATTTCTGTTACATATGAGGTGAATATACTTTCAAAGATAGTAGACTTAGTGTTTCGGAATTCATAAAATGCGTGTATCTTGAGTATTTTGGAGTCCCTATGGATATCCGTGACTGTTCGAAAAGACTGGCCTCAAAGGGAAGTTATGGTTGCAGGGAAACTGAATGTTATAAATAAACCTCTTGTGTCTAGGGATCGCATAATACTGCCACCTCTTCATATTAAACTAGGGCTCATGAAACAATTTGTGAAAGCTCTAAGCAAAGATGGTGAATGTTTTCAATACATCTCTAAAAAGTTTTATAACCTTAGCACTGAGAAATTGAAAGCAGGAATTTTTGATGGTCCCCAAATAAGGATAATAAAAGATGACAAATTTAACGGATTCATGACTGAAATTTAAAGAAATGCCTGGAATGAATTCGTTTGGATTACACAAAATTTTCTAGGAAACAAAAAGGGTGAAAACTATGCAGATCACATTGAAAGTTTCTTATTGCACTTTCAGCAGCTGGGTTGTAACATGAGTATCAAGGTGCACTACCTTCATAGTAATTTGGACCGATTCCCTGAAAATCTTGGTGATCTAAGTGAAGAACAGGGGAGCGGTTCCATCAAGGCATCCGAACAATAGAGGGGCGGTACCAGGGTCACTGGGATGCCCACATGATGGCGGACTATTGTTGGAATATTAAAAACAGCCCTTGCGATCGAAGTAAAGCTAGAAAATCCTATGAAAAAAATTTTTTAGTGAATAGTGCTTGTTTTCTAGTTTTATTTTTTAATAAAAACCTATTTTTCTTGAAAACCACGTTTTTTGTATATTTAAAAAACTAAAGCTGCTACAAAAAATCTGACTTCATATTTGAAATCAGCACCCCAGAAATATATAAAATTAGTGATAAATTGTTATGCAACAAAAACTTTGTTCCCTTGTGTAATCGGCCGTATCTGATATCAGACACGACAACATGTTGCTAAATGTTGCATTGGTCAATTTTAAGAGCGTGAGCGGAAAATCTCTGTGGATACAATTTAAAATTTGAAATCTCTTCAAAATGTTTATCTCAAGGACAGGAATAGTATAAATGACGTATAGATAGGTACATAAATTGAATTTGTTTTACTAAGCCATTCCAGCTTTTTGGTGGCGTGTGGAGAAGACTTGCTGCGGTCGGTGGTTGTTTTTTTTTGCTTATCCTTTATTTGTGTGTTCATGATGATGATGTGTATATGTATAGATAGACATGCAGTAACATTATTGTTGTTGGCAGCGATCTTTGAATAAAAGGAAGGTAGTAAGGATTTTCTTATTGTGTTTGTTTTTTGTGAGGTAGGTATATCTATGTAAGTCAGTGGCGACGCGTGAATGAAAAATATAGTCATTCACTTCATTTATTTTTATTTTCTTATGATTTAAGTTTGCACAAATTTTGGTGTTATGTAGGTACCTACTAGTATTTTTATTCAAATTTTCTCGATTTGTTTAAAAATATTTGCACTACACTTTTGTGACATGATCTGTTTTCCTCAATTTTTTTTCAATAATATTCCTAGAACAGTTAGATTTTAAATCTTTTAAGTTAAGCAAAAGATTTTCAAATAGATAATTCATAAGTTTCTGGAAAAAATTGCATTTAATTTTTATACATGCGATGTAAGAATAAAAACAATGGTTTAAAAAAACAAAAATTTAGTTAAAAACGATATTAAAAAATTTCCTACAAAAATATATGAAAAGATTCAATATCATAAGGAAATTGACAAACAAAATCATAAGAAATTGTTCTACTTCAAACAACGCCTATAGCTGCAAAATTAAAAAAAATTCAATAAGGACCTACTTTCTCTTTTTATGCACCTATCTTCTTTTTTTCAAAAATCTAATACCTACATATTCAAACTTTTTTTTCTTAAATTTCTATTTTGGAATAATTAGCTAAAAAACCCCTTCTTTACTGCAGGGTCATATTCATAAATATTATAATATATGAGCCTATAATATAATTTCTACTTTTGTTCTACCACCCACCCACTTAGCTATGGTAATTTTCGACTTCATGTTACCTACCTTAATTTTTTCATGCACTCAATTTTGCTTTGAAATTTAACTCTTCTTAAAGAACCCAGAGAAGTTTCACATACAAAAACTCAATCCCTCGAACAAATTTCCCATTTCGTTCATATTCTTCTTGCACGAATAGCAAAAGGCATCATACATACAACCACTCATACTTTGCCCACCCATCCATCCTATATCGAACACAAAGCACAAAAAACCTTTGCTTAATTTCGTTTGAAGTTCGAACCCACCACTACCATCAGAAACCATACCGACCAAACACCAAACAAACAAAATTTGAGTATATTGACTTGAGCAAATCTCACCACACTTGCTTGAATTCGTTCACAGGTAATTTGAACGAATATGTCGGTAGTATTTTGGTTATACTTTTTTTGTTGTCTGTATGCTTTTAGTGTACCTCGTGGCTTGATGGTTAGTGCGTAGGACTGTCATGCCGAAGGTGTGGGTTCGATTCCCAGCCGTGCCACCTAAAAACAGAAATGTTTTATTCGAGGTACTGCCTCTTGCGAGGAACTGACAAATCCTCCAAGAGTATACTTGTCATGAAAAAGTGCTTCTCATTTAGCCGTTCGGACTCGGCAAAAAACTGTAGGTCCCCTCCATTCCTGCCCAACAAACACGCACACAGGAATGGTTGTGAGTTGTAAGTCACTAGGCCCTGGTTCTCCTCGAGCTGTTGCGCCACCCAATTTATTTTATATTTATGCTTTTAGTGGTTACATTTCATTCACAATTCATGTGAACGAGTTGAAGGTTAAAAATGAGTAGGAATTTTGGTGTCGCAGTAGCAGGTTTTTTCGTTTGTTTGTATTTGAACTGCGTGCACAAAAGGGTTGCACGAGTTGGAAAATTGGAATTTTGAGTGCGAAATTGGCTCAAACTAGTAGAAAAGCAAAAGAATTTTGTGGGTGGTTAGGTTAATTTAATAAACTTTTATCATAATAATTTTATCTGAAAGCTAGTCGTGCATGAACGAATTGAACAATAGGACGCCTCGCCACTGAAGTAAGTATATACATCGAACATTGTTGGTTAGTTTGTATTCCTTATGAAATTAAAGGAAATCCTTTTTAATTAATTTATTTACAAGTGAATTTATATTTCATAACTTGTGAGGTAGGTAGGTACATAGGTACGTGTGAAATGTGTATGCTCCGATTTTTTTGATGTATATACGTGATAACGCATTGCTTTTTAATTTAGGCAGGCATTTCTAGTTTTTTGTTTTTCAATAGGTAGCCAGGTATTCCTACTTTGATACAATTATGTATTAGGAAAAAAGTGAAACGTACATAGGCACATACATACATAGATAGTTAGATACGTAGGTGCATGTAACTTGTCGTATTTTTAAGATTAGTAGGCAGGTAGGTATTCTAAGATTTCAGAAAAATAATATTGCTTTGCATCATACAGATTTTGAAAAATTATAATTTGTATGACATTTTTTAATACATAGTTTAAAAATGGAGCTTTAAAATTTCGTATTTGGAAGGTTCTAAAAAACACAACAAGAAAAATGTAGGAAAAAAGACAAAACAGGTCGATAAGATAGTTTAATTAACTTTTAAATTCACTATTTAGTTTATTTGAATTAAGTTCCAGGTGTCCAGAAGCTAAAGATTTTTTAATTTTCCATTTAAAACTGTTCGATGCCTATAAACAATTATTCGTTAGGTGATATCGTAAAAAACGAAATTCGGTAATCACATATTTGCACAATTGTCTCTCAATTTTTTTATTTTTAAATAATTTATAATCATGATTGTGACGCTTTAATACCACGTAGGATACTAAAAAGGAGTATCAAAATAACTATTATTTTATTTGAGGCCGTGAGTGCAAAAGTGGTGTAACCCATTTTCTAGCACTTTGGATATTATTGTCTCGTATTTGTACATTTATGCATCAAATGTCATCAAAGTAAAAATTTTAATTTCTAAAATATTTAAGCTTTCCAAAAATGTGACGTACCTATACTCCTTGAATCTCAATTAAAATAGTATTAAAAATCGATGCAAAACGAAAAATATGATAAAAAAAGGTGGGTTACACCACTTTTGCACTCACAGCCTCATTCGTACCTGTGCGAAATTAATAAAAGAAGGTTTTATAATACAAATTCTATATACTAGTGAAATAAATCAGCCAAGTAGAAGACTTAGCATTAAGGATTGGACTTGTTGAATTATTGATTCAAAATAGCTTTTTATGGCCTTTAGTCCTATAAATTGGCGTTTCGTTCGGCTTACTCACTTGAACTCATCAGTGACATAGTGAGGGCTTTGTCATACGCAATTTATATTAAGTTCAGTTCAACTTACATGAATTTTTCAACGAAAATCCACTGTAAACTATATCCAACAAGATTAGAATTCCTAATCATTAAGCTGGAAGTTTTTTTGCCCTGGGCCAGGCATAGTTTCTATATAAGAAGGTTTTATAATACAAATTCTATATACTACTGAAATAAATCAGCCAAGTAGAAGACTTAGCATTAAGGATTGGACTTGTTGAATTATTGATTCAAAATAGCTTTTTATGGCCTTTAGTCCTATAAATTGGCGTTTCGTTCGGCTTACTCACTTGAACTCATCAGTGACATAGTGAGGGCTTTGTCATACGCAATTTATATTAAGTTCAGTTCAACTTACATGAATTTTTCAACGAAAATCCACTGTAAACTATATCCAACAAGATTAGAATTCCTAATCATTAAGCTGGAAGTTTTTTTTGCCCTGGGCCAGGCATAGTTTCTATATAAGAAGGTTTTATAATACAAATTCTATATACTACTGAAATAAATCAGCCAAGTAGAAGACTTAGCATTAAGGATTGGACTTGTTGAATTATTGATTCAAAATAGCTTTTTATGGCCTTTAGTCTTATAAATTGGCGTTTCGTTCGGCTTACTCACTTGAACTCATCAGTGACATAGTGAGGGCTTTGTCATACGCAATTTATATTAAGTTCAGTTCAACTTACATGAATTTTTCAACGAAAATCCACGGTTAACTATATCCAACAAGATTAGAATTCCTAATCATTAAGCTGGAAGTTTTTTTGCCCTGGGCCAGGCATAAGAAGGTTTTATAATACAAATTCTATATACTACTGAAATAAATCAGCCAAGTAGAAGACTTAGCATTAAGGGTTGGACTTGTTGAATTATTGATTCAAAATAGCTTTTTATGGCCTTTAGTCCTATAAATTGGCGTTTCGTTCGGCTTACTCACTTGAACTCATCAGTGACATAGTGAGGGCTTTGTCATACGCAATTTATATTAAGTTCAGTTCAACTTACATGAATTTTTCAACGAAAATCCACTGTAAACTATATCCAACAAGATTAGAATTCCTAATCATTAAGCTGGAAGTTTTTTTGCCCTGGGCCAGGCATAGTTTCTATATAAGAAGGTTTTATAATACAAATTCTATATACTACTGAAATAAATCAGCCAAGTAGAAGACTTAGCATTAAGGATTGGACTTGTTGAATTATTGATTCAAAATAGCTTATGACAAAGCCCTCACTATGTCACTGATGAGTTCAAGTGAGTAAGCCGAACGAAACGCCAATTTATAGGACTAAAGGCCATAAAAAGCTATTTTGAATCAATAATTCAACAAGTCCAATCCTTAATGCTAAGTCTTCTACTTGGCTGATTTATTTCAGTAGTATATAGAATTTGTATTATAAAACCTTCTTATATAGAAACTATGCCTGGCCCAGGGCAAAAAAACTTCCAGCTTAATGATTTGGAATTCTAATCTTGTGGGATATAGTTTACAGTGGATTTTCGTTGAAAAATTCATGTAAGTTGAACTGAACTTAATATAAACTGCGTATGACAAAGCCCTCACTATGTCACTGATGAGTTCAAGTGAGTAAGCCGAACGAAACGCCAATTTATAGGACTAAAGGCCATAAAAAGCTATTTTGAATCAGAAATTAATAAAAGCCAAAGTACCTAATCCATTCATGCACTCAAGAGATATGAGTTCATATGTTATAGCGCCGTTATTTCCGTTCAATAGAATTTTAGGATTCTAATTTGGTAATCATATTCAAATAAATAATCTCTATCATCTTTCAAAATGTCAGCCCCACCCCCAGTGGCGTAGCGAGAACTTAGTGGGCCCCGTAGCAAACATTTTTTAGGTTCCCTTTCTCATGACAGTAGGACAACCTTAGGTGTAAACTTTTTTTTCACAAAATAAACTTGCATCAGCATACCAGATAAGTTTATTTTAAAAATATCTAGAATGTTTTGCATTACTTCGGCTTTTTGTCAAAACCTCTAAGGTAATATTTAAAAATATAGCTCAGAAGACACAAAAAAAATAGGACGTTGAACAACGTACTTAAATGGTGTTCATAGATCGTAAAAGGTTTTAAAACTGGTTGATAGCACAGTACACATACTAAAGGTAATATCATTACCGTTTTCATTTTTGTTCAGTTCTGCGTATCCATCAAAATCAGTGGAAAATGGTGAATCCCGTAACCCCCACTCGTTAAACGTCAAAATTTGTTGTGTGTTGTGTGTTCATTTGTTACTTATATTAGCAAATACAATTGTTTCAAACTTTTTTGTGTTTATGAACATTATTCTATCATGCAAAGAACATTCCTTCCTGGTTTTTAGTTATTTAAATTATCCTTTTGTGTTTGTTTTATTCGTTGCTGTTGTAATACAGTGGACGGGGTCACGTAAGGCTGCCATCTTGAATTTCTTCTGACAGTTCTCATTTATGACAACCTGCGCAAGATAATACCTTAGATATGTGTACTGTGGGTTGATAGAGTCAAAAGAAACCTTAACACAGTTATGAGATATTGATATTTGAGTTCAGGAATTTTTTGTGATCTGACATAAAATTTCATTTCAGGACTTACGAGGTTTTGATAGAAAACTGACGGTAAATTAGTCTTTAAATTATGGCTGTTCAATGTTTGCCTTTTAATTTTGTATGGTAGGTAAAAGGGAAAAAATATATTTTTTTTATAATTATCTTTAACATTGCTAATTTTTTCAAATATTTATATTTTAGTTCATAAAATTGTACACGAAAAAGATTACAACACTCTTTTTTCTGCATCTTGGGGGCCCCTATATCTCGGGGGCCCCATATCATTGATACGGCTGAACCGCGGTAGCTATGCTACCGCCCACCCCTTAAAATGATAAAAATTAAATACTAAATCATTCATCGGTTTCCGATACCGAGACGATACCAGTTCCAAAGCATCCGAAACTATACCGAGCCGATACCAATACCATACTTTTTGGACCGAAATTTGCCGAGACTCTCGTTAGTATCGTTTTATTTACTACCTATAAACAAACAATTGTTCTTGTAATTGATTTCACGGAAACGGACTTTATCGATTTCGATGAAATTTTCAGTTTTTCTCTCTTTAGCAAAAAGATGATTTAGGGAATGAGTTTATTTAGAATCATCACCAACTTTTCTGGTATCCATCTCTAGTAATTTTGAACAAAATATAAAAAAATTAAAAAAAACATTAAAATCGTTCCTTTGTTCTTTATTGTATAAACAACTCGAAAGATAGCTTAGAGCTTTAAAACAAGTAGATATGCAATTTGATTAAATACTTGAAAAAAGATGAATACATGCAAACAAAAATAAATTTCGTTGGAGCGGCTTCCCAAAATTTTGACATGCTAAATTTTATTGTGTTATTCCTTTAAACCTTGAAGTCCTATCAACTAGTCAAATTTCATCCTAAAGTTTTAAAAAAAGGACTTAAAAAAGAGGCTTTGGGAAATCCAGTAATTTCAAGATTTTGTAAATAAAAAAACTGTTGGAGGTGTGTTGGGAAACTGTGATTTTTGGTGTGAAAATTAAACTTAATGCATGTTATAACGCGTTTTTTTGTTAGATAATAGTTATTTTATTGATGTAACTTAAAGTTTTAACTAAAAGCTTAATAATTTATTAATAAATTGACAGTTCGAACATAGGAAACCAAATTTGTTAGAGTTGCCTGTTTGAACACTAGTGTTCGAATATAGGCAACTCCTTTAAAATAGTTTTATTTCATTCAGACAATAAATATTATAGAAAACTAATTTTTTTTTTACGGTTTTACGTCAAGAATACTGAGAGGAACGTTGGGTCCAGTATTCGAACACCTTTTTCTTCTTTTCTTCCAGTGTTCGATTCAAGGAAACTCATGTAATTGCTGGCTTCCTTTGTTCGAACAGTTTTTGAATTGTGTTCAAACTAAGAATCCGTTAAACTGTTTTTTGTTTTATTTCGTTTTCAAAAGAATTGATTAAAAAAAATTAACAAACACAATTTGTTTAATAAAACTGAGAGAAAATTACTTCTATGATTTTTTTGGTTGAAACTGTGTACAAAATCTGGTGTTCGAAATAAGGAAACTTTCTGTTCGGTTTTAGGAAACTAGTGTTCGACAACTGGGGAACTTGGCTTTTTTCAGCTTTTGATTTTTTATAAAAAAAGTTGTTAAAGTTACTAGAAAAACCTTAAAAGTTATAAAAATATTTGAGTTTAAGCTGATAAATAATTTTATATCAAATATTTACGTTGAATGGTTTCCTCACAGTCAACGATTTACTTTATTATGAACCACTAAGTGTTCGATTACTGGGGACATGACCCTACTTACCTACCTATTGAAAAATAGAAATGCCTGCCTAAATTAAAAAGCAATGCGTTATCACGTATACATAAAAAAAATCGGAGCATACACATTTCACACGTACCTATGTACCTACCTACCTCACAAGTTATGAAATATGAATTCACTTAAATAAATTAATTAAAATGGATTTCCTTTAATTTCACAAGGAATACAAACTAACCAACAATGTTCGATGTATGTATATACATAGATATACCTACCTCACAAAAAACAAACACAATAAGAAAGTCCTTACTACCTTCCTTTTATTCAAAGATCGCTACCAACAACAATAATGTTACTGCATGTCTATCTATACAGATACACATCATCATCATGAACACACAAATAAGGGATAATAGCCGTTCCACACTATCCCATTGAGTATTAATACATGTCAAAAAAGTATGAAGAAAGTCATGTATCTATTATGTGGAAGCAAAATATGAAATTTCATCACACACAACTTGACATCGCATCCTACACGATTTGACATGTGTTTATACCTGAAAATATTTAAGATCGGTTCTAATACCATCACATATTCTATCCCACTTGGGCGTTTGAGGTTATGGTGAAACTGATTTGTTTGGATGCAAGTGTGGAAGCAAAATATAAAAATCATTTTCATCACACAAATTTGGCAGTCGTATGAAATTCTTTCCCACTTTATTCTGACATGTGTTGATACTTTGTGCCATAGTGTAGAGGCACTTTAAGCAAAAAACTAAAAAAAAAAAAACAACCACCGACCGCAGCAAGTCTCCTTCCCACGCCACCAAAAAGCTAGAATCGCTTCATAAGAAAAAATCAATTTATGTACCAACCTATACGTCATTTATACTATTCCTGTCCTTGAGATATACACAGCCCCGGATCTACGATTTTTCCGAACCGGGGCAAAAACTTGATTTTGGCGCCCTTGCCGTTTTTGATAAGAAATAAAAAAAACACATATCTACTTGGTTGGATTTTTTGTTACTGGGAGAGTAAAACTTTTTAATGGGTGTGCATTGTGCAGTCCATTCCATATACCTATTCAGCAACTTTTCATTATAAAGGGTCCGCCAAATAACTTTTTTTTTTTTTAAATGCTATAAGAAAAAACTACTAAATATTTTCTCAAATTTCTTTTTCTATTTGAAAGTACAATCCTTCCGGTTAATAATGAAAAATTATTTCATTCAAAAAGCTGCCTCGGCTGGCCATGCAGTAGCCTACACGATCGGTCCAATTTTTAAGCACATTATCGATTGTGTGCAGCTGTATTTCACCAATGGCTTCACGATATTGTCCTTTAAAGCGTCAATTGTCTCTGGCTTGTCGGCGTAACACTTATCTTTTACGGCACCCCACAAATAATAGTCCAACGGTGTCAAATCGCAGCTCCGAGGTGGCCAAACGACATCAGCTGCGGCTGATAATGCGATCTTCAAAATGGGTATGGTTCGTTTCGGCTTTTTCATTTCGTTTTTTTGTTGTTTCGTCTAGGTCGTTTCGCATTTTGTTGTTTCGAATTACATTGTTTCACTTTTAATTTATTTCGTTTTTTATTGTTCAGAAAATTTTAATTTCGTTTTGCAATTAGTTCGGTCAAACTTTATTTCGTCTTTGATTGTTTCTTTTTTCGATTATTTCATTTCTGAATTATTTCATCCTTAGTTTATTTCGTCTTTAATTGTTTCGTTTTCGATCATTTCGATTTTCATTGCAAATTTTTATGTTCATTTCGACTTTTAATTATTTCGCCATCGTTTGATTGGCTTTTTGATTTTTGTGCACGTAAAGAACCTAAAGGCGTTAAAATTCACGCGAATTTTAACGCCTTTAGGTTATGCACAAAAATCAAAAAGCCAATCAAACGATGGCGAAATAATTGAAAGCCGAAATGAACTAAATTTTCAATTTTCTCAACTTTCACAACCTGCCATACGCCTTGCATTCACTAACATTTGTTAAACGGTCATGCCCTTTTTTTGTCACGCGATAAAAAAAACTCTGAACTTCCTGTAGGTACTATGTATTTTAATTCTTATTTTCACTTCAAAATGTTACTAAAAAAAAAACTTTAAATAAAATATGTAAATGTTTTAAAAATTAATATCTGATAAATAATTGAAAACAAACAAAACTAATTCAAATTAAACGTATGCTATGTTTCCGCATAATTTTGTATAATTGCATGTTTATATGAAGGGTCTTTTTTAGCCCTTTATCAGAATTTCAGAATAAATGTCTTTTTTGTCCAGAAAAGTCTTGATTCTGGAATCTTTACCAAATTCTCCCTTTTATATCTGGAAATTGTTAACCTTTTCAATATTTTTCCAGTTCCACACTCTACGTGGTTTTTTCATTATTATTTAAATTTTTTCTTTTATTGTCAACCAAACAAGGTGACTCAGAATCAATCATAAACTAAGTAACTGATAACAAAATAATCGAATTGCAAAACGAAAGAAATATATAGAGACAAAATGCGAAACAATCTTTAACGAAATAACCTTAGCTTAAATAATCCGTAGATGTTTCAATGAAAATGCGAAACAAATAAAAAACAAAACCACAAAATCGAAATAATCGTGAGACGAAATGATCCCAAAAGTAAGTAATAAAAAAATAAACAAAGCTTTTGCGAAATGAACGGAAACTATTTCGACCAAAACGAAATAACAGTGAGCGAAATGAAAAAGACGAAACAATAGGCACCCCTTCAAAATCAAGGCGCAAAATATCGAGTGTAGCTTCGGCTGTGTGGCACGTAGCACCGTCCTGTTGAAACCAAATGTTGCCAATATCCTCCTCTTCAATTTTTGTGAACAAAAATTCGTTCAACATGGCCCGATAACGATCGCCATTGACTGTAACGGCCACTCCTTGCTCATTTTCGAAGAAAAATGGCCCAATTATGCCTCTGGACCGAAATCCGCACCAAACAGTGACTCGTTTCGGGTGTATCGGCTTTTCAATGTATGCGTGCGGGTTATCTGTGCCCCAAATGCGACAATTTTGCTTGTTTACATACCCGCCAAGATCAAAATGAGCTTCATCTGAAAAGATGATTTTATTTGGCAAAATCGGCATCTTCTCTAAGTCGATCGCAGGCCCACTTAGCGAAGCGAAAACGCATTGGATGTTCAGTTGGCTTCAACTCCTGAACCAATTGGACTTTGTATGGCGTCATACCACGGTCTTTATGCAAAATTCGTTTCAATGATGTCTCCGAAATGTTCAATTGTTGAGAACAACAGTGAATTGTTGTTGATGGCGCTTCACGCACACTTTCTGCCACAGCACCAATATGGGTGCCTATTGTTTCGTCTTTTTCATTTCGCTCACTGTTATTTCGTTTTGGTCGAAATAGTTTCCGTTCATTTCGCAAAAGCTTTGTTTATTTTTTTATTACTTACTTTTGGGATCATTTCGTCTCACGATTATTTCGATTTTGTGGTTTTGTTTTTTATTTGTTTCGCATTTTCATTGAAACATCTACGGATTATTTAAAGTTGAGAAAATTGAAAATTTAGTTCATTTCGGCTTTCAATTATTTCGCCATCGTTTGATTGGCTTTTTGATTTTTGTGCATAACCTAAAGGCGTTTAAATTCGCGTGAATTTTAACGCCTTTAGGTTCTTTACATGCACAAAAATCAAAAAGCCAATCAAACGATGGCGAAATAATTAAAAGTCGAAATGAACATACAAATTTGCAATGAAAATCGAAATGATCGAAAACGAAACAATTAAAGACGAAATAAACTAAGGATGAAATAATTCAGAAATGAAATAATCGAAAAAAGAAACAATCAAAGACGAAATAAAGTTTGACCGAACTAATTGCAAAACGAAATTAAAGTTTTCTGAACAATAAAAAACGAAATAAATTAAAAGTGAAACAATGTAATTCGAAACAACAAAATGCGAAACGACCTAGACGAAACAACAAAAAAACGAAATGAAAAAGACGAAACGAACCATACCCCACCAATATTCTCGGGTGTACGCACTGTTTTTGGCTTTTCACGCTTTGGTTTATCGATGAGGATGCCAGTTTCTTTTACTTTTTTCACAAGAAAACGAACATACGGAGCTGACGGTGCTTCTCTTCTTCCAAAATCCGTACGCAATTTTCGCACACATTCTGCAACATTACCATGATTTTCAAAGTAATGTCGCAATATTTCCCAGCGTTGTTCAAGCGTATACACAACCATATTCGTTTAGCGGAAGGATAAAACTTATTATCTGTCAAATCAGACATGAGCTAAGTGTTACCATTCACGAAATAAGTCCTAGTTGAAAAAAGTTAGATGGCGGACCCTTTACATAAAAAAATTGGCAATGCCTAAACAAAGACTATACACAGCAAGGGGAATTTTATTTTTGATTCGATTTTTTGGTTCCTAATAAAATTTGTTATCATTCCACTCAAATCTGCAAGGATCTGTAAAATATGGCTCGTTCCCGAATTTATCACGGGAGATCCATTCAAATAAGAAAGAAAATGTAATTTTAAGAAAGGTCAACATTTCGAAAAGCCAAAGTTACGCAAGATAAAGTGTCGAAGTACAAAGTTTCGAAAGTTTTGGAATCCTTGGGAGTTTGTTGTTCCTTCAGTGATTTCAATAAAATTGAAGATCCATTCAAATATGAAAGAAAATGTAATTTTAAGAAAGGTCAACATTTCGAAAAAGCCAAAGTTACGCAAGATAAAGTGTCGAAGTACAATGTTTCGAGATTTTTGGAATCCTCGGGACTTTGTTGTTCCTTCAGTGATTTCAATGAAATTGACAGAAGTGATAGCTGAGACAGAGTTATAGCAGAAACAAATATTTAAATATTTTTAAAATAGGACGTTTGAAAAATATGTCAGCATTTTGCAACTTCGTTCTTCCTTGAGCGATTGCAATGAATTAACACATGATAGCTGATACAGAATTGTTACGGAAAAAAATATTTTTTTGCTTAGTGCGACCCTTGTATCTAGAAGGAAACAGTTCAAGTGTTTTATTATTCAAGAAGGAGGATATCTCTCCCCCTAAAAATGCACAAAACAATTGTTAAAAAACAACAGACAAATTTTCAACAATGTATTATAGCTCGTTTCTTTTATTAAATTTTCCATTCAAGTTATAGTTAGTAGTCAATAGTTTTGAAAAATATTTTAAATGGTGAAATAATGATAGAAAAACTGCTAAAGGTTGACGAGAAATATTATTTGATATTCCATTGCATCTCAGTTCATTTAATTTCATTAAGCGTCGCAATCCTCAATTTTTTCAGTCACATGGATTTGGCGCCCCTGAAGCTGCCGCCCGGGGCACAGGCCCCGGTTTGCCCCCCCATAGATCCGGGGCTGGATATACATTTTGAAGAGATTTAAAATTATGTATCCACAGAGATTTTCCGCTCTCGCTCTTAAAATTGACCAATGCAACATTTAGCGACATGCTGTCGTATCTGATATCAGATACGGCCGATTATTTTTTGGGTTCACTTTCGTTCTACTGAAAGCGACATCTTTGTATTATATTATCTTTGATTTAACATTCCTAGCACCTGGTACCAAACCCTATATTAATCGGACCAGCCATTCGCCCATATTGTACCGAAAAAGGGGCTTTCAGGCCAAAACTTCGAAAAATTATAAGAAATGGTATGGTTTGAATGGGCATATCTCTGTCAATTTTGAACAAATCTTACTTTTTGAAATGCCATATTAAAGCCTTTAGTCTTTATTTTATTTTGTTTATGTATGTTTTGACCCTATCCTTGCTTCAAAAAAATATATGCACAATTTATTAAAAAAAATAGAAATCCTTGATTTTTTGTTGTTTTTTTTTGGTTGCTTTTTAGGTATTTACTTTTCCTACTTAAATGTTTTTATAAAAATTTTTAAACTATCCATTTCAATAGAAAATTTAATTTTTAATAAAAGTTTTAAATAAAAAATTGGCAAATTCAGCTTAATTTTCTAGTTATACCAAAAATATTGAAAAATGGCCAGAATGGCCATTGTCTCAGAAGTGCATGGGTGAATTTAATAGCATTTTTGGTTTTGAGCATGCTTATGGGCCAAACAAACATATTCAATAATAAAAACTAGAGCCTACGATTCTGTACGTGTATTTGTAAAACACGGATACACGGAATCCGTGTTTTTATTATTCGCAAGAAAAAATCCGTGTATCCGGATATCTGGATTCTTAATACACGGATTCTTAATACACGGATTCCGAATACACGGATTCTTAATACACGGACTTTTAATACACGGATTCTTAATACACGCATCCTTAATACACGGATTCGGATTCGTTTTTGGTTTTGTATAAACTATTGGCAAGTTTTGCATAAAATGACATTGCGGTGACCGGTGACGGAGAATATTGAAAACAAAAAATGTGTTTTGCAGTTTGTATTACGGGATATCTAGCCAGTTGATTTTATTTACTTATATGTAAGTTAAAATTCATATCGTTATGGCAATTTTTTAATGGATTTCAATTTATATTAGCAATTTTTTATATTAGGTGGCTAAGTGGTGGCTAGTTAGTAGTAAGGAGACACTTTTGAACATATTCCATCAAAAAATCAGTTCCGTAATAAATTGCAAAAAAAAGTACCCAAATTAGGTTGTTTTGTTATCATTAGTATAAGTAAGTGAAATAGCAAAGTGGCATCCCTATATGATGGAGCTTCTTTGTCTTTTCGTTTGTTTACCTTTTTTAAACCGAAACTAACTTCGTTGGTGCAATGAAACTACGGCTTTGTATATAAAATCTATAGTACTATCATCAGCCAATTTTTTTTATTTTCATAAGCCTTCACCAGGCGGCGCTAATATGGAAATGTATTTGATATTTGAGAGTTGAAATAGAAGAAAAATGTAAAAGCAAAATGAAAAAAGTCGTAAGAGAGGGTTATATTACATTGATTCTCGCAACAATAAGGGGAGCAAGGGAGACAAATGAATCATCAGAATATATGAAAGGAAATAAAAATAAAACAAATTGCTTTCTATGGCTCGATTGTGTTTGTATGTGAGCTTGAGGTATAACCCAGCAAACATTTCCCTTCAGAACTGATTTATAAATAATTCACAGAAGTGAAAGAAACCCTCATTTATGAACTCATTTATAAACCGGTTTGGATCAAATTTACTGGGTAGCATTACTTCGAATTCGAATCGTTTTTATGTTTCATTAATAATAGAGTAATTCTTCACTTTAGTGAATGTAAATAGGACGCTTATATATTCATTTCACTGAACAATTCATAAATCTTTTTTGAATCATTTAAATGAGACAGATTTGATTCATTAATATGAATATAAATTGGGGTTTAATCATTCAGTTTAGTGAATATAAATTGAATTATATTTAATTAATTATAATGATTCCTTAATAATACGAATGTATACCATAGAACTGAATGTAAATATTATTTCAGTGTGGTTATACAAAATGCTATTTTAAAATGGTAAAATTATCTGCATAAACAGTTTGATTTCCCTAGATTTATCGAATGAAACTTATGACAAATTTTGCTAAAGTATAATGGAATATTCGCGGCTATTCTGATATTCGGTCGAATTAATTCCGTACGGAATGAAAATGGAAATGAAATGTCAATTTATTTTTATCACTTTATATGTTTATTTGTTAATTTATTCAATTTATTTTTTTTCACTGCCACAATGGATATAGTTCCGTCCGTGCAATAACTTTGTACATAACTTTTGTTTCAGTTTTGGCGCAACTAGGTCCCGTTATGGCTTTTCAAAACAAAATGAAAGGGACATTCAGTTTATGTGAATAAAAATGGACGCACCCAAGATATACCTCTTTTGAGGATCGCTTGTGCGCGTTCACTTTTATTCATATTATGTGAAGGAAATAAGAATCTCGATATTTTTTCATTATGAAAAAAATCAACACAAATCCCCTTCCCCGCGTATGAGGTAAAAGTGATGGGATATTTGAGTATATTCACATTTGATTCACTGAAGTGAGTGTTTCTCGAATATATATTCTTCATTTTCACTGAATGTTCAATGAACGTTCACAAAAATGTTTGCTGGGAAGTTATATGTTTGTTTATAGATTTATAAGTACATACATAATGTAGGTAGGCATGTAGATTATATTTTCGTTTATTATTTTAATTTTGTTTTTCAAATCTTGGGTATTTTACTTGAAATTTTTAATCTTTGTAGCAATGTTGCAACTTTTCACCACATCTATGAAGGAATTATTTAAGGACATGTTGGGATATTTTTATTTTTTGTATTTACCTTAGGTAGGTGGTAGGTATTTTATCAGTTTTTTCCAAATTTAGCATAACATTATGATAACAGTCCTACGATAACCATTCATGGAATTTAAACCATCATCGCGTAAAATAAAGAGTATATTAAGTTTTTGTTAGGAAAAAAATGCATTAGGTAGTTTTATTTTGAATAGTTTTGTTTTGATCTATTGCTATTGAAAAAAACTTTTATTTTAACTATTGGGATGCAATTTTTATTTGTTGTTTTTGTTTGTTTAAATTTTATGTAACTCCAGAAATAATTTGTGTTTAATCACTTATAACACACACTATTGGTTAAAAGTAGACAAGAAAAAAAATCCTACGGGAGGGGGTTTTATTTCCCCCGGCTTGGACAGAAGGGGCAGTTCTATAAAAAAAAAAAATAGTTAGGTACCTAAGTACTTAGAATGGAAAAAGTATACCTATTAACAAACAACCACTTTGTACCAAGGCGTACAAGAGGTCAACAAAACCAGAAGTCCATTCTCATGGTTTATTTTCAAATAAAGTTCTTTTCATAAACAGCTTCGACAAAAATTGTTTTCAAACTTAAAATTGTGAAAAAAAGTTGTTTTTTAATATACCTACATTATGTATGTTTTTCCATTTTAAGTATTTTTTTATAAAATTGCCGCCTGTCCAAGCGGGGGAAATATACTTTTTTTTCTTGTTTACTTTTAACCTAAGTATATTACATGCCCTTGGCAGATTTTACGCGAATCACCTAGTATGCTGTATGCACAAAAAATATGCCACTAAATTAACCCTTACAGCGACTAAAGGGATGAAAATAAAAATCTGAAAAAAAATAGGGAATATTTTTTTTTTTCATTTAGAATCGGTTTATGCCTGATCTTCTTCTTACGACCACCCTAATGCACCTACCCACATATCTTCCTAGCTATCAACATTTCAAGAGGCTTAGAATTTTTGAAATTGTGTGCAAAAAACTAGATGAAATACATAAAAGAACAATGTTCGAAAGCATGAAATTGATTTAAGAAAAACGAATGTCATCCATGTACATGTACATAAATTTAAATTTATTAGAAAAATTTAAATAAAAATTTGGCTTTCTGGTTTTGAAATTGAACACTTTTGTGAGACAAATATTCTAGAAAGATATAGGTACTATTACCATTTAATTATTTTTTTTTTGACCCTTCACCGTTAGTTTAAAAAAGTACCTACTAAACAACGACTTTTTATGGTCTTTTCGTAAATCTTTTGTTTCCTTGCAAATATTGATTGCATGGCTTGCATTGGTATGCATAATTTTAGACTTTTAAATTATCAATATTCCTTTAAATATTCAAATAGATTCATGGAACCGTTTTTCCACACCAAATTTTCAAAGTCTTACAAACCAGTTAAAGGAACAAATTGTGTTGTTCCTATACAATGCGTAGTCGTTATCAAAATGACAAGAAATTCATCAACCCGTTTTTGAAATATTGAATTTTCAAAAAATAAAAAAATCTACTTTTTTCTTTAAACGCGATTTGTGGCTAAACTAAGCGTCCTAGAGGCATCAAAGTTGACACCTTTAAACTTGATTTGCGGATAAACTAAGCATCCTAGCGACTTAAAAATCCAGATTCTTTAAATGCAAACGAAACTGCATACACCCAACCTCGCACCCACCCCAAATCCTATAATGAGCCCAAGCAGGGGGGTTGCAGGGGGGCAGCATGCCTCCCCGATACACACATCGCTGTTCATTCGCGTTTATTTGTCATTCAAGGTACTCTTGCTCAAGAGAACTCAATTAATGCATAGCATTATACGAAAAATCAACTTTTATCTTTAAACGCGATTTGCGGCTAAACTAAGCGTCCTAGAGGCATCAAAGTTTACATCTTTTAACTTGATTTGCGGCTAAACTAAACGTCCTAGCGACTTATAAAATGCATATTCGTGATCTTGGAATGTGCCCGTTCCCAAAAATCAAAATAAAATTGGTAAGAAAGTTTTTTCCAAAACTTTCAAAAAAAATATTTTCAGTTTTTTCGGCTAAACTTTAGCAATTTTTGTTGTCTTTTTTAATTTTTTTTTCGAATTATGTGTGAATGATATTTTTTACTTGCGGTACTATTAGGCAAGTTTTGGATTCGTGCAAAAAAAAAAATTTGAGATAACAATCAAACATAATATTACCATGATAGAGAACACCAAAAAAGTGGGTGGCACAATTCTGTCTGTCTGTCTAGTCGTCTACAGCTCGACAACTTTTCTTAAAAAAAAATTCAACAAATTTATTTTAGTAAAGGCTTTCTTTGGGTGGAAAACCATTTTTCAAAAATGGTTATTAATGGTACCTCCCAAAGAACCATTTTTAAATTTTTTGATTTTCTTCAAAATGGTATGACCGATTTCAATTATTTTTTTATACAGAAGCTTCCAAATAATTTTAATAGTTTTGTGTACCAACATTTTTGAAAAAATATTTTTTGTATTTTTAAAAAATATTTCAAATTTTTTTTTGGAAAATCAAATATTTCGAAAACGGCATCATAGATTTTTTTGAAACTCGATATTTAAGACTTTTTTAGTACTCTCTAAAATATTTTTAGAAAAAATTTTACATTTATGAAAAAAATAACGGTACCTTCCATACAAAAGTGAAAAAACCGCAAAGGAAAATATTTTTTTGCTTAAAAACGACTCCTACGATAATGATTAAACTTTTTTCATATACTAAAATTAGTACGATCTACCATCAAAAATTATAAAATTTTACACATAGCAACTATAGTGCCTGTCATAGAACGAATTATTTTATTTTGAGTTTTCTCGTTATCGGCTTAACGGATTTAAATTAATTTTTTTTATATACAAATTTCAGATAAGATTAAATAATATTGCATATCAAAATTAAAAAAAAAAGTTTTTGAATTTGTAAAAAAAAGTTTCAAACTTTTTTTTTGAAAATTCGATATCTCAAAAACGGGTTGACAATTTTTTTTCAAATTTTGTTTTGCATACACATAAATATATAGTTTAAATTTGCATACCAAAATTTGTTCTTAAAAATGTTTTAAGAATTTTATATATAAAAAATTAATTTTAAAAAAACCGCTCCAACGATTTTAAAATTTTTTTCCCATACAATCATATTCCATCATGAATTAAGTTGTTATACTTTTTTTTCAACTCAAACTGTCAAAAGAGTTGTTTTAGATAATTTGTCGTATTTCATGCTTCTCTACATTTTTCTCTCATAATTTCCATGTTTGTATATACAATTTTCTTAAGCTCGCAGTAACATAAGAGCAAGTACGTGCGACCCAGTCGTGCATTTTATTTCTTTAAATGCAAAAGGAACTTTGCATACACCCAACCTCGCAGCCACTCCAAATCCTATAATGGCCCCAATCAGGGGGGATGGAGGGGTGCAGCATGCCCCCCTATACACACCTCGGTGTTTATTCGTGTGTATTTGCCACCCAAGGTACTGTTGCTCAAGAAAACTTGACATTGGCGCTCAACTAATGCATCGCATTATACGAAAAAATCGACTTCAATCTTTAAACTCAATTTGCAAATTTCATAGGAAAGAAAAATATTAATGAGCTGTCGCATAGTAGCAGAAACGGCGGGATTTTGATTTTCGGGATTTTGATTTCCGGGATTTTGAAAAACGGGATTTTGACACGCGGGATTTCGACATACGGGATTTTGATCCGCGGGATTTTGACCCCAACCCCTTATTTTGCACTCCTTTTTCATTCCAACTGTGTCAAACTGGAAAAGTGCTGCAAAAGCAATGCTAAGAACATCCAAACGAAAAAAGACCTAAAGCAACCAACCACCCCAAACAAAAATTCGTTTTTTTACCCACCCCAGCACAAAAATATTCGGTTCGTATGCTGAGCGGCAGCAGCAGCAGCCGAGCATGAGCAACAGCAGCCGTCAATGACAACCACCTACGTGCTTACCATATTCCAACAACAACCAACAAAAATAACAAAAAACGAAAGTAAACAAAACAACCCAAAAATATACACACTAAATGACAACGAAAATTATACCTAACAGCAGCAAACCTTCCTCCACCAAAGCATTTTTACGACTGAAATCTGATAAAAACAAAACACGAAAGAAAACACAAAAGTAAAATAAACAAATAAAAAGATTTAAAGTAACCATGGTTACAAATAAATACAATCTTACAATATAACTTGCAAGCATATATTTTGTTGTTTGTTTCCAAATACATAATTTTTCCTTCCGAACGATAGAAAGAAAAACAATCATACTTTCATTTCAGCTCACATCAGAGCCAAATACGCATACGCACCCAACTCTCAGCCTATTATACATTGACAAAACCAATACCTTTGAAAAAAAACAAAATTGCTTGATTTCTTACCTCCCTCCAACTCTTATAAAAAAAGTATACAGCTCTCTCATTATTTTATTATTACACTTTATTCTTCATTTGCCATATTCTTAAGTTTACAATTCAGCTGTACACACTTAGTTAGGCTCAGCACCAGTAATTTCATAAGCCGTCACTTGGTTCGTGCCCGTCGTTCGTCACCCATGATAGTACTATAGATTCTATATACAATGACTACGGTTCAATTTTTCAGTGCGTACTAAATTGACCTGTTGCAAGTTGTATTGAAGTGATTAATATTGTTTGTAATTCAGTTTTATTTAATTTTTTTAGATTAGAAAGGTGAAGTATTCATTTATTGCTTTCAAATTTAAATTATCTTATGGTTTATTAAATTTGTTTTATAGTTCTAATTGATTTTACCACAAAACCTAATTTGGAGTTAAAACTTGTGCGTTTAACTACGTTTTCATTAGAGCTGAAATGAGGTAATTTCGCAAATCACAGAAAAAGTGTTTTCATTTGTAATTTGGTAATTTCGTTTGACAGCTCATTTCATTTTTGAATTTCAACTGCCTGTTAATCAATTTTATGACATTTTCATACAAAACCAATTCAGAGCTCTTCAAACTGTGGGTAATTGGGTGTGTTCGTTAGGTTTTGAATTAATTTCCAACCTAATTTCGTGCAAATTTGGTTGAAATTATCTCATTTCGAAATGTGAATTTGTACGAGAAATGAGATGATTTCGTATCGCATTTGGAAATTTTCAACGAAATTACCTCATTTGGCCTAATGAAAACGCAGTAATAGTTTTATTGGGAATTGCATAGCTAGCACAGTAAAATTTGCCTTGGTAAACAACAACAAAGTGACATTTTTACTGACTTATTTATCGACACTTTCCAGGATTTGTTGTTGTTTGCTGAGGGAAATTTTACTGTGCTAGCTATAATATTTTCCAATAAAACACGCCTAATATCAATTAACGACTTGAAAGGTAAGTCTCATTTTAGCTAGTTAGGGTGGTGCTTAATTTTTAAATATTTTTATTTCTTTCGTTGCACTTCAAAAGTGATCTAAGTAAATTAAAAAAAAAATACAATTTAAAATTTTATTGAAATCGTTTAACAGTGGCACCCGGGCGGACGCTGTGGTGTCACCCTAATATTTGTATCTGCTCCGGAAAAAGTACAGCTTGTCTCCTTCTTTCAAATTCTATTAAAGGATGGCCACGATGTCGATGGCAAGGCAAGGGTAGGCAGCAAAGTAAAAACAAAACTTAAATGGGGGAGTCCCCAACTGACCAAAAAATAGCATCAGACAGATGCGAGAAATAAAGGTGCATTTTCCTATAGGCAGGCGCGGATCCAGGAATCCAGTTTGGGGGGGGGGGGGGGGGGGATCATGAAATTTTAACATCAATAAGAACTGCTTAGCAAAAGTCCAGCTTAGTCATGGCTTCATTCCAGTCGAAGGCTTGATCAGAGAGAAGCTTAAGACTTAATCGGACTCCCGCTTATATGTAGCTTGAGCTAGAAACTGAGTTCATCAACAAGATTAAGCTTCATTTCATACTTTTCGGACAGTGATGAAAATAAGATAAACATTAAAGATTGGAAGCGAAATTGACGATAAAACCGTTGTTTTGAAAACTTTTAAGCAATTTACAAAGAATAATTGACAGTAATGGATTACACATTACATATACATAGGTGCATATGTAAAACCAAAAAAAATCAAAAGGGGTAATTCAAGTATCAAGCGTCAATTTGAGATGAAACAGATAGACAAAATTGAAAAAAACTATGGTGGATTCCATGCCGTAAAGAAAAAGAAACTGCTATCAAAGCAAAAAGAAGGGTATTATCCTATTATGTAATATTATTAAAAAAAAAAACTTGCTTGTAACCCAAAAAAAAAATATTTCAATTTAACAATATTAACCCAATAATACTATATGATCATATTAATTCAATACTCTACTTGATTTCAAAGAATTAGGCTAGTTAAGATGAGCTGTGGGTGAAGTTAGCACCGCCATTTTCGATAAAAAATGTGCCGTAATTATTAAAAAAAAATCGAAAATTTTAAAATTTTACGGATGAGAATTTTTTTTAATGTTTTTTGTTTTTTGGCCGTAAAAGTTGCAAATATGCTAATTTTTATATCTTCATATGGCAGCACGAAATAGCACGATTAAGTTTTTTTTATAAAAAATGTGAAACTTATACAAAAAGACATATATGTAATGTATTATTGTATGTATTAGTTTTTGGCCTAAGAGTTGAAATTTTTTCGGCGCATGACAGCTCAAACTGAGCACAAAACAACATACCTTTCACTTTTAAGAAATTGCGAAATTTCGAAAAAAATCATTAATAAAATTTGCATGTTTTGCAATTTTTTTTAATTTACGGTCCAAGTTGATCACAATACAGCATAGCGAAAATGGCGGTGCCAACTTCACGCTACCCTACGGCCCTTCGCATGTTTTTTTCTTGTCCATTAAAGTTCCAATTTTGCGAATTTTATTTTTATCTCTTTGGCGCCTAGCAGCATAATCTGAGCACAAAATACAACAACTTTCTTTTTTAAGAAATATCGAAATTTAATTAAAAAAAATGAATTCGCAAAATTTGCAACTTTGCGATTTTTTAAATATTTACGGCACAAGGCAGCACAAAATCAGCGAAATACAGCACAATTTTACTCTTGAAAATCAAAAATGGAGGTGCTAACTTCACGCACAAGCACATTAAGAAACGAAGACATCCAAGTAATATTTTTAGAAAATTTAAAATAAGCAACTTACATAGATCTTCTGCTATAAAATTTTCAAAAAACGAATGCTACTTTTTTTAATCGGTGCATCCGCAACAAAATTTCTGTGACACCCAAAGCAATTTTGTTTTCAATTGAAAATAAAACAGAGTTAAGTAAATGTTTAAAATGCCATGTTATGTTATCAAAACTACTGTACAGGGTATCGCACATTTACCACCGCAGATGAAAACCATGGGTTACTGAAAAACTTAAGATGTATTTTTCTCATTTTCACTTTGCTTTCGAGTTATAACGGATTGTATGATTAAAGGTCCCGTTTGCTTTAAATAGCTTAATCTTTGTCAAACTACGGCAGAGTCTTATTTTTTGCGATGATGGTGACTGTGGGGAACCGTTATTATTTAAGAGAGTCCGCAGAATTTAAAGTCGGATGGATATCTAAGACAATTTAGTGTATCCTCGAGGGCAAGTAGTGATTTTTGATCAATATTTCTTTGATGTCCATTTCATTACGAAGATTGGCTTTGTTAAGAAAATAGAAGCTAACCATTAATAGGTCATGTTTTTCGTATAAATATAGTAATTTACTAACAAATATGGAATAACCCAAAAAGTTTTTCTCTGTCCTCTATTTTTTTGAATAATCAGTAAAGATTGCTCGTGTTTGTTGTTTTCGCCGGAGCTCTGGGGGGGGTCATGACCCCCATGACCACCCATCTGGATCCGCCACTGCCAATAGGGTGTTGTTCTTTTAGGTTAGCTCAGTAAAACAATAAAATAAATAAGTAAGTACAATGTAAAAGATGATTAAGTTGGTAATCAAGGAAGCAATTGAATCGGTCATTTCAAAAACAACATAAGTCGCATTACAAAAAAATTAGGCCACGCTAAGTTGAAGGTCTAATCTAATCATGAAGCTTTCATTAGTCACATTGCGCTAAATTGCACAATTATAAAAATGGATATAAAAGTGTAATTAGACGGTCTAGTAGACCAGAGCACTTACAGCTAAGAAATCATATTGGAGACAAAATGTGACTTAAGTGGTTTTTGAAATGACCGAGACAATTCTAGAGAACACTTATTCTAAACCATATTTTAGAAAAGAAAAAAAAAATAATTTTCGTTAGAAGAGAGGATAAAAACAATGATCTATTTGAAAACAAAGGCTCCGCGAAATTAGGCCACAGGAAATAAAGCCCCCCAAAAAAAAATGAAATTAGGCCCCAAAAAAAAAATGCATACAAAGCAACAACAATGAAAATTTACGAATTTTGGGGTGTTGTTTCATTTTTTGGAACTTTATTTAACTTTTTGTTCCCCTTATATCATTATGAAATAAAGCCCCAATGAAAAAAGACCCCAACATTAAATTTGAGGCTTAGTTTCATTTTATTTTGAAAAATAATTTGGGTCTTATTTCATTTTGCATACATTTAATTGAAATTGCCAAAACAACAAATTGTTTCCACAAAATGTATTATGAAAATCCACTAAACGAGGACCCAGAGCTAGCAAAATACAATATAAGGATCGTGTTGAAAACCATCAGCGAGTAACAGAATAGCTGAAAAAAATCGCTATTCTGTTACTTGCTGATGGTTTTCAACACTTTACTTACTCATGCTTTTCAATATAAGGATCGTGTTGAAAACAATCAGCGAGTAACAGAATAGCTGGGAAAAATCAAAACTGCGCCTTAATTTGCTCGCTATGTGCCCTCTGAGCACAAATTAACTTGATTTTTCGAGATACGATTTCTCGAAGATGAATGGTGGCATTTGAAAAATTTTTAAGTAAAATGTTCATACATCAGAATGACCATACAAGTTTTTTTCGAAAAAAATTTCTTCGGGGAAAAATATAACCCAAAATTTGCATAAGAAACGCATTTTTGTATATTTTTTGATTCAAATAACTCAACAACGTGACGTGGTAGAGCGATTTCAGGGCCAGATTTAAACTCAACGCATCGAAAACCATCAAAAAAGTTTTTTAATTAAAATTTTTCACAAAAAGTAGTTACTTAGTGCTTTCGAGTGGATTTTCGAAAACAATAAAAATATGTCAATTTTCAACTAGCGCTTGAGTCAAATGGACTGTCGCAGAAAAAAACCTTAAGCAGATTATTGGAAACTGTGAATACTTTAAATGGTACTTTGATGTGATTTTCCAATAACTGTTAGTTTTCGAGCCATTAGTGAAAAACTTCCAAAAACATGCATTTTTGCATAATTTTTTGCATTTTTTTCCATGTTGCGTCATGAAATTTTGGTCGCAAACCTCAGATTCGTATTCAGCACCTCTGAAAATATAAAAGGGGGGCAAAACTCAAAACTACCCTACAATTTGCTCGCTATGAGCCTTTTTGAACACAAATTGATCGGACTAATAATGTTTTTTATTTCAACTAAATATGATCATTCATCAAAAAGATACAGCTCTTAAAAAAACACTAACAAAAATTGAAAAAATCTTGTTCCTTTATTTTTTTTATTGGTGTGTTTAATTTTAATTCAATGAATTAATCAATTTTTAATTAAATAATATTATCAAGTGTTGACATTTAATAATTACAAGTAAATTATGTTTTCATTCAGATTTAATAAAAAGAGATAGAGTTTTGAAAAACAAAATCTCTAAATCTCTAAACTAAAAATTTCTTTAACTCAATCACCATCTCGTTTCATTAAACGGTTATGGTTCTTTTATACAAAATAATTTGCATACGGTGTGACAAAAAGCTTAGATCTTGTAGGTTGGATTCAGACAAGAAAAAAGTTGATTTGGGGGCTGGCCCATTTATTAATTTTCTAAAAACTTGGTTTAAAATAGAAAAATATTAAAAACAACTGTCAATAAAATACCTACAATAATAGTAATAGTTTTTGGAAAAATAATTTTCAAACCAAAAAATTTGAACAATTAGGGATTAGGGATTTTTTAAACTACATAATTGTTTTCTATACGAGTATTTTAATAATTTTGGAACATAAGAGATTTTATTCCAAACTATTTTTTTTTTTTTTATTTTACGTTATTCGGTACAATTTTTGTTTGTATTATTCGATACTCTTATTAATTTTTAAACAAACAATTGAAATTGTATACCTAAATGTTTTATAGTTTTTTGAGAGAATTCAATTTGAATGTGTTGTTTAAATTCCTCCAAACACCCAATTTCCACTTTGGAAGTTGTAAAGTAACTATGTATGTATTATAATTTAGATTTTCTCAAAAACTACAAGACATTAATTTAAGCATATGTTTTTTAGTGTTTGATTAAAAATTACTAAGATTATAGAATACAAAAAACAACAATAGTTCCAAATAACTTAAAATAAAAAAAAAAATTTTGAACCAAAAACTCCCATGTTTTTCAATTTTGTTTTTGTATTGTTAACACCTATATGAAAATGATTTATTGTTCAAAATTTTTAGTCAGGGTTCCAATTTACGCATGTTTCTCGTTCTGGTATGGTCTGTAGATTAGCTTATCTTCCTTTAATTGAAAAATTTCAAATTGAATAGGATACAATTTACTTACATTAAATTAACGAACTTCATTTAAAAACATCGTATGTATACCATAATTCCATAAGAAATGTCTGTTTTCTTCAAATCTATTTCCTTTTGAATTGTTTAAAATTAAATAGAAACTATAGGAACACGGATTTTAAAATACACGGATACACGGATACACGGGTATCCGAATACACGGATACACGGATTCACGAACACACGGATACACGGATACACGAATACACGGATACACGGTTATCCGTGTTCTTATAATTACACGGATTCAAATCCGGATCTCCTAAGAACACGTGTATCCGTGGGGAGCTCTACTGATAATAAGTCCAGATGCATAACCATGGTTAGATGGGTAGTTGAAGTTGTAATGGACGTTTACGTTTGAAAGATTTGTTCCAAAAAAGAAAGTTTTTTGTATTTCAAATCCAGAGTGGTTCAATAAAAGGCTCTCTTGGCTCAAAAATCATAAAAACAAAGCATATACAAGATATAGAAGAAAGAAAAATGATCCTATATTGCGAAATTTGTATCTCTCCTTTCAACGTGAGTTCAATAGTCTAAATCTTACTCTTTATAGAGAATATATATCTTCAACTGAGGCTAAAATTTAAAATGACAGCAGTTAATTTTGGAAATGTATAAACTCTAAACGAAAAACGACAGGGTTTCCTAGCTGTATAAGTTATTTGGGCTCTTCGACTAGTAACGTTTCTGAAATTTGTGATTTGTTTGCTAGATATTTCAAATCAGTTTATTCATTTGACTTTCCGTCTCAAAATATGCCAATTTTGCCTGAAAGATTTAGTCTAGGCTTCCTTTTCAGGTAAGCAAAGCGGAGGTTTTAGATGCTTTAAAGGGAATTGATGGTTCCAAGTCTCCTGGTCGTGATGGATTTTCACCACTTCTGTTAAAAAACGCAGCTGCTTCTCTAGCAGAACCATTATCAATATTATTTAATATTTCTCTTCAAAGTGGATTATTTATGAATGAATGGAAAATATCGTTTCTAACTCCTATATTTAAAGCGGGTTTCGAACAAGATACTTCAAGTTATAGGCCAATTTGTAAGATCTCAACTATACCCAAGCTTTTCGAAAAAATAATTTTCGATAAGATATTCTTCGTGGTGCGTGAGCAAATATCAATTTACCAACATGGTTTTACCACAGGAAGGGTCTACTAAAACAAATTTTACAATTTTTGTAAATTATGTAGTATCAAATTTTGAGAAAAACTTCCAAACTGGTATAATATTTACGGACTTTGCAAAAGCCTTTGATAGAGTAAGCCATAAGCTTCTCCTTCATAAGCTTGCATGTTTAGCATTTCATTCAAGATGAGTGTCAAGTTAGCAAAGCAACTTTGACGAATCGAAAAATAGTTAATTGGATTATTTGCCGTTTTTTAGTCGTTAATTAGTTGTGACAATTTTGAATTTGTCGTTCAATGTGTTCCATGTTTTTTTTGGTGCTTTGCTAACTTGATATCAAGTTAGCAAAGCACCCTGTCGAAAATAAATAAAAACTTCTTATACCTGATTATGGCTTAATAATTTGCCGTTAATTAGTTGTGACAAATTCAATTTGATCGTGCAATGTTGTCTATGTTTTTTTAATTAACGGCAAATTATAAAGCCATAATTTGACACTCATTCATTCGAGCCTTCTTAAGTGGATTGAATCTTATTGAACTAATTGAGTGCAGATTGTAAAAATTGAAAGTTTCTTTTCAGACCATATTCATATTCCTTTAGGAGTTCCTCAGGGTGGCCACATCGGCCCACTGTTATTCCTTTTATTTATAAATGATAATATGTCTGTAATTTTTATAAATTCCGAGTGCCTTTTATACGCTGATGACTTATTTATAGAAAATTAGTTACTCATCAAGACTGCATCCTTCTTCAAGATGATTTTTAGACTCTCTGAGTGGTGTGAATTAAATTCCCTGCATTTAAAAGTATCCAAATGTCAATTTCTTCCATGTTCTAGGAAAAAAGATGGGTATCATTCATTATAGCTATGGTTTGCAAGATGAAACTCTACAAAGAGTCACCCAAAAAAAAGATCTGCGTGTTATACTGGATGATAAATTAACATTTAAATCGCACATTGATTTTTCAGTAAGCAAATCGAACTATGCTAGGGTTCATAAAAAGAAATTCCCGTGAATTTTCAGACATTTTTACGTTACGTTATCTTTATTTTTCAATGGTAAGGTCCATCTTAGAGTATTGTTCAGTGGTTTGGAACCCATATTATATAACAGCTATAGATAGAATCGAGGGAGTGCAAAAAAGATTTACAAGGTATGCTATCTCCAAACTTAATTGGAATTTTGAAGCTCCCAGTTACAATACTCGATGTTTATTAAACGGATAAATACTCTCGACCTTCGCAGGAAATTCTTTTCAATTCTTTTCAATTTCAACAAATCAACAAATTGTGGTTATAATGAACCAATATCCCGTTGCATCATAGAGGCAAACCTTTTTGTCAAAATGTAGATATTTTCGAAAATTGATCAAGAGAGACTTTTAATCATGAAATTTTATCTATATTATTGAATAATATATAATAGGGGTATTCATGCAACTGCGTAAAACACTAGATAAGTTTACGATTTGGTTAATTTTATCTTTTGGTTAATGAGCTGTCAGATTTTGTATGGGAAATGGTTTACACAATTTGGTTAATTTTATCCATGGATTTAGCTGCGGAAAATTAACCAAATATTTGGGTAAACTTATCCAAACGTCATTGTGACTTTTAGGGCGGTATTCACCGACGGCTCATAACTTATGAGGCTCATAAACCTATTCCCCAAGCAATAATAGTGAATATTTATGAGCGCTCATAAGACTTATGAGTGGTCCTGACCACTCATAAAGTTATGAGCGCTCTCTCCGAAACTAATTCGAAAACCTTCGAAGTAACCCTTCAAGAAAATTCACTGACTCATTTCGTCGGTACTACTTGGATCCTTGCAAAAATGAGTCTCGCACGCACACATATTGTAGTTCCTTTTGTCTTCAGGAATTTCATTTATTGTTTCAATTTTGTAAGTTCTTTTTTGTAATTCACGCGGTGACACGGCCGTAGCCAGGATCAATCATATGGGTGAGCTCAAAGTATTTTTGGGTGAGCTGAAATTTTTTTACGAAAATCATAATATTGTCCTTATATTAAAATACACAATTTTTATTGACACAATATTACATGTAGGTACCTTATTAAAAATATACATAAAATCACAAATATGAGCAAAAAGTATTTGAAAAAGTTGGGCTCTTCAGTGTTTTTTTCGCAGATTTAATCAAAATGTCATCCGTTTCCAAAAATTCAATCGTGTCTTTTCCAATGTAATAAAATAAAGACTGCACAGGCTTTGATCGGAAATTGATGGCCATCGTTTTGCTTCTTTTTGTGAAAGTGCTGAAAATGATGACTCGTTTCGTAGATGTGCTGATCCCTAATTTATCGATAAGAAAAATACATCATTGGAAGTTGTTTTCTAGCTGTTATTTTTTTGATTAGCAGAAAAGTTTTCGTTCGTTCAATGGTGATGAAGCCAATGAGTTAAAAAAAAAGACCCAGCTACAAAATTGTTCTCAAATATGTATCCCAACGGAGCTCTTTTCATATCGACTGCTTTAATTTGCGAGATATTAGTAGCGGGATTTCAATATTGCGAGATTATAAAAAGCGGGATTTTGTAATTGCGAGATATCGTTATGCGAGATTTTGAATGCTAGATTTTGATCGTGGAGATTTCGTTGCCAACCCATATTTTACTGTTGGTGCACATTTAAAATTAAATTTTGAAGCAATCTTTTGTTTTTTTTGTTTTACGTTAAAAATGTCCAAAATCTTAAATGTCCCATAGTTTTTTGGGTGAGCTCAACATTTTTTTGGGTGAGCTGAGCTCACCCTAGCGTAGGCCTGGCTACGGCCGTGCGCGGTGAAGATAATTCTTTTGTCCATTTGCTGTGAAAATTTGAACAAATAGGATAATAAAAGGTGTATATAATGAATCTGCTCCGAATAGAAAATTACAGAAAAGAACAGGATTGTGCGTTCAATGAGTAAAAACCTTACCCAAACTATTCTTCATTCTGTTACTATGTGTTCCATATGATGTTTTTCAGAACAGCTAAGAACAATATTTCCTGCACCTACTTTAATGGTGGAGAAAATAAGTGAGAAATGTCGAAGTACCAGTACCAGTTGATTTGTTTGTCTGGGATAATAATAAGCTAAAATTTATCTCAGAAAAACTTTTTGCTTAAATCTGACAGTTTTGACAGTTCTCACACATTTATACTGTTCTGGGGCCCAATTACGCAAGGGTGACTGATTTTCTGTGTACACATTCTATTTATTCACACCCAAAACAAAATAAATTTGATTGATTGTGCATGCGTTATCTGTCAAAAACTTAAAACTCACACTTGCCGAATCGCAAAAATTGATGTGTACATGAAATTCTGTGTACACAGAAAAAACTCACTCTTGTGGAATTGGGCCCCTGACATAGTTTTTCTTCATTGAACAGAGCTAATATAAACCAACATTTGACGTCTATCTCCCCTTCAAGTGAACGATTCCATTTTGGATCCACAAACGTAGTAGACAATGTACGAACGAAATAATTAGCGAAACTAAAAAGTAAAGTAAGAACATTTCCCTATATAAAACAAACTAAAACTTGCAATGATCTTCACCCCGACTAGACTGAGAAAATAAGTGGAAAGAAATTAAAATCAGTGTAGTCACAAAGAATTTATTTATGTGCATGCAACACTCATTTTTTCAAGGATCCAAAAAGTACCGACAAAGTGCGGTCATTTTTGAAAATAGTTTGAATTCACAGTTTGGGGGTACCTGGGGAAGAGAGAGTTGTTCTCATTTTCGAACTTCGAAAAAGAGCTATTAGTGGTTGGTGAATAGCACAAATATTATTTGAGTTAGGAGCCTCATAAACTTAAGAGCCGTTTATGAGTGCTCAGTGAATACCGCCCTTTTAGAGATTGAATTAGACGTGTTTGTGACTTTTAGAATTAGGCATGTTTAGAAACATGATATAAATGATATCTCGGAGAACTAAAAAAGCTCTGAATGTGTTCTGTAATTATGGCATTGCAATTAATTGGTGATAAAAGTTGTGAATTAAAACGAATCGGTGAGAAGAAAAAGGAAAACATTCCACAAATCATAGTTCGTGGCAAATCGAAAAAACTGTTTATTGCCAAAACTAAAAGTTACTTTCGAAAACTTATTAAGGAACAAATGTAAAACTAGCATTCAGAAGCAACTTGCCAAAAACTTGGATGTAAAATTATTGAAGGTAAGCCCAGAATTTACTGATAAAGGGGGTGGAATGTTTTCCTTTTTCCACTCAATTTGTAAAAAATTAAGACAAACGATTTTAAAATAATTTTTTTATTTAAACAATACAACAAAAAGATACAAAACACTAGAATATATTATTGCTATTCATTGAAAATAAAAAAAATAACGAATTAACGAAAACACTTTATTTACTACAGTTATTTATTGTAATTGTGATAAAAGAACTTTAAAAATCCCCTTCATCACTTTTTGCGATATTCGATGTTTTTCGAACTTTGCAGAGACCCCGTGTACAAAAACTTAGAAAAGCATAGTTTTTCAAGATATTAAATAAATTTTAACAATATTAATCGTCAAAATTTACAAAAACTTAGAAAAGCATAGTTTTTCAAGATATTAAATAAATTTTAACAATATTAATCGTCAAAATTTGAATATTTAAACAGAAAATTTCAAACTTTGAGTGGAAAAAGGAAAATATTCCTGGAATGTTTTCCTTTTTCCACTCAAAAAAATTTTGTTTGCTCATTTAAAGGCATAGGTTTTATTGGAATGATTTCCTTTTTAGGCTCATTAGGTGCGCTATGTAAATATCTACATTTCTGCATTTTTAGTTCAATTTCGCTATTTTGTGGAATGTTTTCCTTTTTCTTCTCACCGATTCAAACGTAGTTTACACAAACAAAATAATTAGAAGGTCTACATTTACTCAACAATTAAAGGCTCTGCCCAACTGTTGTGTCGATCTTGCCTTTTAGAAATAATGGATACAGACCAGATTAATGTTAATTCATTTTTAATTCAAAAATACTTAAAATATGATTTCAAATGTTACATTAATGGTTTAATATAATTGTAGATAAAGAACAATGAATAGCAAGAAAAGAATTTAAGCGGGAGCACGTGAAGCATGAAAATCTAATAGTGAAAATGTCAAAATGAAAGATGAGACAATAGTGTTTAAATGAATGAGACAAATATATGTACATTATAATTATTAAATGTTAAGCGTTGTTCATTTACATGATAATTTAAGGATATGACACCAACCAACGCGAAATTATAGCGAAGCATTCACAAATACAGTTTTTTGTTGTTTTTTAGTATTGCGATCATTCATTTTTATTTCGTTTTGGTTTGGGAGAGCCTTTAGGAAAGCTACTTTTCGTAAAACCAATGCGAATCTTTCGTTGACAACGACGAACGTGTTATTTTCATTTACAACGTGTTGTTATTAATATTTTTGCTGTGGTCAACGAATGATTCGCACTGGTTTGGAAGATTCTAAATAGTCGGAAGCTGTTAGAAACAGATGTCATTAACCAATGCAAAGTATCTTTCTGAACTGTCAAAATCAGAACCAAGCCATAATTCACTTTTTCTCTTTTTTTCGTTCCTACCTCAACAAATTTCAGTTTCACTTCCGTGAAGTGTACTCGGGGGCCCTCTATTTACTTCGAGTTGTTTGTATTCGCTGATTTCATCCGACCACTGCCGTGAGCTTGCGACTAATATATTTCTACCTTACAACGCGACTATTGTCATGTATATTAAGGTAGAACTATAATAATTGTTGATAGTTTATGATGTGGTCGGTTGAAAATGAGCGAATACATGAAAACCATACTCATCTCACGGGAGTGAAGCTGACATTTGGTGAAGTTGGAACTAAAAAAAGAGAGGGATGATTCATTTTACTTAAGTGGAATATTCCTCACTTCTTCTTTTGACTGTTTGGAAAGCAACTTTTCGTGGGTTTTTTAACCCATTGATTTTGACAGGCAAAAGTTTCGTTGTCGTTCCAAATATTTCGCATTGGTTTAAGAAAGCCTTAATAGTTCTAGCTTTACATTTTGTTTTATCCTTCCGAGTTTCCGACTTTACGCTGGTTCGGGAGAAATTCTCTATTTAAAAATTACTACGTTTACAAGTAGGATCGGGAGCTAAAGGTTTTTTGTCACTTGAGTTGAGTTGAAATATTATTAAGATTCCAGCGAAATGAATGGCATTGATGTATTTATTTCAATGCAAAACAAATATAATTGAATTAACAGGAGTACTTACTACACGTCACAGTACACATATAAAAGGTAACCCCTTGAACAGAATGAATGTAGCTGCAGCTGGTAGCAAGAGTTGAATTTATTTTAACTTCTGCTACACCATACATTCCTTGCTACATTTACAGCTTCTTATTGTGGCACTGTATACTATTTTTGTATCTTTCTACTTTGACAGTGCTACACGCGACAACTACAGCTACACCATTCTGTTCGGCCAGTAATATATTGCGCATGTTTTCAAAAATCGGTTGTCAGATACTGAACAAAAAAACAAATTAATTCTCAGAGACCTTGTCAAATTGGCAATGGGTACATTCAATGCCTCAATTTCAGTACTGAATCTTCAGATTTCTGAATTCTGGCCAATCAGAGGCTTGGAGAATTGAGAAAACTGAAAAACTAAATTTTAAATTTGAAAAGTGTTGAACATGTCACAGTACACACACAATGAACTGACAGGGGTCTCTGAGATTTTGACACATGCGCGAACTTGAACGAAAATGAAAACTCGGAAGATATTACCTTTAATATGTGTACTGTGACTACACGTATCTATTAAAACAAATATGTATTTGTACAAACACATGCAAATAAACAGACCATCTGTAAAACCAACTCCTCAACCCAACCCGAACGCACCCAAATATTTGACGTTTAACGAACAGCTGATTCAATTACACAGCATTTAACCAAATGAATAAAAAGGTCGTTCATGCAAACTTTTGCGTAAACTTATCATTTTACACAATTTGTAAACTTACGACGTTGCATGAATACCCTTAATATGTATTTGTAAATTTGTATATCTTGATAATTCTTCATTATTGCTATTAATTAGTAAATTTACATCCATTATGCATTTATATACTTTTTGTTTTCTGCATTTATTCAAAAAAATTTTATTTCTAGTCTGTAAGATATTTCTGACTGACTAAATAAATAATCAAAATAAAAGAGATTTTAAGATTTTCCGCCAAGACTTTTTTAATGGACAACTTTAAAATTGCTTCCGCTATTCTCAACAAGTTTTATCCATTGATCGAAGACAACCCTAATGCCAGCATTTAGTTGGAATTGGCCTTAAATAGGAGATTTTGCTATAGTAAATAACTTAAACAGAATGAGAACTGCGTTTTGTAGTATCAGTGGACAAATTCCGAGCTTAAGCAACTTTCCTATGCTAAGTATAGAAGAATTGCGCAAAATATCACTAGGTAATTTTCAAATAAAAAAAGGCTCGCTCTTATTGTGCAGAACATTTGAAGCTAAATAGAAGATTCATAATAGAAGTCAGTGAAACTCCTACCCGCATCAATTCTGCTCATCCAAGATTATTTGGAAACAACTATTTACTAAGGGGCCGTATTAAATCCAGACACATCAGTGGAAAATATATTTTTACTTATGTTTTATTGAGTAAAAATTTAAATGTTGCAAATAGTTGCAGTGCAAGCATATTATTGCAATTGCCTGATCAGCATGCGCACTGTTGGATGTTGTACTCATGTTATGAGTATCCTGAGGTTCCTTGGTTTTGCTCGACACAAAGAAAATATATACCTTACACCTGCATTATTTTTTGTATTATTATATTATTTAGTTTCGGCTGTATGTATGTATGAAAATAACGGAATCTTTGGGCGTGATTTTGACCCACTTCTGACGGTCAGATTTGATTCAAACTTTGCACACTTGTCGAAGCCCGATGACAATACAATAATTCGATCAAAATATCTGATTATCCTGATTAGGTTCGCCAGGATTCATAAATTTCTTTTGGGATCCTTTGTTGCGTTATAACAAATCGAACTAAAAAAAAAATGAAAAATAAATTATAGTTTAAAAAACTAAAAACACGCTTTTAGAGTTAATCAAACTAAAAAGTAAAAAATAATTCTTAGCATGAGGATAAAATTACCGACGAGAAAATTAATGTCACTGTTCTAAAAGCGTGGAGTGCCTTGTATGACATATTTAAACTAACTGCATATCGAGCAGGTAATTATATACATAGGTGACTGAAATATAATTCTGGTACGTGTCTCGGATAGCTTAACTGGTAGAGCTCTTGGCGCGTAACAAATAGATCTGGGTTCAATTCCCAATCCGGGCTTTCCGAATTTTTTTTTCGGTAAGCGAAAATTTCGCACTGAGTAGGCCCTCCCTTTCCTTTATCCTTTCTTTACCCATTTTCCTAATAAGCTCAAAATAGCGATATCGAAATTTAAAGCTTGGTATCAATCATCATAATTTTCATTGTTTCATTCCGAAATGCACAGTTAGTTTAAAAATGTCATACAAGGCACTCCACGCTTTTAGAACAGTGACATTAATTTTCTCGTCGGTAATTTTATCCTCATGCTAAGAATTATTTTTTACTTTTTAGTTTGATTAACTCTAAAAGCGTGTTTTTAGATTTTTAAACTATAATTTATTTTTAGATAATATCCTAATTGATAATGATTATGATGAATTATAATATGTGAATATTGTGTAATGAAAAATGAATATTGTTGCTTTATATATTATTTATTTTGTATTACTTAGTTTTTTTGTAATATACTGTAATTTTTTTTTTTCAACAGAAATATAAAACCTCTTTTTTAAGCATAAACAATCATTAATTTTTGTTTTTTTTTTTTTAAGATTTTTGCATAATTTTGTTTATAAAACCGTTTTTATTTGAGTTACAATATCAAAAATTATATCATGTGAATTTAATGAGTCAAGGTTAACAGAAATGCAAAAAAATATATATTTCGTCTCTGGTTGTTTTAAAGTTATTAGCAGGGGCGTATTTAGACAATTGGGGGCCCTGGGCCCTTAACGATATGGGGCCCCTTGAAATTGTTTTTATTGAAAACTATTTAATTTTCCAATTTCCAAGTCTTACCATAATTTTTTATTAAGTTTAATTATGTATTAACTATTATCATTTAACTATTTCGGGAGTATCAAATGGTTAGACCCTGGCGCTCTTTGATTAACAAAACGAAACGTTGTATTAATAAAATTATCAACCACTTTCGAGAAAATTTGAAAACAAGAACTATTTACCAGCTAGCTTAGCCATACTTTAGAGGCCTAACTGCATTTTTCATTATTTTCAGTAGAGCTAAAATAAGGAGCAGATTATTTTTAAGCACTTGTAGTTTTATAAAAATTAAATAATTTTTAGTTTTTAAATAAAAATTAATTGATTTTGAATTTTATTTGCAATATAAGAGGTTTTAATTGTGTATTAATAATTCTAAAAAATACCGTTGAAACTGATCAGATAGGCCACTCGAGCACTCAAGCTTTGAATTTTCTGGTGGATGGCCTCTAAATGAAAAAAGTACAAATGCAGAAATATTTTTTAATACATACAGATTCAGCTTTTGTAATAAGCTCAATTTCTATACAATTTCAGTTGGGCCACTTTGGCTCTTACTGCCTCATTTAAGAGTTAATTTTCTGGCCACATATTCACATTGCACATAATGCACATTGCACATGTTACTCTCAGTTGTGCCAGTGCCGTAAAAAAAATAATATAGTACCAATGATGATCTAAAAAATTTGTCCAAGGATTTTGTTCCGGGTGTACAAATTAAAAATTATTATTTTCTCGTTTTCGTTATGTTTTGGATATTTTTAACTAGCTCTACCTTTACCAAACTACAACAGATCTATTCAAACGAGCATTTGTAACCTGATCTAAAATTTGTTCTTGTGTGGATAACGATTTTTTAGGAATTTTTGTAGTTTTATTTAATTGTGTTTATTTTATTTAAAAATTGAACTTTTCTTGAATTTTATTTTGGTACCAAAAGTACCAAAATAACTTAATGCTCTATCACTTATTTTATTAGAGCCAAGTAAATCTAATCTCAACTTCGCATATATCTACTTTAAAAAATAACAATCGGTTGGTATACTTGGGCAGTTCAGGGGCCCCCTAAATCGCGGGGCCTAGGGCCCTGGTCCACCGGGCCCGTGCCTAAAGACGTCACTGGTTATTAGCCTAGAGAGATCATCTAAACAAATATTTTACGATCTTAATAACTTTTGAAAAACTAACTGTAGGAAAATCATATTGAATTTTAAAGCATTATGTGTCTTCTTTATATTGTTACTAAATCAGTTTCTACATGATATGTTTCAAAAGTTATGAGCTCTTATTTGAAAAGAATAGAGATTTTATTATCTTTTGAACTCCAACTTCAAAGTCAAATATCTCGAAAACTACAAAAGGGATTTTAAAAATATTTCACATATGTAATGTACCTCCATTCAAGCTCTCATTTGATACCACTGGGCCCAGGCTCCATACAAAAATGGGTCATTTCCTTTCTTCTTTGTTGAAATGAAGTAAGTAAATAGGTACTGTGCAAGCTCTCCAGCTAATAGCATTTTAAGCACTTTTTCACTAAAAAAAACCTACGAAGCTGTGTGCTGATGACAGTTGACATTTTGAATGAGAAGGTATTTGGAATGTAATAAAATTTTTTACTTGCGATATAGGTACTATAAGGCAAGTTCTGGATTCGTGAAGAAAAATATTTGAGATAACAATCAAACATGATAGTACGATGATAGAGAACACAAAAAAAGTGGGTTGCACAATTCTGTCTGTCTGTTCGTCTACAGCCTAAACGGCTCGATCGATTTTCTTCAAACTTTGTTTCTAGTGGTTTTTGGTGATTATGCCCACACGTTTTTTCATTTTTTTTTAGAACCAAAAATAACGGTACTTGCCATACAATTTTTTTTAGCAATTTTACATAATCGTATTTTTCTCAAAAACGGCTCGACAACTTTTCTTAAAAAAAAACTCAATAAACTTATTTTAGTAGAGGCTTTCTTTGGGTTAAAAACCATTTTTCAAAAATGGTTATTAATGGTACCTCCCAAAGAACCATTTTTTAAATGCTTGATTAACCGGTTTCAATTATTTTTTTTACGCAGAAGCTTCCAAAAAATATAAATAGTTTTGTGCACCAAAATTTTTGAAAAAATGTTTTTTTAGATTTTGGAAATCTTACACTAAGCAACTATTAACAGTACCTGTCATAGAACGTATTTTTTATTTTGAATTTTCTCGTTATCGGCTAAACGGATTTAGATGAATTTTTGTATAAACAAAATTCAGATAAGATTAAATAATATTGCATATCAAAATTTAAAAAAAAAAGTTTTTGGATTTTTATAAAAAGTTTCAATTTTTTTTTGAAAATTCGATATCTCAAAAACGGGTTGACAATTTTTTTTTTCAAATTTTGTTTTTATATACACATAAATATATACTTAAGATTGGCATACCAAAACTCGTTCTTAAAAATGTTTTAAGAATTTTATATAGGAGAGGGGGGTAGTTTGGACAGGGGCAGCTTAGGACAACGGCCAGAAAAGTATCAAAACAAATACTTTTTAATACTTAATAACAATTTTACAGTGGCAATTCTTCCTCAAAAAGATATCTGATGACATTTGGGACGATATCAGCTTTTAAAAAATAATTAAAAATAAATGTTTGTATTCCGGTACCCGTTGTATTTTTTTTTTTTTTGATCTAAGACGTAAGCATTTTAGAAAGAAACTATCTGTAATCAACGCACAAAAAGTTCTTTATTATCATATTTGATTATTTTGTGATGATTTATTAAACAATATTTTTACTGTTTAACATTGTTTAAAAAAGAAAAAAAAGTTTAGTTTGTTTGTCTACTTGGGGCACTAAACTTTTGGACAGTCGATGAGGGGCACACTTGGACATGTCCAGACCAGACTAAAATAAATATAATAAATAGCGTTTCAAAAAGTGAACAGTAGATATAGTTAGAAACATACTGTTGCCCAAGTATTTAGCACCTTGGAAGAAGATATAGACTTTTATTTCATCAAATCTTCGAAAATGAATTATGGCTTGGCTTATCTTCAAGCAAATAATTGTCCTTTCCAGTACACTAAGGCATTAGAGAAAGACAATCTTCTACGACTTATTTTAACTAATGTTATGTTTTGAAATAATTTATTATTGTTTAATAAGAAATTAAACTTTATTGAATGCGTTTTTCAAGGCATGTCCAAAACTGCCCCAGGGCTGTCCAAAACTACCCCCCTAGGGGGTTATAACAGTTTTTGAAATAGAAAAATATATATTTATAAAATGCAAACTAAGGTTTGAAAGGGCATCTATTTCCAAGGAAAAATACCAAAGAACAACGTCATTCAAGAATAAATTTTATATTGTGATGTATGAGTGCTCCAGGTTGGTTTTTGTAAAAAGTGTCCTAGGGTGCCCCCCTCTCCCTTACAAAAAATTTATTTTTTAAGAAACCGTTCCAACGATTCTTTTTTTATACAATCATATTCAATCAAGAATTAAGATGGCATTCTTTTTTTTCACCTCATACTGTCAAAAGAGTTGTTTGAGCCAATTTAAATGTCGTATTTCATGCTTCTCTACATTTTTCTCTCATAATTTCCATGTTTTTATATACAATTTTCTTAAACCCGCAGTGTCTTGAACATAAGAGCAAGTACGTGCGACCCAGTCATGCATTTTATTAAATTAAAACTTGAGACGTAAATTTAATATATCAACAGACTTTTTTTAATGTATTTTGATCTTTTTTTCAGATTTTCTTATTTATCCATTATGCGTGCTCCCCGACCCTTAATAATGATACGATTCCTGCGAGTTTTTCTTAAGTTTTCAATGCCAAAAAGTCGCATAAATCAAATCTTCAAGTACGTTAAGATCTTATTCATGCAAACAAAACGAAATTCCTCTCAACTGTGATTTTTTTTTGTACAGACGATCGAGTCAACAAATCTACAATGTAACATTATTCTTTCTATTCTTTATGTCACTTTATGGTCTACTCGGTGTTCAATTCTTCGGAGAGCTTAAAAACCATTGTGTCTTAAATACCACCGAGGAGGAAGAACAACCGTAAAATCGATTTGGGGTTTTTCCGTTGCGGAATTTCTGAAATTTTACTGAATTATTATTTTTTTTTATCTCAATTTCCACACATAGGTATTTGACGATTAATTCACTTGCAATACCAGATACATTTTGTTCAATGGATCCAGATTCGGGTTATCAATGTCCTCCCGGCATGAAATGTATGAAAATGGATTTTCTGAGCAGTTATGTAATTGGGTTTAATGGATTCGAAGATATTGCTACGAGTATTTTTACGGTTTATCAAGCTGCGTCCCAAGAGGGTTGGGTTTTCATTATGTATCGGGCAATTGATTCGCTGCCTGCATGGAGAGCTGCTTTTTATTTTAGGTGAGTAGATGTACGTTATGTGTGTATGTAGCGATTGGAAGAAACATACATGATAATTTCAAAAGTTAGTTATGTCTTCACGTCCGCAATCCATGTCGATCTAGAGCCTAAATGCACCAAATTCATGAGTGTCAAGTTAGCAAAGCAACTTTGACGAATCGAAAAATGGTTAGTTGCATAATTTTCCGTCAATTTGTTGTGACAAATTTGAATTTGTCGTTCAATGTTTTCTATGTTTTTTGGGTGCTTTTCTAACTTGATATCAAGTAAGCAAAGCACCCTGTCAAAAATCAGTAAAAACTTCTTATACCTGATGGCTTATGGCTTAATAATTTGCCGTTAATTAGTCGTTGATTAGTTGTGACAAATTCAATTTGATCGTGCAATGTTTTCTATGTTTTTTTGGGTGCTTGATATCAAGTTAGCAAAGCAACCCTCACGGATCGAAAAGTGGTGGTAACTAGTCTTCAATTTGTTGTGACAATTTCGAATTTATCGTTCTATGTTTTCTATGTTTTTTGTTGTGAAAAGTGGTAAAAACTTCTAAAATTTAATATTTTAGTGCTTAATAATTTGCTGTTAATTAGTCGTTAATTAGTTGTGAAAAAATCAATTTTGTCGTGCGATGTTTTCAATGTATTTTTGGGTTATTTGCTTTCTATGAGTGTCAAGTTAGCAAACCATCTTTGACGAATCGAAAAATAGGTAGGTGGATAATCTGCTGTTAATTAGTCGTTAAATAGTTGTGAAAATTTTGAACTTGTAGTTCAATGCTTTCTATGTTTTTTCGGGTGCTTTGCTAACTTGAAACTATTTAAAAAGCGTGAAAACTTCTTATACTTAATGTTTTATGGCTTAACAATTTGCCGTTAATTAGTCATAAATTAGTTGTGAAAAATTGAATTCAATCGTGCAATGTTTTCTATGTTTTTTTCTTATTCTTCGCTAGCTTCATATCAAGTTAGCAAAAGGCCACCTAAAAAAGGGATTGAAACTGCTAATACCGAACTGTTAATGGCTTAATCGTTTGCCACTAATTAGTCTTCAATTAGTTGTGACAATTTTGAGTTTGTCGTGCGATGTTTTCTATGTTTGTTTGGGTTCTTTGGTAGCTTGACATCAAGTTGGCAAAGGACTACCTGAAAATAAGGTAGAAACTGGTATACCGGATGGTTTATGGCTTAATAATTTATCATTAACTTGCCGTTAATTATTAGTGATAATTTTGAATTTTTCGTTCTATGTTTTTTTTTTGAAAAGTGGTAAAAGCTTCAAAAATTGAATGTTATTCCTTGATAATTTGCCATTAATGAGTCGTTAATTAGTTGTGAAAAATTCAATTTTGTCATGCGATGTTTTCTGTGTAATTTGTGGTGATTTGTTTTCTATGAGCGTCAGGTTACCAATTCAACTTTCCCAAATTGGAAAATGGGTAGGTGGATAATTTGCCGTTAATAATAAATTTCGAATATTAAACAAGTTACCCAAAATTACATAGAAAACATCGCACGACAAAATTGAATTTTTCACAACTAATTAAGAACTAACTAATGGCAAATTATCAAGGAATAACATATTTAGTTTTGAAAGTTTTTAGCACTTTTCGTATTAATGGTAAATTATTAAGCCATAAACTATCCGATATACCAGTTTTTACCCCATTTTCAGGTAATCCTTTGCCAACTTGATGTCAAGCTACCAAAGAACCCAAAAAAGCATAGAAAACATTGCATGACAAACTCAAAATTGTCACAACTAATTGAAGACTAATTAGTGGCAAACTTTTAAGCCATAAACAGCTCGGTATTAGCAGTTTCAATCCCTTTTTTAGGTGGCGCTTTGCTAAATTGTGCGAGCACGATTGAATTCAATTTTTCACAACTAATTAATGGCAAACTATTAAGCCATAAACATTAAGCATTAGAAGTTTTCACGCTTTTCGAGTAGTGTCAAGTTAGCAAAGCACCCAAAAAAACATAGAAAACATTGAACGACAAATTCGAAATTGTCACAGCTAGTTAACGACTAATTAACGGCAAATTTTCCACCTAACCATTTTTTGATTCGTCAAAGTTGCTTTGCTAACTTGACATTCATAGAAGACAAATAAACCAAAAACACATAGAAAACATCGCTAATATTAAATTTTAGAAGTTTTTACCACTTTTCAAAACAAAAAACATGGAAAACATAGAACGACAAATTCGAAATCGCCACAACTAATTAACGACAAATTATGCACCCATCCATTTTTCGATCCGTGAGAGTTGCTTTGCTAACTTGGTATCAAGTTAGCAAAGCACCCAAAAAAACATAGAAAACACTACACGATCAAATTGAATTTGTCACAACTAATTAACGGCAAATTATTAAGCCATAAACAATCAGGTATAAGAAGTTTTTACTGATTTTCGACAGGGTGCTTTGCTAACTTGATATCAAGTTAGAAAAGCACCTAAAAAAACATAGAAAACATTGAACGACAAATTCAAATTTGTCACAACTAATTGACGGAAAATTATGCAACTAACCATTTTTCGATTCGTCAAAGTTGCTTTGCTAACTTGACACTCATACCAAATTCATATATGTTTTGTACGTACACACATGTACCAAGCAAATCGGTCCACCCGGTATAGTCCTTGGCTCTAGGACGCAAATAAATGCTCTGAATTTATTAAGACTGAAAATTGATACACAGATTTATGAAATATAAATAACAGTGGTGCCAGGCAGTCAGCTCACCGTTAGAACAGAGCTGATCAGTCAGCCCCAATGTTTGTCATTAAAATTACAAGAGAACTATAGCGACAAGAAATAACAACATATTTTTTTAGAACAATAAGACACAAAATGTTTTACTACGAATGGGGGGGGGGGGGGGGGGTCTTTCCATCCATTATATCGTTTTTAAATCAAGTAATTTCTTTATAAAGTTTTGGAAAGAAACCTATTTAAAAAAAAAGTATTCTTTTGTCGAAGTTACGAGTTTTTTTTTAGATTTAGATAAAGATTTATTTATTTATTTCGTATTCTTATACACATTAAGATACAATTAATCTTATAAATTAGTGCTAAGTTATAATTATTAGTTACATTTCAATGAAAACAATTTAGTAGACGGCTTAGTTATAATATGAGAAAACCAAAAAAATATATAAAAAAAGTTAAAAAATTGAAGATAGAAAAATTTAATCACAATTTATTCAAAAAAGTTCAATTTAATAATAGTGCCTTAAGCTCTTTTTGAAATCGCCTCTTACCTGCAATGTCTCTCATATGTCGTGGCAGAGAGTTCTTGAGACGGATAGTGTAAACAAAAAACTGACGTTCAGATGTCAAACAAGAAAAGCGCGGTTGAAGAATCTGTGCTGTTCTATTGGAAGCACAGAACGTAATTCTATTGAAAAGGCTAGGAGGTTGTTGGGTTCTTAGTATGTTAAAGAGCATGGTAAGCGAACGAAATTTAAGCAAGCTATCAAATGTTAGATCACTTACTATTTTTGAAAAATGAGAAACTCTATCAAACCTACGAAGGCCGAAAACATATCTGATTGCATTATTGAAGGCAACATTAAGTTTTCTTTTACAGGATGTATCACACTTCCCATAAGCTTCGTATCCGTAGGTCAAAATTGGAATGATGAGTGATTTAACGAGAATAATTCTAGTTTTTATTGGAGTGTAGTACTGAGATGCCCATAAGGAGCGGAAAGTAAGAGGTGGACACAGGTTTTTTTGTAATAACAATACACTTCGACTTTTTCAAGTTAAGTAAAAGAAAATTTTTCTTGGACCAGTTAGCGATGTTCTCAAGATCAGAATTTATTCGGCTTACACAATCTTCGATAAGCCTTAAAGGATGCGTAGTAGTTTATGTGTAGTTGCGCATCATCAGCATAAAGCTGAATAGAGGAATTAGTAATTACAGATAGCAGTTCGTTGATGTAAAGGGAAAACAGGATGGGCCTCAAGATAGAACCTTGAGGTACCCCGGTAGGTACAGAAATAAAATTTGATAAAACATTATTGACGAAGACAGATTGTTCTCGACCGGTAAGATAGGAAAAAAGAAGTTTAGTAGCAGTAAGTGAAAAATTAAATTTATTTAAGAGTTTGCAGCAGAGAACAGAATGATCGACGGTATCAAATGCTCGTGAAAAATCAAGCAGTAAGAGGAAGGTTATTGGGTCTTTATGAATATTTTGTCTGATTTCATCAACAACCCCCAGAAGAGTGGTAGTGCAGCTATGTTTTTCACGAAACCCAGATTGCGCAGGGGTGAGCATGTTGAAAGTATTCAAAAAAGAGTTCATTTGCACCTGCACAATTTTTTCAAAAGCCTTCGACAAAAATGGAAGTATAGAGTTAGGCCGAAAATCTTTACCACTTGAGTTCTTAGGAACGGGTATGATTTTGGCTTTCTTTCAAACTTTGGGAAACACAATAGTTGTTAATATTGTGTTGAAGGCAAAAGTTATATGAGGCAGTATAAAAGGCAATATTATTTTAAGAAATTTTGGGTGGACACCATCTGTTCCGACAGCAATGGATTTAACAGAGAGTATGTTTTCAACTACATAAAATTGGTCAATTCCTGAAAATTTAAACTTGTTGCCAGATTCAGAGGTATCATCTAAAGAAATGTCTTCTTGAAAGGTACGTCGGCGCTTCGTTCGGGAAGGATGGAAGAGCTACAAATTCTTCATTGAGAGCATTTCCATCAATATTGTTAAGAACTTGTACCTTTGGTTTACCCAACCCGATAGTGCGTATAAGTTGTTCCAAAGCTTTTTTCCACTCAAGGATGGGTCTAAATTGAAATTGTTTTCATCAAAACCTTTTCAAAGAACTTACTTAATTTAAAAACAATATGATAGAAGAGACTTCTTGCTTTAAAAAAACCTGCATTACTCAATTGTCAGTATTACCATTATTTTTAAATATTTTTAACATTTTAAGAAAATTTCCACTCCTACTCGAATGGGGGAAGATAGACCCCATAGTAAAAAAATCTTATATTTAACTGTTCTACGAAGATTCGTTAATATTTCTTGCTACCTGAGTTATCGTTCTCTTTCACTTTAATGGCAAATATTGAGGCTGACTGACCAGACCAGCCCTGTTCTATCGACTGACAGACTGGCACAACTGTTATTTATATGTCATTCATAAATAATCCGTATAGCAATTTTCAGCCTCAATAAACTCAGAGCATTTTTTGCACTGGCTCTCTGTCTATTAAAATTCTTGCTCCAAAGCACAGTGGAAGATATAGACGCAATTAATGCTTTTTCCAAAACTTACAGATATAAATAGTAATTATAAAACATATTTTTTCTATTTTTTCTATTTTTTCCCAACAGCACAATGATTTTCTTTTTAGCTTGGCTGGTTAAGAACGTTTTCATCGCTGTTATTACGGAAACCTTCAATGAAATACGTGTCCAATTCCAACAAATGTGGGGAGCACGTGGTCATATTCAAAAATGTGCTGCCTCTCAAATTCTAAGCGGAAATGACACTGGATGGCGGTTAATTATGATCGATGATAACAAACATGGTGGTTTGGCACCGGAAACATGCCATGCTATTTTGCGTTCACCGTATTTTCGAATGCTTGTCATGACTGTCATTCTAGCTAACGGCATTGTTACGGCAACTATGACATTCAAACATGATGGTCGACCAAGACATGTTTTTTATGAAAACTATTACTACATCGAAATGGCGTTTACTTTCTTCTTTGATTTGGAAACACTTTTCAAAATGTACTGTCTTGGTTGGCGAGGTTATTATAAGCATTCAATCCACAAATTCGAACTGTTACTGGCCGTCGGCACAACATTGCACATTATACCGATATTCTATCTATCAGGATTAACCTATTTTCAGGTTTTGCGTGTTGTACGGCTAATTAAAGCCTCTCCAATATTGGAAGGCTTTGTTTATAAGATCTTTGGGCCCGGTAAGAAACTGGGCTCGCTCATTATCTTTACCATGTGTTTACTCATTATTAGTTCGAGTATTTCAATGCAATTATTTTGCTTCCTGTGTGATTTTACGAAATTTGAATCATTTCCTGAAGCATTTATGTCTATGTTTCAAATTCTGACACAAGAGGCCTGGGTTGAGGTTATGGACGAGACTATGATTCGCACAAGCAAAACCTTAACCCCGCTCGTTGCAGTGTATTTCATTTTGTATCACTTGTTTGTCACTCTCATTGTGCTCAGCTTGTTCGTGGCGGTTATTTTGGATAACTTGGAATTAGATGAGGATATTAAAAAGCTGAAACAGCTTAAATTTCGAGAACAAAGTGCGGAGATCAAAGAAACCCTACCATTTCGATTGAGAATTTTCGAAAAATTTCCACACTCTCCGCAGATGACAATATTGCATAAGATTCCAAATGACTTTACGTTGCCCAAGGTGCGTGAGTCTTTTATGAAACAATTTGTCATGGAACTGGAGAGTGATGATCCTTCTTGTGTCGTTGAGAATTGTAAACGTCCGATGTCTGAGTGTTGGGAATCGAATGTGGTGTTTAAAAAACAAAAACCTGTTCAGATTATGAATAACACGCCAAAGGTTCGTTCTGCTGGAAGTAGTTTACGTAGATTGGCAATAACGCATATAATTAAGTAAGTATAAACAAATATTTGTTTTAATTTGAATAAGAATGGCGATTTCTCTATCTGTAATTTTGATTAAGAAAATGATGACACTTTGGCCGAAAACTTTAAAAAATTCAAATCAGAAATAGGACAGTTTGGTTTTTGGTCGGTTTTTCACTAACTAACAAATGAAATTTCCTGTTGGAAGTTTGCTCATTATGATCTCCTTTTTCGCTCCTTCTTTTCCGAATTGTCCATATTCTATGCAAATTTAAAAGATAGAAAAGCCTTGTTTTTAGTGCATTTTTATCTTCGCTTAGCAAAATTCATGTTAAATACAACAATTACATTGTTTTTCACAAATTTTTGTTGTATTTTATATAATTTTTTTTTTGAAGCGGTGATAAAAATACATTAAAAACACGGCTAATCTGTTGGTTGGTTTTTCTTTCAGTTCTATTCCCATGAATTATGGAAAGTTTGGAGTAGTAGGAGTGCAAAACGTGTACTCAAAACGTCCAACCGAAAACGACATAAAACGACCGAATACCAAAATCAGCCCACATGCACATATGTACATTGGGGTGGTCGTTAAAAAAATGTCATCGCGGATGGGCCTAAATCGGCTCTAAATGAAGAACACAAAATTTCCTAATATTTTCAGAGCTTTATTTTCATCCCCTATAGCCGCTGTAGGGGTAAATTAAATTTCCTTTTTTTTTCTCCATTTAGAGCCGATTTAAAAATTAAAAAAAAAATATATTATAACGACAACCCTAATATAGATATTATTACGGGTATTTTGCTATTATGTATTTTTTTTATTGTTTGCGTTTTGGGAGATTTGATTGAATGATTTGACATCGTACAAAAAAATCTAATTCCGAAATTAGACAATTTCACTAATTTGTATGCTCTAATGAAATAACAACCTTAAATACGAATAGCAAAGTTCCTAAAATTCCTTTTGAATATATTTGCAGTGACTCAAACAACCAACGTTTGATGCTCGGTGATTCAGCAATGTTACCGGTAGTTGGAGCTAAAGGCGGGCTCAAGCCCCAAGGAACTATAACACACACAAAACCATGGCGAGTGGATCCCAAAAAGTTTGTACCTTCTCTTCGTTTTGCAATTGACAGCAAATGGATATACATTTCATATTAAAGGTTTGGATCACGTTCGATTCGAAGAAGCGTTCGATCGGGTTCGATTAAACTTAAACAAACCTATGAGCACCTGATGGAAAATGGTGATATCGGAGCAGCCTCACGAGTGACATCATCCCGTGCACGTCCTCATGATTTGGACATCAAGTTGTTGCAAGCAAAACGTCAACAGGCAGAAATGAGAAGAAATCAACGTGAAGAAGATCTACGAGAGAATCACCCCTTCTTTGATACGCCGTTATTCTTGGTTCCTCGAGAAAGTCGTTTTCGTAAAGTTTGTCAAAAAATTGTTCACGGTCGTTACGATGCCCGACTGAAAGATCCTCTTACAGGAAAGGAAAGAAAAGTACAGTATAAAAGCTTGCAGTAAGTTTTGATAGTTTCGTTGACACGTTGAAGCAAATGTTTAAAGTTATATGTTTATTTCTATTTAAGTAACTTCCTTGGGCTTGTTACCTACCTGGATTGGGTTATGATATTTGTGACTACACTGTCATGCATATCGATGATGTTCGAAACACCAAGCTTTCGTGTTATGGATCACCCAGCTCTGCAAATAGCCGAATATGCCTTTGTAGTCTTTATGAGCCTCGAGCTAGCACTTAAGATTCTAGCCGATGGGCTTTTCTTTACACCTAAGGCGTATATAAAAGATGTAGCATCGGCCCTTGATGTCTTCATTTATATTGTATCAACGTCATTTCTGTGTTGGATGCCAAAAAATATCCCATCAAATTCGGCACCTCAGCTTCTAATGATTCTACGGTGTGTTCGACCACTGAGAATTTTCACGCTGGTACCGCACATGCGAAAGGTCGTCTATGAGCTTTGCCGAGGATTTAAGGAAATTCTCTTAGTATCTACGTTATTAATTCTTTTAATGTTTATCTTTGCTAGTTATGGTGTACAATTGTATGGTGGACGTTTAGCTAGATGCAATGATCCAACAATTACAAAACGAAAGGATTGCGTTGGAGTATTTATGCGTCGTGTATTTGTAACAAAAATGAAGTTAACACCGGGCTTGAATGAGTCATATCCTTCGATGCTAGTGCCTCGGGTTTGGGCTAATCCAAGACGGTTTAACTTTGACAACATAGGCGATGCGATGTTGACACTGTTCGAGGTGTTATCTTTTAAGGGATGGCTGGATGTGAGAGATGTTTTGATTAAGGCTGTTGGACCGGTGAGCTCATTTAAATGATAATTTTTTAGTCATTACCCTAATTTAGAATTTTTATTTTTATTTTTATTTGATAAATATGGGTTAAATAAGTTTATGGAGCTCATACATAACATAAGAGTAGCTATAGTTCGGTAAATACACTAGTCAACGAAATTTAAGGAACACATTTTTTTTTTAATTTTTGTTAGTGTTTCATGAGTTGAAACAGAAAGCATTTTACAGCTTTATGTTTTTACTTGCGATAAAGGTACTATAGGGCAAGTTTTGCATTCGTGCAAAAAAAAAATTCGAGATAACAATCAAACATGACATTATGATGAAAGAGAACACAAAAAAAGTTTGTGACACATTTCTGTCTGTGTGTGTGTCTGTCTGTCTGTCCGTACCTCAACCTACAGCCTAAGCCACAGAAGCGATTTTCTTCAAATTTTGAACTTAAGTTTTTTTTTGTAACGCTCCAGAGGAGAGATGTTGTGGTTGGATGTTGTAGGAACTGGGGGCCTCGAGCTGTATCTTTTCCTACACATCAAGTGCTTACAATACCTCCACGTTGGTAGCTGCGGATACTGGTCTTGGCTTAATGCCTTGACTTGCTAAACTTGTAAGTGCGAATGTTGATCAAGGAAAGAATTGCAACAATTAACCCATGGCCGTACAGATTGGAGGTTAGTGCGTTGGGCTAGCGACCCGACCACAGTAAAAAAGCCAATTGTTATGACGTAGGGCTAGAATTTCCATGCAAATGCATGTTTTTTGCCTTTGACCAAATTATCTTTACGAATCATAAAATTTCCTTTAAAATGGCATTCAATCGTTAGTGCATATTTTGCATATTTTATGCAAAATGCATATTCTCAAAATAAATCCATATTTTCATAATAAATGCATATTTTAAGTGCATATTTTCATATTTTTCGTGCATGTTTTTCAAAAAACTGTCGAATCGAAATTTAAGATGAAAATCCTGGGTCGATTAGTTGGTTTAAAAGATAATGCATTATGTGCCCCGACTCTACTCTAAATCAACCCTATTGGTGCAGTTATAAAAAAAAACTGTTTTTGAAAAAAACGAAGGCTTTTCTACTTCTAAAAGCGTAAATAATGCATTAAATCTGAGCAACAATAACGAAAGATATTTCATTGAAATTTGTTGAAAAACACTAATTTTACTCTGTCATTGAAGTATGTTTTTTAAATCAAGTTTTTATTGTATATACTTTTTGAAAAAATAATTTCCAAACTTAAAAATAAAAACAAAAATAATAATGTTGTACGTTTGAAAATTATTTTTTTCAGAAACTATTTATAATAAAAACTTGATTTAAGAAAAATATTAGGGACTGGATTCATGGCTTTAAAAAAAGCTATAGCATGCCATTGTACGTGGTCCCGTTGTTTTTTATTAATTTTTTTCTATTTTGGGTCAAATTTTTAGAAAATGACCCCTCCTGCCTGAACGGGGGGAAATAGACCCCCCCTCCGATACGATGTTTTTTCGTCTCAATCTAATCTATAAGTTCTGATTTTTTTTCACGTGTTATAAGAATCACCCTAACTCCATTATTTGTACCTTCAAGTGGAAAAAGGGAGACCAGGGGGGTGAAATAAAAATCTGAAAAAATTAGGAAATTTTTTTTTTCTTTATTTAGAGTCATTTGATGCCTATCCAAGCTGGATTTTCAAAAAAACCCAATATAAGGACCACCCTAATGTGAATGAAACATATGAAAAAGTGTAAGTTTAAGTTCATTTTTTTCATTTTTGAGAGATATGTATTGTTAACGTTTCTAATAAAAATATTTATTGTTTGTTTTTTATTTAACTTTCGATGTTATCTTTGTTTTGTTATTTAAGACTGAATTAAATTTTTATTAATAAAAACTGAAAGAAAAATTATTTTTCATTTTATTTTTCGGAAAAATGTTCGTTTTAAGTGCATATTTTCCATTTTTTACTGCATATTTTTCAATTTTAAGGGCATATTTTAAGCGCATATTTCCGATTTTTAAGTGCATGAGAATCCTAGCCCTACCCTTATGAGAGAGACGCGAGAAGCCTCGCATACGACCCCCCTCAAATGGCAACCAGACACGGAACGAGAATGGGCTATGACCTACGAGTATGCACCTGGAATGTAAGGACACTCTATACACCAGGTGCTACTGAAAAACTTGAATCTGTCTTCTCGCGGTACAAGGCAGATATTACCGCGATCCAGGAGATACGATGGATAGGATAAGGCAGTGTTTTTCAAACTTTTTGGGTACGCGACCCCTTTGTTAGTAAATACATTCAGGCGACCCCCACATTCATAATAATACTTTGTCAGTTATTTAAAAAGAGACATCAATTGAAAACATCAAAAGCTCGTTTATCACTTGGAGCTCTGATGGTTGTCAAAAATAAAGGTATTGACACGAGTTCTGGAAATCTGGATAGTTAATGTTCGTGCAAGATTCAAAATCTGGTTAGTCAAATCATTTTTCTGCCCCACTTGGCTCTTAAAATTATCATATCTCGCTGATCTTTTTGACCTAACGGAATTGATGAAAATATTATTACTGCAAAAGACAAAATGAGAGGATTCCTTGCAAAACTTCGTTTGTGTTCAGAGAGTATTTGCACAAAAAAGTATATCATTCTTTTCCCTGTGTTCAGAAAATTAATTCTTGAAGAAATTTCATCAGATGAATCCTTGTCATGACAGTAGGGTTTCACATTCCTCTCATGAGAGTTTGCACAATTCGGAGAAAAAAATATTGAGTGACTTACCAGAACTCTATTCTGAAGGTGGCAATGGAAAGAGATGGGTACTTAATTCTTTTTATCAGTCCATCTGGCCAATCTTCCATCGGTAAAGATTGCAGAAAATCTTATCGATTTAGTTTCGGATGGTATGCTCAGAACTCAAAGTAAAAACCATTGATAATTTCGGGATAAGGAGAAGAGAAGAGGAAAATATCCAGAGCTGGATAAAGAGGCTTTAAGATTGTTAGTGCCATTCACTACTTCAAACATATGTGAACTCACGTTCTCTTCCTTGAATAGGAAAATAGTTTAATTAATGTTAACGCCTCAAAGATACAACCAAGTTTTGAACACTTATTAAAAAAAAAAACAGTTCCCCCATCTCACTAAAAAAATGAGTGTTTTAATTGTATTAGTACTTACCTAAAGGCTTGCAACCGTGACCCCCCTAGGAACTCTTGGCGACCCCCTAGGGGGTCGCGACCCACAGTTTGAAAAACACTGGGATAAGGTATAACGAAAAGAAAAAATTGCGACATTTATTACAGCTGCCATCAAAGACTGCACATGTTAGGATGCGGATTCGTCGTGGGAAATCGACTAAGATCGAAAGTCATCGATTATAAGCCGATTAGCGATCGCCTGGCTGTGATCCGCATCAAAGCTACCTTCCAAAACATCAGCCTAATATGTGCACACGCCCCTACCGATGAAGCGGAGGAGTCTAACAAGGAGGAGTTCTACGACCTCCTGGACGGAGCCTGTCCGGAGAACGATGTCAAAGTCGTGCTCGGAGACTTCAATGCTAAGGTCGGAAAGGAAAACATCTTTGGCGGATTAGTTGGAAAGCACAGCCTCCACGAAACGACAACAGATAATGGCTTCCGACTAATCGACTTTTCTGCAGCTTCTAATACGGTGATAAGAAGCACTAGGTTCCCCAGGCGAAGGATACACACAGCAACCTGGTGATCTCCAGATGGTCGAACCGCCAACCAAATCAACCACGTGCTAATTGGCGCAAGGTACGCATCGAACGTCTTGGACGTGCGAACTTTCCGAGGCGCAAACCTGGACTCTGACCACTTTCTCGTTGTGACAAAGTTCAGAGCCCGACTGTCCAACGAAAAGAAAGCGAAGGAAGCTCAAAGGAAGAAATTCAACATTGCATGCCTAAGCACATCTGAGAAAGCCAGAGACTATAGTGAGCAATTGATCGGGAAACTCTCTGCCGTACACCCAGCCACAAGCGTCAACAACCACTGGAACCAATATCGCGACATCATTAAGGAGACAGCCGAGACCACCATAGGCTATCAACCACCCAGAAAAAAGAACCCGTGGTATGATGATGAATGCGCGGTATTGAAGCAGGAGACGGAAAATGCACGAATGCAAATGCTGCAACGGAAAACAAGAGCAGCAGGAGAGGAGTACCGTGAAAAGAGAAGGAAAGAGAAAAAACCCTGCGCAGAAAGAAAAGAGCAGCCGCAGCCTCTCAGCTCAAGTACCTCGAAGAATCTAGCACTGCCACCAACACCCGCCGGTTCTACAAGCCGGCCAAGGAGCCAAGCAACTACTGGCATCTGGTTATAGGACTGGCACGCAAGCTCTTCGAAACAGCGAAGAGAACCTAGTCACCGAAGCACAGGGAATAGTAGACGTGTTTAAGCAGTATTTCCAGCAACTGCTTACTGGGCATTATGTAGAGGAGGCGACAGAGGAACAAAGAAGCATGAGACCAGTCAATGAAGATCCAGTCCCAGCGCCCAGTACTGAAGAGGTTAAGAAAGCCATCCACAAGTTTAAGAACAACAAATCCGCCGGCTCGGATGGCCTACCTGCGGAACTCTTCAAGTATGGAGGAGATGTCCTGGTAGGGTGCATGCACCAGCTCATCAACCAAGTGTGGGAGGAGGAAAGTATGCCCGACAACTGGTTAAATAGCGCCCAATGCCCAATCTACAAAAAAGGCGACCCTATGTCCTGCAAGAACTACAGAGGCATATCCCTGCTTAATGTTGCCTACAAGATTCTATCCAGCGTCTAAAACCTTTCTGCTACACTATGATCGGCACGTACCAGTGTGGCTTCAGGCCAGGCAGATCAACGATAGACCAAATCTTCACATTGAGGCAAATCCTGGAAAAGACCAACGAATTTCAAGTCGAGACCCACCACCAATTCATCGACTTTAAAGCCGCATAGGATGGCATAACCCGCCAAGAGCTTCTATTGGCGATGTCGGAACTCGGGATCCCAAAAAACTGATCCAGCTATGCCGCATGACATTACAAAATACGCGGTGCAACGTGCAAATGGGTAACAGCTCATCCGAGTTATTCCAGACGTGCACAGGGTTCAGACAAGGAGATGCACTATCATGTGATTTCTTCAACCTAGTCCTGGAGCAGATAGTGCGCAAGAGTGGTGTTAACATGGAAGGCACTATCTTCAACAGGTCTTCTCAACTGCTTGGCTATGCGGACGACATCGACATCATCGGCCGCTCCAAGAGAGCTGTACTTGAAGCATTCCCAGCTATTGATGAACAGCCGAAACGCGTTGGTCTTGAAGTGAATGAGGACAAAACAAAGTATATGCTATCAGCAAACAAAGCCTCATCTGTCTATCGCCTAGGACAAAACGTCACTGTTGGTAGCAGTAATTTCGAGGTAGTCAAGGAGTTCACCTACCTCGGAACAAACCTCAATTCCACGAACGACACCTAAGTGGAAATCCGACGAAGAATTACCCTAGCGAACCGCTGCAGCTGCTACTTCGGTTTGGCCAAACAAATGGGTTCAAAACTCCTTTCCCGAAAGAGAAAGTGCACGCTATACAAAACGCTAATTTTACCAGTTCTACTCTACGGCGCCAAGTGCTGGACGATAAGTAAAAAAGGGGAATTGATACTGGGCACTTTCGAGAGAAAATTTCTTCGGCGGATATTTGGTCCTATATGCGAAGAGGGCGATTGGAGGAGAAGATTCAATCGTGAACTGTACGAGATGTACCAAGATGTGGATGTAGTCCAAAGAGCCAAAACACGTCGACTACACTGGCTCGGCCACATCGAGCGAATTGACAACAACGCTCCAGCCAAGAAAATCTTCAAATCCCAGCCCCCAGAGGTTCGAGACGACCAGGAAGACCGAGCCTCCGCTATAGGGACCAGGCGGTCACAGACGCAGGAACGCTTGGTCCCGACGACTGGAGGGAGCGTGCGAGGGACCGCAATATCTCAGCCAGAAACCCTTCATGGATCGGGAGCCGGATAAGTAAGTCCCGAGGGGAAATTGAAATTTTTTTTTAGCTCAAAAAATAACGGTACTTGCCATACAACCGTTAAGGAAAAGCTTATTTATCTCAAAAACAGCTCCAACGATTTGGATAAAAAAAATCAATGTATTGTTGTTGATATAATGTACCTTTTAGTAAGAAAAAAAAAAAATCAACAAAAACATTTATTAACGGTACCTGCCATATAACGGTTTTTTTGATTTTTGGTTTTCTCATTAACCGCTCATCCGATTTCAACAAAATTTTTTGCACAAAAGCTTTGTTAGAATATAAATAATACTGCATACCAAAATTTCTTAAAAAATTAATTTTGGATTTTTAAAAAAAGATTCAAATTTTTTTTTTTGAAAATTTAATATTTCAAAAAACGGGTTAATGAATTGTTTTGAAATTTCAGTTTCAAATGTATATAAATATATACTCAAAATTGGCATACCAAATTTTTTTTGAAAAATGTTACAAAAATTTTATATATGTATAAAAAATTTATTTTGAAGAAAACGGCTCCAACGATCTAAATTTTTGTTTGCATATATTCATATTTTTTCAAGTAATCAAATGGCATACTTTTTTTTGAGCTCTAAGTTATTTATCAGACTGTTTATACAGTTAAAAGAACTATTTAAATGCTTTTTATACTTTTTCTATAACTACTTGAATATTTTTTAAAGTTCTTAAGTCTCACACAACTTGAACATAAGAGCAAGTACGTGCGATCCAGTCGTGCATTTTATTTGTTACGAGATTTGTTTGCAAAAAAATTTTTAAGTACCGTTATTGCGTTATTGCAAAAAATGAGACGAGACAAAAAAATATTTTTTTTAAATTTTTTTTGAAGGTCCTCATTTCTATGGATAATTTTTTTTGAGTCAATCAAATGTTATGAAATAGTTTACTCAGCTTCAATTCAGTTTTTTGTTTGCTGTCGTATAATTTTTCTTGCATGGTTTATCTGACTTTCAATGAAAAAATATACTTTAAGTCTCGATTACCAATATCTCAGCAAATAATGATTTTATAAAAAATTCAAAGACAGTTTTGGATATTTGAGAAAGCGTTTTACAAGACTTTTTTAAGATTTTGTAGCAATTATTTCTTTGCTGTTCACCGTTAGTTAAAAAAAAGTACTAAAAACAGACTTTTTGTGGTTTTTTGGTAAATCTTTTTTTCTTTGCAAATATTGATTGCATGGCTTGCGTTGGTAGGTATGCAAATTTAAGACTTTTAAGGCATCAATATTCCTGTAAATTTTTTAAATGCGTAGTCGTCATCAAAATGACAAGAAAATCATAATTCCAGTAGATTTTTTTCAGTTCTGCATTAGTAAGATACTTTTTTGACTTGAAATGAGATATTAAGTACATTTTTCCAAAAAAATCTCAAGCTTTTGAAATTAATTTTTTTTTTATTTAAAGTCAAAAAAGTATCTTACTAATGCAAAACTGTGAACAAAATCTACTGGAATTATGGTTTTCTTGTTATTTTGATGACGACTACGTTGTTTAGGAACAACACAATTTTGTCTTTTACCTGGTTTGTAAGACTTTGAAATTTGGGTAGGAAAAAAACGGTCCGATGAATCAATTTAAAAATATAAAGGAATATTGATGCTTTAAAAGTCTACAAATTTGCATGCCAACGCATGCCATGAAATCAATATTTGCAAAGAAAAAAAGATTTACGAAAAGATCACACAAAGTCGGTTATTAGTAATTTTTTAAACTAACGGTGAACGGTAAAAAAATAATTTCAACAATATCTTAAAAAAATCTTGTAAAACGCTTTTTCAAACTTTCAAAACTGTCTTTGAATTTCTTATAACGTCATCATTTGCTTAAATATTGGTAATCAAGGCCAAAAGTATCTTTTTGCATTCAAAGTCAGATAAACCATGCAAAAAAAAAACTGTACGACAACAAAAAACAAAACTGAATTGAAGCTGAATAAATAAGGTATCTGATCATTACATTTGATTGACTCAAAAAAATTTGTCCATAGAAATGAAGACCTTCCAAAAAATTTAAATAAATAATAATTTTTTGTCTCGAATCATTTTTTGCAATAACGCAATAACGGTACTTCAAAAAAATTGTTTGCAAAAAAATCTCGAAACAAAAAACATAAAGCTGTAAAATGCTTTTTGTTTCAACTCAATACGACGACTCGTCACAAAGATACAGCTCTTCAAAAAACACTAACAATAACAAAAATTGAAAAAAAATTTGTTCCTTCAATTTCGTTGACTAGTTTATGTTATACAAACTCATAACTTTATCAGCGATCGATAAATGGCGCCTTAAGTTAGGAATCAAATTCAATGCATTTTTCAAGAAATTGACACACTGACTTATTTGCTTTATTGATTGATATAATATTTTTCTCATTTCTATTTGTAGATACACGCTGTTTATATTCATATCTATATTTTCCTTGGGTGTATGATTGGTTTGACACTGTTTGTTGGTGTCGTTATTGCCAATTATTCCGAAAACAAAGGAACAGCTCTTTTGACAGTTGATCAACGACGATGGTGTGATCTTAAGAAACGACTCAAAATCGCTCAACCCTTACATCTGCCACCAAGACCCGATGGTCGTAAGGTTCGAGCGTTTACATACGACATAACACAACATATTATTTTTAAGCGCTGCATAGCTGTTGTGGTCCTCATTAACAGTATGCTTCTTTCAATAACTGTGAGTATACAATATACCTGTTTGGTAACTTGAAATGTTTCAGATTTTCACAGAACTGGTTTTTTTTATGATATTAGAAAAAAATTGTGAAAATTTGCAAGATATTTCAAGTTCTTCTTTTTGTTCAATAAACAAAATCTATTTTAGTGGATCAAAGATGAAGTTCACACAGAACGTCTTGTGGTTGTCAGTACGGTTTTGACATTTGTCTTCGTAATTGAAGTTGTTATGAAAAATATTGCCTTTACACCACGAGGCTATTGGCAATCACGAAGAAATCGCTATGATTTGATGGTAACAGTAGCTGGCGTTGTTTGGATTTTTTTGCAGACTATATTAAGGGTATTTATTTATACTGACATTGCTGTATTTTGTATTATCTGCTAACTGAAATTTTGTAATTCAGCAAGATATATTGGTGGTTAGAAATTTGGGTTTCTAATGCCCAGTTGCACCAAAATTCACTAAAATGGAATTAAAATTTATCGGACTGATACAATTATTTGGGTTGCACCAATCTTTTTCGCGCATTTTTTAGCTAAAATTCTTTTCGTGAACCACCCCTGGATTTATCATCTGTTTATTAAACTGATCGAAAAAATTTAACAATTGCAAGTGAGCAAGCAATAAGGAAAATGTGATTACACAATAAACAGAAACTAGGTATTCTCATTAGATACAGCCAATGCGCGTTTTTTTATTATTATTTATTATTTATTTTCTTTTTTTTTAGAGAAACAAATGAAACTAATGCAATTGATACCAATTAATACTAATATTTTTTCGACACACTGCTTGGAAATTATGAACCGATAGTTCGTTATCAGATGAACACATGATGACTAGTCTATTCTGGAATAATTTATTTATTTAAGTAGTGAATTATAAATAGGAAACGTAGTGCCTTCACCTGTTGTTTTTGTTATTTTAATTTGGAATCAACAATATTCCGTCAAATAAAATTGAACTATTTTTTTATGTAGGTAGTTAGATATGTTCGTTTAAACTTGCTTTTAAAATTTATCTGCAGGAAAATGGAACTTTAATTTATTGGTTCGTTTATTGGCCTGTTAGATTTGGAAGTGGTTGGTGCAACCGATAAATGTCGTTTTAAAATTAAACGAAGCAATGAAAATTTAAAAGCGATCGGTGCAACTGGCCATGATTCAAGTTATTAACCACACATTACAAAAATTATTGGTTGTATAAGAACTAAATTTAACTCCGATCTCCAAAGCACAGATCAGAAATAAATCTTAACATTTGGAAAGATTCTTCATTAACTCTTTACTTTTATCATTTTCAATAAAAGTCACTCTAGAATCATTATTCTAATTATTTAATTTTTTTCTATGATTCGATCAACAGTAATGATATTTATCACTGAGAAAAAAAAAATCTCATCTGCTAATTTATCAATCAGAATGTTCGTTAGTACCTAAGGAACGTTTGTATCTTTTAAACCCTGGCAGTGGAAATGCAATTAATTAGTCATCAGTGAATACTTGGGGTAAAGATTTTGGGTAACTTCGTGTAATAAAGTGAAAACCACTTTTGATTTTCATGAAAAACTCAACCATTGAGAGAAATTTAAAAAAATACATCTCAACCAATAGCGCAAATCTCTTATTTCTTAAAATAAATCTCAAACCGAAACTGTATTAATGTAGTAACTCTCAGAGAGAAACCAATAGAAAATAAAGGTTAACTGTTATTTCTGATCTCTGGTTTAAAGTTATTAATTTATATCTAAAAATTGTCCAAACGTCTATCAACAAAAAGTTTGGGCGCTACCAGACGCTTAGAAACTAAATTTCCTGCAGGAAATATTTCACACAAAAATTCAATATGTAGGTACATATTTTTTCTTTTCATTTCTAGAGCGATCTTTCATACTTTATCGGATTCATGGTGGTGATACTTCGATTCTTTACCATCACTGGCAAGCATACAACACTAAAAATGCTAATGCTCACCGTTGGTGTTTCCGTGTGTAAATCATTTTTCATTATTTTCGGTATGTTTTTATTGGTGTTCTTTTATGCCCTGGCCGGAACAATACTTTTCGGCACCGTTAAATACGGCGAAGGTATTGGACGCCGTGCTAATTTCGGATCACCTGTAACAGGAGTTGCGATGCTCTTTCGAATTGTTACCGGTGAGGATTGGAATAAAATTATGCACGATTGCATGATTCAACCGCCTTATTGTACGCCTGGCCTTAATTATTGGGAAACTGATTGTGGAAACTTCACAGCTAGTTTGGTGTATTTCTGTACCTTCTATGTCATCATTACTTACATCGTGCTGAATTTATTAGTCGGTAAGTAGAGGGGAAGTTGTTGCCAATCGAGAGGTTAATAATGATTATTATGTTTGTTTCTATTCTTCAACAGCTATTATCATGGAGAATTTTTCACTATTTTACTCGAATGAAGAAGATGCATTGTTATCGTATGCGGATATAAGGAATTTTCAAAATACCTGGAATGTCGTTGACATTCATCAGAGAGGTGTTATTCCTGTTAGAAGAGTTAAATTCATTTTACGTCTATTGAAGGGACGACTTGAATGTGATCCGCAGAAAGATCGATTATTGTTTAAATATATGTGCTATGAATTAGATAAGCTGCATAATGGAGAAGATGTAACATTTCATGACGTTATAAAGTAAGTTTTCTATTTTGTATTTAGTAAAAACAAGTTCCAGTATCAATAATTGCCTTCAAAACTTTGCAACATTTGATCCCCAGATACATTACGTCGTATTTCATTGTTCTAAAGATTTAATCTTCTTGCGAAAAGAATTGCACTTTTTCCATTTTGTTTATTAAAAAAAATATAAGGTCTCAAGACGAAAGAGTATTACCTATTTATGCCAACGTCGAACGACATTATTTGTATGTGTATATGTGTATGTGTGTATGTATGTTAATTGAATCTTCCTACCCGACAATATGCCCAGATATTTCATCAGACGCGGATACAAGAGGAGGGCAATGGGTGCAATCGCCCCCTCTCCCCCTGGACAAGAACGAACAAAGCATAAAATATGAATGTAATAAATTGTAATCAAAAATTTTTTTTTCGTTCTACGTTTATGAAATTTATTCTTGGCAGCCAAAAGAGGACTACAAGTTCCTATTTTGTTAGAACTTACTTAATCCTAAGGGACGTTAAGCATTATTTTGGCCATAAGTATCCCAGAAAATATCCTTGGCTTGAGTTTTCACATGCAAAATAAGGTTTATTTTGTTGCTTGTGGTCAAAAAACTGCTTTTACAAAAGCTCTGACAAACACAAAATCCTTGATAAACTTAAGGGATATTGTTGGACAGAATGAACATTTGGAGACATACATACATAATTATAATGATATTTATTACAAACGAGATGCTGAAAAAGCGGCTGCGTTCCTTCATATCTATTGTAACCCCTACTTGGAAATAATAGGTTTGTTCGTTGACCTGAAATCTTCCAGGGATCGCCCTCAAAGCATTTTTTTGAAAGCCCTGAACCAGAGATCAGAAATAAAACTCAACCTTTTGAAAGGTTCTTCAATAACTCTCATTTGTTGTCATTTTCAATAAAAATCACTCTTTAACCTTTATTCTAAAAAAGAAATTTTTTCGGTCAAGCTCTGAGAGAAACCTTTATTTTGATTTTTTTTCTGTTTCGGTCAACCAGTGAGATTTATCACTGAGAGAAAAAAATAAATCTCATCTGCAAATTGATCATTGAGAATCTCTGTTAGTATGAATGTTTAAATTTTGTAGGCCTTACATGGAGAAATGCATTTAATTAGGCTATTTAGTCATCGGTGAATACCTACTCATGGATAATGAGCAGAGTTGTAATAATCTATTTTTTGAAATGCATTTTTTTTTTATTAAAGAAAAACAATTAATGAATTGTGAAAATATTTTGCAGTAAAAAAAATGTTAATGTAAACTCAAAACTTTGTTGCATTGAAATGTTAATGAACAATAAAAATGTTTTGCATTAAAAAAAAAATGTTAATGCAGGCCAAAAATTGTTTGCATTAAAAAAAAGGTTAATGCTAAATCGAAAATTTGTTGCATTAAAAAAAATGTAAGAATATTTTTTGTTAAAATCGTTAAACTGCGTCCATAATATTTAAGGGCATGATACGTGGTAATGATGGGTAGGACACGAATTTCAAATGAGTTTGTATTTGATAGGGCGTAGATTCACTTGAACACGATTTTTGACAGGTGTTAAAAAGTCAACATCAAAATTTTGAAAAACCGAGTATGCCAATCGATTAAGAAGGGGGGTATTACCTAGTGTTCCCGCCAACGCTGTGGGACCACTAGAACACATTTTATTCGATAGGTTAAAAACCAACATCAAAATTTTGAAAAACCGTGTATGCCAATCGATTTAGGGGGGTATTACCTAGTGTTCCCGCCAACGCTGTGGGACCACTAGAACACATTTTATTCGATAGGTTAAAAACCAACATCAACATTTTGAAAAACCGTGTATGCCAATCGATTTAGAAGGTGGGTATTACCTAGTGTTCCCGCCAACGCTGTGGGACAACTAGAGCACATTTTATTCGATAGGTGTTAAAATATCAACCTCCGAATTTTTAAAAACCGAGTATGCATAGGTTATACGCCCCTTCTTAATCGATTGGCATACTCGGTTTTTCAAAAAAAAAAATTATTTAATTTTATTGACATGTTTTTTCAATGCAAACAATTTTTCATACTGCATTCCAATTCTATTTTTTTAATGCAGAAAATTTTTGATCCGCACATTTTCACATTGCATTAAAATTTTATTTTTAATAAAAAATGCATTTTTTTCATTGAAATTTTACCAACTCTGATTATGAGTGATTTTATGCAATAAATCGTAAAAACCATCTTTGATTTATTTTCAGCGAAAAAGGTTAAAGGTTGACCTTTTCCATTTATTTTTTCGCAAAAAACTCAACCATTGAGAGATATTTCTAAGAATTAAAAATAAATCTCAACCGATAACCTAAATTTTAATTTTTTTTAAATAAATGTCAAACCAAAACCGAAATCTTTTTAATGGAATGTAGTTAATCTCAGAGAGAAACCAATTGAAAATAAAGGTTGACAGTTATTTCTGATCTCTGCCCTGAACTCACCCTGGGGAGCAAATTCTGTGTTTTTTGAGATCTAAGGTCGCCCTGAAGTATATCTAGGTTTTTTACTGGGAAGAGTTGAAGTAAAGAATAAACCGTCGAAGTGGTAAAGGCTCAGAGGCATTTTTTGTTGTGAATTCATATTGTTATGTATGTAATTGTATATACATATAACAGCCTTATTCTTAAACGCATCATAGCAAGTGCATAGTACTATGCACTCGTTATAATGCCGCCGAACGCGAAAACCTTATTCATAAAACTTATACAACGTTACATAGGCTCATTATAAGCTAAACGTGTTTGGAGGTCACTAATACCATAGACTAACTAATAAAAATAATAAAGACAGGCCGCTTCATATAAAGAAAAAGGACCCGATTTGAGATTGCCTCCACTTAGATTGCCTCCACCTCATACATGTTTTGTACTTGACGAGAAAAGCTTTTACTTTATATGAAGTTTTCAAGTTGCATCGAACTGAAATTCATTTTACCACTATCGCAAGTGTATCTGTTTTTGTTGTTGGTTTTCGGGCATTTTGTCTGATTTTTGCAATTAATGAAGGTTGTGAAGCAGTGGTGGTAGTTTTGTTTTCATAGTTTGCTCTAACTTAAATTTTGCTTGTGTGTGTGTACACTTCAGGTAATTATATTTATTTCATTCTTGTCATAGTACGGGGTAGTTAGACTTTTGCTGGAAAATAATTCAAACATGGAATTTGACCTCGATATTCGAAAACCACATTTTTCACAATTGCACCTAGAGTCATTTGGTCGCCATTTTGTTTTTAACGGATTTTTTTGTTATCAGACGTAACTCACGCATTTTTGATGCTACGAAAAAAAATTGAAGAACAAACTTGTAGAAAATTTAATTGTCTACAAAATATGTTAAGTAACTTTTTTCGAAAAGGGTTTTTTTTTTTTAAGTTATACTGCATTTTCTTAAAAAAAGTAGGCATTGATTTTTGTAAATTCATCATATCTTATTTTTTTGTTCTAAAAAAAAAAATCGAGATAAAAGTTATAGTCCTTTCAATTATCTATATTTTTTGTCTTCGCGATTTTGTTATGCGACTTACGGTTCTCGCCCTGTAGCACATATTAGTAGTAGAGAACCGTATAGAATCAAACTACTTGACTTCTGCTGGTAAATAGAAACCTCGAGATTCGAAAGTAAATTAGTACACGAGCTGAAATCACATTTTTTGCAACTACCGCTAGAGGCATTTAATAATAATAATAATAATAATAATAATAATAATAATAATAATAATAATAATAATAATAATAATAATAATTTAAACTATATGACTGTAAGACCTTAGGTCTTTTAAATGCAACCTGAATTGCACGGCACTAGTTAGAAAGAGTAGGAGGATAGGAAAGATTTGGCACAGTGGATTGAGATCAAGGTGTTTATTATCTCATTAAATCTCACGGGTGGCGTCCAGTTAAGCTGGGAGATTGTAGAAAAGAATGCTGCCTAGAATGGGGCTCGAACCCACACCTCTAAGTTAGCAGTCAAGCACTTTTTTTTTTTTTTTTTTTTTTAATTTTTTTTTAAATTCATTTTTATTTTTCATTCATCTTAAAACTATCTTAAAGCTAGACAAAAATTCATAAAAACTAGCCTACTTATCAATATCTTACAACTAACTTACTGGCCCCATTCGGGCGCTCTAAGTTAAACTAATAACTTAATGCTAATGCCTTTCGGCCTACGAACTATCTTAAAACTAGAATTCATATCGGTTTTATTTTTCACCGAGAAGAATTTTAAAAAACTCGGTATCTATGACTTTATTTTTGTGTTTTATATAAAACTTACAAACTAAATAAAACTAAATTAAAACTAATTAAAACTAATTAAAACTACTATAAAACTACTTAAAGCTACTTACAAACTACTTACAAACTAGAACAGCCACAGCAAGCATTTTCGGGTTTTTGTAATTTTTTTTGTGTTTTTATTGGTTTTATAAATTTGTTTTTGTGTTTTTATTGGTTTTATAATTTTTTTTTTTTTTTTTTTTTTTTTTTTTTTTTGGTGCCACCCTGACTGTCCCTGCTTAAAACTAACTACCTAAACCTATGTATGTAAGTCGGCCATGGCATAGAAAAATGCAGTCAACTTTTAGATATCCGAAGAATCTTCTTGTTCAGGTTTCAACCACAAGAACTGGTTCTCCTGCTTTACCCTATCTCTTCGGTCCCGATCGGACACAGTCCTACTGAACCGAAGGTGCTCCGCTCCGTGTTGTGCGAGGACGTCTCGGTCATAAAGGAGCCGCCGATCTACAGTTCTTCGGCCGACGTGGTAGATTAGCGGAACCGCCGCTCTATCCTGGATCAGCCCTCGACTGTCTAAATAGAGGAATGCATCGGGCGGAATAAAGCCGCTTAGACGCACACTCTCGTAATAGTCGTTTTTAGGGTAATAAGCCCCAAAAATTAAGCTGTTGGTCGAGGACATTGCTCTTGCAATGTGACCTCGAATAAGCTTCAGCAAGAAATTATCTATCCTGTTTATGTTGGCGCCGTTGTATAGAATCAGGTTAGAATAATAATGTTTGTACTCCGACTCTGGTGTTCTGTGTAATCCAAGGCAGCGTCTAAGACACTGCCTCTCAAACACCCGAATCTTTTCCATTTGAGATGGGGCAACGTTGAACCAAACCGGGCACCCATAGGCAATCATCGGCCGTATGAGGGCCATGTAGCAAATCACCTTCACCCTGCTGTCAAGCCGGCTGCTATAAAACAACCGTTTCGTCAGGGCAAAAGCTCCCCTAGCCCTGGACAGAGCAGCATTTATATGTCTGTCGAAATACAAATACTGATCCATCCAGATGCCAAGGTACTTTACTACACTTTTACTCGCCAGTGGCTGTCCATTTGGCCCTACGATCACCAGCTTACGCCAGTTCTTTCTCGTATCCCTTGTGGCTCCATGCAACGGAGTCCTAAACAAGATAGTTTCTGATTTCTGGAAGTTGATTTTCAACTTCCAGTCATCGCAATATCGCTGAATCTTCTCGAAGTCACGCTGCAAAAGAATTCTGATGACCTCGACTTTTGGAGCTGTTCTGTACGCAATTAGATCGTCGGCATACGCAATTGCCTGAGTTAGACTACTTATCAGATCGCTGGTGTAAATGCTGAATAGAATCGGCGAGTTGACCGCTCCCTGCTGAAGACCATTTTTAATATTAAAGGTTGTGGCAGAAGTCACATTGCCACTCTTGACAACAAACTTTCTACCATTGAGCATATCATAAAGCATATATAATAGTGGTTTACTAATGCCAAGTCTGGTCAGCTTTAGATAAAGACCCTCTAGCCATACGGTGTCGAAGGCCTTCTCCAAATCAACCAGACAGGCACCCGTACACTGCTTTTTAGATTTGTTCCATTGGACATCAGAAACGAGTTTAGACGCGGCATGAATGGTGTCATGTCCCGCCTTAAAGCCGAACTGATTATCCGGTATGATATTATTGTCCTCTGCCCACTTAGACAGAGCTCTATTAATAACTTTTTCGAATACCTTGCTGATACTCGGAAGAAGACTTATCGACCGGAGATTCGCCGGATTGGAGTTGTCCTTTCCCTTTTTCGGGAGAGGATGCACCACAGCTGTCTTCCACCGCGCTGGATAATATGCATTATTCAGAGCGTTGTTAAACAGTGTGGTATAAATGTCTACTGCTTCTTGGGGTAAATGTCGAAGTACAACGTTGGATATGCCATCGACTCCTGCTGACTTCTTCTTCTTTAATGAATCGAAGATAAGCTGAAGCTCCACCTTCGTAATTAACAGGGAACTTGGCCCATTTCGCTCGGCGATTATGGCGTTTGCCAAATGATCTTCATTGAACCCGGTGAAACCGAGGTTCTCTGATCGCCATTGCGTTATGTCATTCCGAAGGTAGAAGTGGTGGAGCAAGGCTCTGTTTTCCAGGTCATGGTTCGGGCGAATGCATGCATTCACCTTGTACACTTGCTGGAAAGCAGCCCCCACAGCCTCCACTTTCTCCTGCGGATCTTCGACAATAAAGAGGTCATCGTCCAAGACGGCGTCCTCTGGATCAATTCCTGCTGTCAGAAGTACGTCTCTGTTATCTGTCGTTCTCTGGAGCTTAAGACACGGAAGGTCGTTCTGATCATTCCTTCTAAATATCTTGTTAATTTGGGGAAACATACTCGGGTCGCTAGAATTAACAGCCTGAATTTTGTTATCCCAATACAAATTAATCGACAACCGATAATTTTCCTTAATAAGCTGGTTGATGTTCTTGATCGAAGACTTCAGTGTCCCAATCTCCAGATCGTGTGGGTCAGTAAACCGTCGCTACAAGCGTTTGAGTCTTGTCAGCAGTCCACTTTTTTGTCTGTGTAATGCGTCAATGGTCGCATTCCGGTACATGTCGGTTGCGTCCCGTTGTTTGTACTTTGGTATCGTTCTGTCCATTGTTCGTTTGATTGTCTCGTCCATTTGTTCAAGATATTGGTCTATTTCGTTATTTGTCAAATTCCTGTCATTTGGTGGGGATATATTATTCGAACTGATTTCGCTCGATAAGGCGTTGGTAAAGCGTGGCCAGCGCACCTTACTGTAATTGTAAGTATGCACAGGCACATACTCATCCAACTCCACGAGCTCGTTCGGAAGCTGTATTACGGCCGCGAGTCCGCAGTGGTCACTGTCGTACTCGATCGTTCGTAAACAGTTTCTTGGTCTTTGACCCACAGTGTCAGTAATTGTCAGTCTTGAGTCTATTAGCAGTAGATCCAGATAGGCACCGCTTCTTGGAAACGATGGCCGATCCGTAGCCAGCAGGTCGACACCATATTCCGTGTTATATCGACTCATCCAATAAGATGAATACCTCTTGGATTCTGTATTTGATTTCCCCAATCTAGGTGTTTGGCATTCAAATCACCGGCCATGAGAAAGTAATTTTCTTCCAAGCTCAAGCGTAGACATTCGAAAAGTTTTTCAAGCTCTGTCATAAAATCAGTTGGCTGAGGTGATTCCGGTGCATAAGCCGCGATCACATACATTCGCTTCCCCTGTTGGAGAGGAATGCACACGATGCACGCCTCTAACAGCCGAAATCTGCGCAGTTCACTATTATATATAACTTTATGATTAATGCCTTTTCGTATGAAGATTGCGACGCCCCCCCCTTGAGTGGAGTTGGGTCGATCTCTTCTAACGATATTGTAATTGTTGTTAGTCAACTTATGTTTCTGGTTCAGCTTAGTTTCGCTGGCCATAAACACATCTGGACTCTAGTCTTTCAACAATTGGAAAAGATTAGCTCTACGTTCGGTCCTAATCAGTGAATTTACATTCACAGCAAGGATCCTAAGAGGCCTCTCCGACAGCGCGCCTTTAACCTCTAATTTGCGTTAAGCTAGGCAAAACAGAGTAGATATAGTCCACCCTATTCGCCTGCTCCCTTATCTCTTTCTGAAGTCCTGTCAACTGGCCTTGAATTGCCAGCAACATGCTTCTTATTTCGGCCTGAGCGTCCGGAGCCCTAGGCACGAGGGCCGGTTGGGCTACCTTAGCTGCAGGCTGTACCGTGTTTCCCCTTCCTGCCGCCATTTGGGCGTAGGAGATCTGGGGATTGACGGGTGTTGTTGTAGGAGCACGCGTTGATGGGCGTACCACTACCTCTGTCTGCCTAGCTGCTTTATTGGTACGAATTTGCTGAAAGGCTGAGCAACCCCGATAATTAGCAGGGTGCCCCTCCTTTCCACAAAGTGCACATTTAAGCTGGGTCATATCATCGACCCTTTCCTCACCGAGTTTACACTCCCCCTTAATGTGGTTCTCACCACACTTCACGCAGCGTGACTGCATTTCGCAGTTTGCTGCAGCGTGGCCGAACCTTTGGCAGCGCATGCATTGAAGCATGTCGCCACGTCTCTTTAATTTATCCCAAGTTACAACCTGGTAGTTGAGGACGGAGATACTCCTCAAACTATCCAGTTTGCTGTTGGGCGAAAGTTGAACCAAGAAGAACGGCAAAGACCGCTTCTCCCGTCTGGCTCTGACTGTAGTGAACGGCTTGACCCCGATAAACTCGAGATCGCCGCTCGCTTTTTCACAGAGCTCCTTATAGAGCACCTCTGGTTCCGTGCAGGAATCTATGCCCTTCAAGAGGACCGTTTGACATTTATCCACTTTGGGGGTAAAACTGAAGAACTCAGTCGTGGATTTTTTTAAAAGTTCTTTAATTATCTTATGTTGCGCCACTGTGGAGAAGTGGATCGCATGTCTATCTTTGCTTAGGCGTTTAATAAAAAGTTTTGGCCTATGGCCGACTTACACAGGTCTATGGTTTCCTGAAGCTCCATTTTATAGGTGTTAATTGGTGGCACCTTTTCTTTTTTATTTTGGTTTTGGGGCGGCTGTGGCTGCTGCTGATGAATTCTCTGCTGCTGCTCGTTCCGCTGCTGTTGGTTCTGCTCCTGTGGTTGCTGCTGCTGCTGCTGTTGTCGTGTTTGTTGTTTTGGGCGTTGCTCCTTCGGTTGTTGCTGTGGCTGCTCTGTGGGCAGCTGTTGTTGTTGCTGCTTACTTTTGGGCTGCTGTGGCAGTTGCTGCTGTTGAGCTCGGGGATTTGGCACTTGCTGTTCTTGTTGTGGCGCTGCTGATATTTGTGGCGCCTGTGCCGCTTTTTTTTGCTCGCGCTCCTGTCTCTCCCGTTCACGTCGAGCTTCTTGTTTTGCCTTTAAGGCTTGAATCAGTGGGGTTATGACGGCATTAAGACGTTCCATCTCCCCCCGGATTACGTCGATCTTTTTACTGATGGCTTGCTCATCCATTGCTTCTTGTGCCTCAATTTCCTCTTCGGAGGACGCCTCTGGTGAGGTTAAATCTACAAGCAGGTTGTTGGTGCTGTCCCCTGTTGTATACAATCCCTCGCCACCCTCGGACATATATTCGATGTCATCGTCGGATGGCGAGGTATTCAATTGTTGTTGAATTTTAGCTGCTGCTGAAGTTTTTGCTGTGCGCGCCGTCTCCTTCACCCCAGCTGGCAGCTGGGCTGAGGTGGTGGTGGAGCGGCGCTTAACGAGGTTCGGCGCACAGCTTATCCTCTTCCTCCTCTTCTGGTGTGTGTCGGCTGTTGGTGCCGTTGCTGTTTTTGCCGTTTTTGCTACGGCACTAGCTGACGGTATGGCTGGTGGTGCCATCGCCTTAGTTGATGTTGTTGGTGCTGATGCACTTGCTGTAGCTTGGGCTTGTGGTGCCAAAGCTTGCTTCATTGTTGTTGTTGCTGGAACACCTTTCGATGTCCCCGCCGTTTTGTTTGTGTCTTTATGCCGCTTATCACTCGCGATTATATTTTCTACCTCGCGATTGTGAAAAAAAGCGGCTAAAAGTTTTTTCCCTGACTGGGACTCGAACCCACTACCTTCGGATTCTCGGTCCGCCACCTCTCCCACTGAGCTATACTAGCTAATGGAAATAGCTTGCTTTTAATTAAACTTCACTTGGTCACTCCGAATATAAATAATTGAACTAACTGGGAAGCCGAAAACGTGCGAACACTTCCACAGATCGAGATCGACTGAGTCAAGCACTACATCCACTGCACCATTGCCACCCGCCATTTAGCCACCATTTTGCTTTGTATGTTCTTCACATCTTCGCACGTAACTCACTTTTTGTTTATGCCAGACAAAATAGTTGTAGTACAAACTTTTAGAACATTTAATTTCCTACAAATGTTTTTTGTAACTTTTTACTTTTTTAAAAAAAGCACTTATCGAAAAAAAGTTACTTAACATATTTTGTAGACAATTAAATTTTCTACAAGTTTGTTCTTCAATTTTTTTTTCGTAGCATTAAAAATGCGTGAGTTACGTCTGATAACAGAAAAAATCCATTAAAAACAAAATGGCGGCCAAATGACTCTAGGTGCAATTGTGAAAAATGTGGTTTTCGGCTCGTGTACTAATACCCTTTCGAATATCGAAGTCAAACTGCATGTTTGAATTATTTCCCAGAGCACCATACTATAATGAAATCTAATTACCCGGTACTATCAATCTTGGCAAGAATTTTCGTTTTTGGTTGGTTTGAAGGAAAAATTTTTTCTTTGGAGGATTTCTCTATTTTCACTTTTGGGGGTGGATGTAGAGAATATATGACTGTTCTGAAGCAATAGGAGACTTGGTGGCGGTTGTTTTTGTTTGCAATTTTTTGCTCTCATTTATCCTTTTCTGTGCGCTTGTTTGTGCACTCTTGCATATACATTCATAAATATAATCTCCATCTTTTAGTAATGAGTAATGACATAAGAATTTTCGTTTTTGGTGGTTTCGAGGATTTCTATACAGCATAAAAATAATATGTAGGTATGTGGTATGAAGGAATATTTTTTGTATTTTATGTATTTATTTATTCAGTACCAAATAAAAAAAAATAAAAATAAAAAAATACAGTTGAATAACACCTTATTTGTTTAATTGCAAAAATAAACCTACCGAGTCGAGGAGTATGTTCGCAAATGATGTATATAACATTCCTTTAAATCGAGTAAGCTTATTGTAAAGTTAAAATGCTATTTTTTGCATATTTAAAGCATAAATAAAGATTCTTTATTTCTATACATTCATATTTTTTTTTTCTATTTTTTTTCTAGGCAAATGCGCCCGAAAATAGCGATATATTCACTCTAAACGAATTTGCACTTCTTATAGTTCACTTGAATCATTATAATTTTATAAAAATATAGGTAGGTAGTCCTTGTTATATTATCATTCATTTCATACCTCAAAAAAGAATTACTGAAGTTATAAACCATTTCCGGAGAGCTTATTCGTGATATTCCAAATCCTGTATTTGTACATAGTTTGCAAAATTTTGGATTGAGTAATGTTCAAAAGTCGATATAGAGTCATGTGGTTAACCTAGAAATATGTCTGATACAATGGGTCATATGCAAAAAGATGAGTTCAAGCTGTTTTCTCACTTTTTTGAGAACTCTCTTAGCTTCGTATGCAAAAAAAAATTACTGACTGAGTTAGATCTCATGTGGTGAGCTCGATCTCACAGTGATGATATCGATCTCATTTTGAAAGCTCTTATGAGATAGAACTTGGTTTGCTATGCAAAAAGATGAGAAAACAGTTGATTGCATGAGATCGATCTCACAAATTATAGACCATGGGTTTTCTCTTACTCAGCTCATATAGAACCGTCAAGAAACCAGAATTTCAGCTTACATTTGTTACAAATCAGGTTCATAAGAATTGGAGCGTATAACTTTATTTCCAATTTTGTTTTGCATCTACCTTGACTAGTAAAAAAAATAAGGAAAGAGGACATTTTTCAATTTTGCTTAGTGATTTTTGAAGAGCTGTATCTTTGTGGCAAGTATTGCGATGAAAGCAAAATCATTTTAAGGTTTCATATTTCCTGTTTCGAGGATTGTTCGCAAATATTTTTTTTACAGTAGGTAGGTGCCGTTATTGCTAACCGAATGAAATGATACGAGACAAAACTTTCTATTTCTTGCATTTTTTTTGTATTTGATATCTGACTTAATGAAAAAAGAAACGTTTTTCTATGATCACTAATATTTCAGCCAGTAATGACATACAAAACTAAAACTTAAATGAGTACCTCCTACGTACCTTCTCTCAGAAAACCCTCAACAAATGTTTGGGGATTATGTTTTTACATTTTAAAGCCTAGTTTATACTTCAAAGTGAAGTGAAATCAAATTTGAAATGAAACATCAATAATAAATGAACCCAAAGGTTTTCAAAAAATTAGTTTTCGTCAAAATATTTGGTAACAAAAATCCCATTGAGTTGTATTTGTTTCGATAAAAATTTGTTCCTCCTTGTCGCCAAAATAATTGCATTTAGTTTTTGAAATTTTTCCACGCCTAGGAAAAAAATTATTTTTTCTATTAAAACTACACTTCGCATGGATGTATAAACCAGGCTTAACGTTGGAAAATAAAAGTAGACAAAAATGGAAAAACCGTTCAATAAATTAACATCAAGACTTACAGGAATATATAATAAGGTATATAAATATGAAAATCTGCATACCAACGTTAAAGACCAAGAGCTAGCGACCGATTTACTCACCTCATTTTAGCAAGGCTAAAACTTTGGTCATAGAAAGATTGAGGCCCGACAGTTATAAAAATGCCCGTCTTACACTCCGGTCCCCTCCATGAGGCTTTAAGTTTAAGGCTTGAAGTTGTCAAAAAAAAGTGCCCATTCACCTCATTTTAGCAAGGCTCATCTTTTAATATATCGTTCATTGATTCAATATATACACGAAAATAACAATGTAAGACGTTTTAGCCCTCCATGACATGCTGTAAGACGCTCGTGTATATGTAAAAAAAAATGACCCCATTCCCCTCATTTTAGCAAGGCTGGTATTTACACATAATTAAGATGACATAAAAACAAACACACATTTCAAGTGTAAGACGTTTTTTCGGTCAATAACCCTCCGTAAGACGCTGGAAAACTAAATTTCGTTTAAGTCAACATAGCCCAGTAAAAATAGATTTTTTCAAGGAACAAATTTGTAACAGGCTGATTTTTGGTATACATGTTGGGATTGGCGTTACTTATAACCTGTCAAAAGTCCTCAAACATCCAATAACCGCTAGTCCCGTTAGGGGGGTCAAAGGTCACGAAAATGGGTTTTTGCTGAATATATCGAAAACGGTAAGTTTTAGAAGAAAAAAATAGTTCTACAAACATGTAGCTGAGGTAGTTTCCAACAAAAAACATGCATACCAAATTGTTCTTAGATAGCATTAACCGTTACAAAGTTACAGTACTTCAAAGATTCACAGTACTTCAAAAGAATGCTTTTTCTTCCACACCACCAGAATGGTCGAGCGCTTTGTGCGTTTTTTTATTGTGGTATCCCCAGGAGGCCTATTCCACAACGTTTGATTAATGAATGTGTATTTTTAAATTAATTTTTCATTAAAATAATAAAAAAAATCTGCATTGTATGATTTTTTACAACCAGTTGAAGATGACATTGATTATAACAATGTGATATACATACATCATAGATAGAGGATTTTTGCTGCATCGTGTTGCTTGGAGCCGGTTTGCAATAGCTACATTAGTTATGTTCAAAAAAGTTTTGGAAAAAAAATTATTGTTGTTTTCGATGGTTACAAGGATCAAAAAGTAGTATAAAAGCATTAGAGCAGCGTCGTCGGTGTAGATCAGCTCCATTATCGGTGGATATTTTATTTGATGCATCAATGATGGTTCCACCTTCTCAACAACAATTTCTTGTGAATGCAAACAACAAAAATCATTTACTTGCTATGATTTGTGAGAAATTTGAGGCAACGAATATTTCTACGAGGCTGGGAGATGCCGATGTTTTGATTATCGAAACAGCTAAAGAGCAATCCAAAACGCGCACTGCTATTGTTTTTGGCGAAGATGTTGACTTGCTGGCAATACTGATAGCAAGAGCTCTTCCTGACAAGAAAATTTATTTCAGAAAACCTGGCAATGGTTTAGCTGAAACAAAGGTATATTCATCGCAAAGCTTACTCATATACCCAAAATGTCAAGTCAAAATTCTATGTTTGCATTCATCTACAAGATTCAACTTCGGCTTTATACATTAAAGTCAAACTACATTCTTCAAACTATTTGAAAAAAGTTAATATCTAATGAAATATGGAGAAATGTTTGCCAAACCCAATTGTTCTCAAAATATTATTTCCAAAAACGGCTTAAATATACCTACTCCTTGAATTTTACAAAGCACTAGCAGAAGTGGATTCCATCGATACTTTAAGGTATTCAAAATTTATCAGATTGACAATGCTAAATAAAGCTGTGCAATTATCTTCCCTTCCTCCAACTTTTGGTGCTGCTAAATAACATTTATATATACGGTATACCTTCAAGTTCAAACTTGGCTTGGGCACAAAGGTATGAAGCCAGAAGACTGGGGTTGGACATTAACAAATAATATTTTGGACCCTATAAACACTTTGCTTCAACCAGCTCCAGATGAACTCTTTTGTACAATATTTTGTAACTGCCGTAAAAGTTGTGGTTGTCGAAAAGCATGACTACATTGCTCTCTTGATTGTGGTCAATGTCATGTACAGTCATGTACAAACTCTATCAAAATTGATGTACAAGAAGAAGAATTGAATGATGACATGAAACAAATACATTCAATGCCACAAGGAAACACGGATCACCAAATATTAAATGACGATTAAATAAATTTAGTTCAAATTTTTTTTAATGAACAATGAATTTTAATACACACCTTCACTAAGCAAACATCGTGGAATAGGCCTCCTGGGGATACCACCATAAAAAAACGCACAAAGCGCTCGACCATTCTGGTGGTGTGGAAGAAAAAGCATTCTTTTGGAATACTGTGAATCTTTGAAGTACTGTAACTTTGTAACGGTTAATGCTATCTAAGAACAATTTGGTATGCATGTTTTTTGTTGGAAACTACCTCAGCTACATGTTTGTAGAACAATTTGTTCTTCTAAAACTTACCGTTTTCGATATATTCAGCAAAAACCCATTTTCGTGACCTTAGACCCCCCTAACGGGACTAGCGGTTATTGGATGTTTGAGGACTTTTGACAGGTTATAAGTAACGCCAATCCCAACGTGTATACCAAAAATCAGCCTGTTACAAATTTGTTCCTTGAAAAAATCTATTTTTACTGGGCTATGTTGACTTCAACGAAATTTAGTTTTCCAGCGTCTTACGGAGGGTTATTAACCGAAAAAACGTCTTACACTTGAAATGTGTGTTTGTTTTTATGTCATCTTAATTATGTGTAAATACCAGCCTTGCTAAAATGAGGTGAATGGGGTCATTTTGTTTACATATACACGAGCGTCTTACAGCATGTCATGGAGGGCTAAAACATCTTACATTGTTATTTTCGTGTATATATTGAATCAATGAACGATACCTATATTAAAAGATGAGCCTTGCTAAAATGAGGTGAATGGGCACTTTTTTTTGACAACTTCAAGCCTTAAACTTAAAGCCTCATGGAGGGGACCGGAGTGTAAGACGGGCATTTTTATAACTGTCGGGCCTCAATCTTTCTATGACCAAAGTTTTAGCCTTGCTAAAATGAGGTGAGTAAATAGGTCGCTAGCTCTTGGTCTATAAAGTTTGTACGATTTGGTGTGGAGTGTGTGGCGGAATGGCACACCGGTGTTGGTACACATGTGTGCACACAAGTGTGGTGTCTGTGGGCCCTTTAAGGCTGTTACTTGATATCTTAAAATTAAAACATTTACAGCCTCATTCATTAGATTCCACTAAACAGATGAATAGTTATGCACTGCATAAGGACGTATATAGCCACTATTCAATGTTACAAAAATTCTTATAGTCCAGTCAAATTAGTATTTTATATCTACAAAAAATACTGCGTCGAATTTTTTTTTTTGTTTCTTAAAGAGTACCTATTGGAGAGTGTAAATCCAAAAAGTTCGAACAAAAAGCGCCCATGCGTTGTCCGCCATTTTGGAAAAGGCTTTGGAAAGCGTGAACTCTATTTTCTCGGCTCCTATCATATATAGAGCGGATTTTTTTTATAGGTTTGTACGTTATAATATTTTCTTTAACTTTTGTTGAGAAAAAAATTTGAAACCTCTTTCCAAAAAAAAGTTATCGACGAAAAACTGTCGAGGTTTTGAAGTAAAAATGGTTTTTAACGTTTATCTCGCCTCATGTTCATCTGATCGAAAAAATACTTAAGTCAATTTTTATAGATCATTTTATTTTCTACATGTTGGTATATTTTAATTTTATGTGCGACAAAAACTGTAGGAAATATAACCTGTCAAAATGGCCAATATCCTCCGAAAATTAAAAAAAAAAGAAATTTACTCACGTTTGAAAATTTACCAATTTGATTATGTTCATTATGAAATTTAAAGAAACAGTTCAAACTCTTTTCCACACCACCACCGAGGTAGAGTTACGGCGCATTTTGCTTAATGTGGTGTCCCCAGGAGGTATAATCCCCGATTCAATCGTTTTCGTTTCTATTTCAACCCATTGAGCTATCAATGTGGCATAGTTTTTTTCATGTCGTTCTCCTTTTTTTTTGGGCTAGGCGTGCGAACACCAATGATCATATTAACGTTGTTAGTACTGCTGGGATCGTCATTGGTAGTTTCTTCAATGTTTTCAGGTGAGGAAAAGTCTTCACATGCGTCTTCATCTTCCAGTAAATTTAGCAAGGAAGGAACATTCTCGCGTCAAACGTCAAAAAAAACTAAGTTTAATCTATCTTCATTGCCTCCTAGTGCAGCAGGTGCTCGGCAACACACATTCCGTACCTACCATCAAGTACAGACTTGGATCGGTGTTCACCATGACCCACTAAAATGGGGTTGGAAAAGAACTCCGAGAGGATTAGAGCCAGTTACAACCACTCAGGATCCAGCTCCACAAAGCATATTGCAAACTATATCCTACAAATGCAAGGGCCAGTGTGGTCGAGCTTGTGGCTGTTGGAAATCTGGTCTGAATTGTTCCTTAATATGTTTCTACTACAGTGGAAAAACATGCGAGAGTGTTTCTTCCTTGCAAAATTTACTGGAAGATGAAGACGCATGTGAAGACTTTTCCTCACCTGAAAACATTGAAGAAACTACCAATGACGATCCCAGCAGTACTAACAACGTTAATATGATCATTGGTGTTCGCACGCCTAGCCCAAAAAAAAGGAGAACGACATGAAAAAACTATGCCACATTGATAGCTCAATGGGCTGAAATAGAAACGAAAACGATTGAATCGGGGATTATACCTCCTGGGGACACCACATTAAGCAAAATGCGCCGTAACTCTACCTCGGTGGTGGTGTGGAAAAGAGTTTGAACTGTTTCTTTAGATTTCATAATGAACATAATCACATTGGTAAATTTTCAAACGTGAGTAAATTTCTTTTTTTTTTTAATTTTCGGAGGATATTGGCCATTTTGACAGGTTATATTTCCTACAGTTTTTGTCGCACATAAAATTTAAATATACCAAAATGTAGGAAATAAAATGATTTATAAAAACTGACTTAAGTATTTTTTCGATCAGATGAACATGAGGCGAGATAAACGTTAAAACCCATTTTTTACTTCAAAGCCTCGTCAGTTTTTCGTCGATAACTTTTTTTTGGAAAGAGGTTTCAAATTTTTTTCTCAACAAAAGTTAAAGAAAATATTATAACGTACAAATCTATAAAAAAAAAATCCGCTCTATATATGATAGGAGCCGAGAAAATAGAGTTCACGCTTTCCAAAGCCTTTTTCAAAATGGCGGACAACGCATGGGCGCTTTTCGTTCGAACTTTTTGGATTTACACTCTCCAATAGGTACTTTTTAAGAAACAAAAAAAAAATTCGAACCAGTATTTTTTGTATATATTTCGAATTAATTAATTTAATTTTACTGGACTATTATTCCTAAAACATTTTCCTACCTATTATAAATAGTTATGCAGCGCTTGTGTCAAATAAAGTACCAAAAAGAGAAAATCTATTAAATTTTACTTGCACATCTCTAAGCAAACATCGGCTGTTTGTGAAAAACAAGAGTGTCAATAAAAACTCAAAACTACTGAAAATTCCATTTTCTCTCAGTGAATGTTTATTAAAGAATAAAGAATAAAAACAACCCACTTTTTCTACTTTGCCGCCGCCGCCGCTGTCACCGCTCCGATGCAGTTGGATATTTTTTTAGTTTCTTTAGTTTGTTTTGTAGTATAGTAAAGTTTTTGTGTGTTTTATTGTTTATGATAGATACAGATACACATATGTGCATAAATAAAATTAAATTTGTTTGTGAAAAAAATAGTTTTGTTGATTTATTTCATTATTCTTTTCGCTCACACTCAGTTTTTATTGGGAAGAATAGGTATAGACATGTATGGGCGCATATACATATAACTAAATATTTCACTTTTGTGGGCATTAGTGACATTTCGATACTCAAATATCCTTATGTTGCCATTGCCACTATTCAACCTCCGAACGCATTTAGCTTATAATGAGCTTATGTAACGTTGTATAAGTTTTATGAATAAGGTTTTCGCGTGCGGTGGCATTATAACGAGTGCATAGTACTATGCACTTGCTATGATGCGTTTATGAATAAGGTTGTTATAATATTTTTTAATTAATTAATTTTATTTTAGTTAACATTTTTACTTTTAATTTTGCCCTTTTGTATTTTTTAATTTAAATTTACTGAAACAAAATCGGATTTTTTAAATTTTAACCTTTCTTGTATCTTAAAAATTCAGTTTGTATTAATTATTGCATTGAGCTTCTTATTTGTATAATTTATTATGAAAAACAAGTTCTATTTGTTTTTGTTAAATCCATTAATCCTTAAACCTTTACTTTTTAACATTAATTTGTTTTTAAATTATTATTTAATAAAAATAAGATTGTTTTTTTCTGTTTATAAGACATTCAATATAATATTTTTGTATTATTATTAATATTTCTGTTATTTCATACAATCTTTAGCTAGCTCCCAGCATATATGTACATTAGGGTTGTCCTTGTATGGAGGAAAAAATATATTGTTTGTTTTTACTGAGCACCATTTTTTTTTGTTCTTCTACATTAAAAACGTGTACACACAAAATTTGAGGGTAATTGGATTGTATTAACACGTGCCGCAATGAGTTTGAAAATTTGAATGTGATTTTTCATAAAACTGACCGAAACCAGGTACTGTTAAAAGTTTGATTTACAGGATTGAAGTGCAGGATGAAGTGTATTTTCAAATCTGGTACCTACGCTTGCTTAGAAAAAAAAAATAAAATAAAAGGCACGACTGGGTCGCACGTGCTTGCTCAAAAAATACATATTGCCTGGAAATTAAGAATTTTTAAAAATATTCAAGTAGTTATACAAACATTTTTAGAATTTTTATCAAAATCTTTTGAGCCGTTTTTGAGGCTAATATGCTTTTTACTAACACTTGTATAGCAATTACAGTTGTTTTAGGAACTAAAAAGAGATTTAAACAGGCTTTTACTCTCACAGGAGCGTCAACTTTAAGCTCAGTGCGGCACGTGTTAACGTGGTTTAAAAAAAAAAAAATAGGGTAGTGTCTTAAGATGTCAATGAACACAAAAAAAAGGTGCTCAAAACTTTTTAAAATAAGGACCACCCTAATGTACATATACCTATTTGGATAAAATAAAAATATTTTTTTTTCTAAACTCGTGTGTTTCACCATCTCATCTCGGCATCCATTTCGACGGCATCTTCCTGGACGGCATCTATTTGGACGGCATCACGTTTTTCCGTTACAAAGTTTGTTAGCATCTCTCTCCATCTGGGAAGAACGACATATTTACAGTTGATCTGTGACGTAGCTGAGTATTGTTGAGGCTCTTATACGCACTGGGAGCTATCACTGATGGGTATGGGCTTGTTGTGCTCAAATATCTTTATCGTTATTGATGAATTGTACATAACATCGGAGCATTGCATCAAATCTGAATGGGATATGCTCCCAAATAAGACATGATCATATGTTCCTGCAATATATTCGGTTTTAATGTCAGTTTGTTCACAGCTTATCATCTTGAATCAATGGTTATTGTGACTGGAAAATCCGCGTATGTGCTGGTTTACCACAATTTAGCCAATGAATCAAAAGTTTAAGTTGTTAGTTAGAAATCGCTTCTTAGCCAATATTGGTTGATTAACTTCATTTAACCAGAGCCTGTGAGAAACTTTTTACTGATTTAACCCAATTTGAACAAAATGGCCCTTAATGTCTAAGACCAAGTCCCAATGGTGATCGAGTTTTGTACATACTGGATACATTTTGTACAGAGAACATGGTGACTTCCTGTAGTGGCACGGTGATCTTCAACTCTCCTTGGAAAAAGGAGAGCAGCTGGACTGCTTGGTACAAAGTGGCTGGTTTTAGGATAACTCCTTCATACGTTGAATTTTTCAGCACTGATGTTTGCTGTCCAAAATGAAGGGATGAAGCTCACTTTGGTACAAGTCATCGAAGATGGATAGTTGTTTTGCAGTTTTGAACTTCAAGTAATTTCTAGGTTACTAATGAGTTCAAGTCTCTTATCGCCATTTTTAGTTTCACTACGGTAAGTTCCTTGATTGATTGTTGCCAAATTTTTGAGATCCATTGTTATAAAGTCGAGACTTTTCCCAATTTGTTTCAACCCCCACTATTAAGAGTTTAACTGGTTTACTGAGTCTATACTGCATTCCTAATGCCTTCAAATAGTGCCGGAGTTATTGCTAGGTCTTCAATTAGGTACGGATGTGAAGATGTGATGATCAGTTTCGTGAATACATTTTCCACGAGTAAAGTACGAGTTAGTTTAATTTTGAGCTTAATTCCAAATTTTAACTTTTTTAATTATAACAATATTTTAGCTGGGAGTTTTTTCTTCAAAATTATAGTTCTAAACCTTAAAATTGTAGATATGTAAAATATTACGTGGTGGAACTACTGCACGAGTTTCATAAAAAGATTATTTGACTCTCTTTGTAATCTAGGAAAAGAAAGAATATTATTTATTATATGTTAATTATTTTGGACGTCTGTGTAATCTGAAAAAAAATAGGGTATTATTCTTCGATATCTGTTTAATTTTAACTACCATTAGATTGATTTTGATAAGTCTTAAGTTGGTTGTTGTGTACCCTTTTTGTTTTCCCACCTACTCGGATATTAGTATTTACAGAATCATTCACGGACACCACCTCATAGGGTCCCAACCAAATAGGTGAAAACTTATTCTTTCTAGTGGGATTTTTAAACAAGACTTTTTGTCCAACCGCAAACGAAGCAGGATTGATCTGATGGGCGTATTGTTGCTTTGATTTTCGTTTTGCCAGTTCCAAATTTTTCCTCGCTAGTTCGTGCGTCTTCTGTAGTTGACGTTGAAGAATTTTTTGATAATCTACCGTATTATACAGAGGTGTAGCTGTTCTTTTTAAAGTTGTTGGCATTTCGAATTCAAAACCATACAAACTTTTCGTTGGTGTCAGCTTAGTAGCTGTATGCACGGTGTTATTGTGAACATGCATCGCCTGTCTCAACCATTGGTCCCAGCACCGATCGTCACTATCAACAAAACTCCTTAGGTATTCCGCTAAGGGTCTGTGACTGCGTTCAAGTGAACCATTAGCTTGTGGATGATAAGCGGTAATGTGAACTTTTTTTTAACTCCTAGAAGCTTACAAGTTTCTGAAAAAAGTTTCGAAGTAAAATTAGTTCCATTATCTGTGACGAGTGTTTAGGTATGCAGAACCTTGTAATAATCTCCTCGTAAAAGGCCCTTGCTACCGTAGATGCTTCAGCATCCGGAATGGCCACACAAATCATATACTTTGTTAGGTCTACCTGGAATGTTAAAATATACCGGTTACCGGAATACGTCAAAAGAAGAACACCGACCATGTCCATGTATACCTTATCGAATGGGAGGCATGGGGTGTCTGTCAAAACCATTGGCATTTTGGTTAGTTTGCCTGACTTATTCTTTCGACATTTTTCACAGTTCCTGATATAATTTGCAATGTCCTTTTGCATATTTTTCCATCTAAACTGACGACGAATTCGTGCATAGGTCTTCGCCATTCCTTGATGTCCTCCAAGTACGGTCTTGTCGAAATCGCTGTTTGTATGTCTTCTGGATTTTTCAAAACCTGAAAGTCATTGCTCCCTGCTTGCTTGTTGTTATCTTTCTCAGTGCTTTGTTTATTATCCTTTTCAGTATCCAAATTTTGCTTATTTTTTTTTTTAGTCTTACTTCTTGTCTGTAAACTTTTAATATTATCATTTTCTTTTTAAATCCTACTTAACACGTCTGCATTGCAATTGGTTTTACCAGGCTTATAAACGATTTTATAATCGTATTCAGACAACTTGTGATGGAATCGAATGAGTCTTGTGGTTGGGTCCTTAACATTAAATACTCCTATGAGAGGACGGTGGTCCGTGTAGACTGAAAACAAAATAAATACAAATAAATTGGGTGGTGCAACAGCTCGTGGAGAACCAGGGCCTAGTGACTTGCAACTCACAACCATTCCTGTGTGCGTGTTTGTTGGCAGGAAAGGAGGCGACCTACAGTTTTTTGCCGAGTCCGAACGGCTAAATGAGAAGCACTTTTTCATGACAAGAATACTCTTGGAGGATTTGTCAGTTCCTCGCAAGAGGCAGTACCTCGAATAAAACATTTTTTGTTTTTAGGTGGCATGGCTGGGAATCGAACCCACACCTTCGGCATGACAATCCTACGCACTAACCATCAGGCCACGAGGTACTACAGTAGACTGAAAACGGTCGACCTAAAAGATATTGTAAAGATATAAATTTGTTTTTAATCGTGAATGAATAAAGTTGGTTGTAATAAAAGTGAAAAGTAAAGTTTGCGAACTAATTCAGTGGTGAATAATAAATCGTTTTGTTTGTAGTAAGAAAAGTAAAGTGTTTTATTTTGCGAAATAAATAAGTGGACGTTTTGAATAAAGTAAATAAGTTTTATTAACGAACCTGAGAAAATATTACAATATGTTCGGAAGTGCTTGCACGCCCAAACTATGGCAAGCAATTCCTTTTCTATAGTCGAGTAATTTTTTTCTGATTTATTAAGTGAACGGCTAGCATAAGCTATAGGCTTGTCTTCACACACATTACCCTGGGATAAAACAGCTCCTAAAGCTTCGTTGCTGTCATCGGTTGTTAAAATAAATTGTTTTGTAAAGTCTGGATAAATAAGTATAGGTGGTGAAGAAATCGTTTCCTTAAGGAGCTTAAATGATATCTCGCAATCTGGGGACCATTCGAAACTATTTTCTTTTCTCAAAAGCTTTGCTATTTGGGCAGCTATTTTAGAAAATTGTGGAATAAATTTCCTGTAATTATTCGTAGGTCCCAAAAATGATTGCACCTGTTTTATTGTTCTAGGTATGGGAAAATCTAAAACACATTGAGTTTTGGCCGGGTCAGGCGAATCTCCGGCTTTAGAGCATATATGTCCCAAATATGATACTTCACGACGTAGAAAATTACATTTCTCGGTATTTAATTTGAGATTATGCTGCCTTATTTTAGCCAAAACCTTTGAAAGCTTTTCGTTTTGTTGCTCTAGATTTTTACCATAGATAACAATATGATCCAAATATTCAAAACAATCAATGCCATACAACCCAGTCAGGATGTGATTCATTATCCTTTGAAACGTTGCTGGAGCACCGGTTAGACCAAAAGGCATTCTATTGAATTCGTAATGTCCTGTGCTGGTACAAAACGCAGTTTTCGCTCTATCAGCTGGATCGATCAACACCTGATGGTAGCCACTTGCTAAATCCAAGGTAGTGAAAAATTGGCAGTGTCCCAAGTGATCAAGAATTTCTTCGATTCTTGGTAGGGGGAAACCAATTTTTTGGGTAGAATAAGCAAAGGCGAATTCCAAGGAGATTTGCTTTCTGAAATTATGTTTTGATCAAGCATCTCTTTCACTTGCTTCTCAATTTCTTTTTTATGGATCTCTGGCGTTCTATATTGCTTTGTGTTGATCGGTGCTTGGTCAGATTTGGTGAGAATGTTGTGCGACAAAACGGGTTTATAGCTTAAATTATCACCTTCTAATAGAAAGACATCAGAAAACTGAATGCATAACTCCTCTACCGATTTAGTTTCCCCCTTGGTTAAGTTTTCATCTAGTTTAATGACACTTAAAAGGCTATTTATCCGTTCATTAGTGGATCCATTTTTAAAGTTTGTTAATATTTTACCTCCGGATTTATTGTTTTCTTTAGTTTTGTAGTTTTTGAAATTTGAATGGGTAGGTATGAAATTTGTGTCCATGACATAGTCCTCTGTTGTGCAGTTTAAAACAGGGACATGGACGTAATCGTTATTTGCCTTAACAATTGTGTTTCCCAAATAAATTCCATTATCAATTTCCTGCGAATGTATCAGCAGTTCATTTGATTTTGAATTTGGGATTTGGATCTTCGCAACTGTCCATGTCCGAGATCCAATCTTATTTTTCAAAACGTTTATTGAAGATGTAGCTTTGGGACTAGATGGCAAACATTTCAGGGGTAGTTCAATTAAAACTTCTCTTTTGCCATTTAAAAAAATAATTCTTTTTGAAACCGCATCGATGATTGTGTGATTCCATAGGATATCACGACCTAGTATACCATCAGCTGGTATTTCATCTAGTCCATCGACAAGATTGCATTTTGTAAAAATTTTCTTTGGAAAAGTAAATTGGTTTTGATTGTACCCTACCCCTCATTGTAGACACCCCTCAGTCCTTGTTTCACGGATATTTATATTGGTGTCATTTTTAAGGAACTTCTTTTCAGTAAGCTCGAGTCTGCCCCTGTGTCGACCAGAAGAAGTACTTTTTCGGACTTGGCCAATGGCAAAGACAGCTCGACGAACACATAATGCTTACGAAGATTCCTAAATGCATACAATACTTTAATTTTATTTTCCCACAAAGCATACTGAGTAAAACCCTTTAAGACTTCAAAAACAAAACTCTTAAAATTTTTGGCCAAAAAGATAAACAAATCATTCAGCTTTAAAGAGAGCTCACTGAAAACAAAATGAATATTTACAATAAGTAACCAAAGATCAAACTGACCTGGGTTTACTTTTGCCCTAGATACTGGTGGCCTTGATATTCGCTTCGTTTTTTGAACCGACTCATTCTTAAAGAAATTGGACTCCTTAGAGTCAACATTTTGTTTTCTTTTTAATTTTTGTCGTTGAAGCACGTTTAATAAATTCGCTGATGTTTTGGTTTATATCCTTGCATGTTTTTGTTTTTTATTTTGTTCATTGGTGTTTTGGTGGAGCTTACATTTAATGTTGTTTCTCTGGAGGTTAAATTTTTTGGGGCACAGTTTATTTGATTAAAACTGAACCTCGGGTCGTTTCCCGATTGCTCTTTCAGGTAGTTCTTCTTAAAGAAACAGTCCTCCTCCACATGCCCCACCCTAGAACACCACTCGCATTTGACTATGGGATTTTGACTTGTTGTACGAGTAATTTGTATTTAAGAACGGGGACAACTGTTTTTAATATGCCCATAGTCCTGGCAAATGTCGCAATATGGTGTTTTTTTTCGAGTACGACAATCAACATAGGTATAGTGACCAAACGTCCTGCATTTTGCGGGACCTCCTCTCATTTGATAGGCTTGTCCCGCAACATCAATGTTCCGCAAAGTGTCCCGCATTTTCAGAACGGTCCCGAAAAGTCCCGCAAAAAATCAGATTTGCAAGACTTTTGAAGTAAATTTCTTGAGCTATAATCACATGAACTTTCCGTAATTATACAAAAATAGAGGTACTCAAATTAAGTGCATTTTAATATCTGTTAAAAACTTTTTCGCCATTTTGTTTTAACGTTATGCATTCTCGGCAGAACTATATTTATAGGGTTTTCCTTAGGTAGATTCAGATCTCGAGTTTAATTTTAATTTTTCGTCACGAATGGTAGGTGTGTTTTTTTCCTTATCCGAATGGGTTTCGACGAATAAAACGACCTCGGGGCTAAGCAATTTACATGTTAAAAGCAACAACAACTAAGCCCCTTGGGGCTTAGTTAATCCCAGAGAATTAGCGGGGCTTAACTTAAGCCCACACAAAAACTGTTACAGGCACGAATTTCATACGTGTTATCGATAGTTTGTATGGAAACTCCATTTTTTTTTTCTATAATGGCGTCGCTACGCCCCGAAGTCATTTTTTTCGTCTGACTCCCCCGGGATTGCAAAAAAAATACACCTGGTATGTATACGAAATACGATTTGAGATTGACTTTTCTTTATCATTGTGTTGGTGAATAATTTGTGTCTGTGAACCTGTAGCGATCAAAACTTGTCAAACTGATGTTATGTCTATTGTTCTGTTATGGTGTTAGTAAAAATTCAAATCTGCAAAATTGATTTATAGGCCAAGAGATGGGTACTTTTTTTCTGCAATTTATTACTGAGGGGTGCGAGCGTCAGCCACCATCTTGAAAAACAAAATATTAAAAAATCTTCCTTCCTGCTGTTTTTGTTCTAAATAAAATGTCCCGCATTGGCTTCCAAAAAATCTGGTCACTTTAAACATAGGTGTGGTTTTGCTTCCCACAGAATTCGCATGTTGCAATGCGGACCTATTTGGCTGTCTATCGCTGGAGTGGGGTAGTCTTGAAAATGAGGTGTGAAGTGAAATGTAGGTGTTTGATTATGTGGCTGAATTTGAGATGTATAATTTTGAAAATGTGCTTGTAGTGGCACACTTGGAATGATTTTTTGTGGTGTGAGACTGAGAGTAGGAGAGAGGGACGTTTTTTGTGTCATTTCAGCAAATTTGTGTATCTCAGTTTCAGATGTCGTGAGCATATATTGACGTAAACATGGATCAAAAAGGCCCCTCTTAAACGCCACTACACCTGAATCCATGAACTCTTTTCTCAGACCCTCGGATTCTGTGGAGGTATAACTGGAATTGATGATATCTTTGGCCTTGGCCCAGGGCAAAAAAACTTCCAGCTTAATGATTAGGAATTCTAATCTTGTTGGATATAGTTTACAGTGGATCTTCGTTGAAAAATTCATGTAAGTTGAACTGAACTTAAAACAAATTGCGTCTGACAAAGCCCTCACTATGTCACTGATGAGTTCAAGTGAGTAAGCCGAACGAAACGCCAATTTGTAGGACTAAAGGCCATAAAAAGCTATTTTGAATCAAAAATTCAACAAGTCCAATCCTTAATGCTAAGTCTTCTACTTGGCTGATTTATTTCAGTAGTATATAGAATTTGTATTATAAAACCTTCTTAATTATAATTAATAACAAATACCTATAAATAAAAAAATGGAATCTGTGGTTTGTTTTTATTGATTCTCAAAGCAAATTTTGTTTCTTCCTTATCTCAAAAACACATAATTGAGGACCCTTTTGGTGTTTTATTGAAAACCGAAAAACTTGTAAATTCTTGGGGTTGTCAAGAAAAGCTGGGTATACCCTGGGATTACTTCAACGAACGAACCTAATCAACTGCATCTCAAAAAGGTGGAAGAAGCCAGGTGTAGTGATCCACTAAATGCGACCCATATAGCTTCCTTATGCACATTAATTTTCATTCCCAAGTCCGCACTAACGATCTTGCATTGAATCATATTTCGAGCAAATAAGCTACAAAAAGCATTGCGACCTATTAATGCGTCTTCTTCCAGAGCCCACTTAGTGAAACCTTACACCTACTGCAATTAATTCATTGTCGCCTGTTCTGTAACTGGACATAGCTTCGACTATAGCTATATGTATACAAAACACATGGGCCAGTACAGAATAAGTTTCTAAGCCAAGCCTAATAAGAATAACCTTGCAGTGTTTTTGGGTATACAACACGTCATACCTCACTGCCATAATTATGCCTGTAGTGTTTTCGATACCACTATAGCTGTAGCTATGGGTGTGTGTATCGAACGGATATGCTACATATTGGACCAGTGCACAGAGTAAAGGTAGAACTATAATAGTCGGAAGGGCACTGAAGCTAATGTCAAAAACCAACGAAAAGTTGCTTTCCGTACCGAAAAAATGGGAACGCACCCATATTTATCATCTATCTCCTTTTGGCATTCCTATTTCACCAAATGTCAGTTTTACTTAAGTGAGGTGCGCTTGGGAGCGCACCTCACTTCCTTAACTAAAGTTGAACGAAACTTGACGAAACCTTCCACTCCGCAATTATAGCCGCGTCATATGCTTTCTGTGTATCCGCTTGTTTTCTTCCGACTACTTAAGTGCCCCTCCAAGCATTATATAGTTCTAGCTTAAATGACCGTATGAAATTATGTCAAAGTCACTTAAATAATAAAAGGCGTGTTTTATTGGAAAATATTATAGCTAGCACCTTAAAAATTCCCTCAGCAAACAACAAGAAATCCTGGAAAGTGTCGATAAATAAGTCAGTAAAAATGTTTCTTTATTGTTGTTTGCCAAGGGATTTTTTACTGTGCTAGCTATGCATTTCCCAATAAAACACGACTAATAATAATTATAACTTTAACTATATGCTTGTGAGCTCTTAAGTCTTCTAAATGCAACCTGAATTGCACTGCTAGTTACAAGGAATAGAGGGATAGGAGAGAGTTTTTGTTTGGCACAGTGGATTGAGAGTAAGATGTTAATTATCTCACTAAATCCCACAGGTGGCGTCCAAAGCTGGGGGAATTAGAAAAGAATGCTGCCTAGAGTGGGACTCGAGCCCACACCTCTAGACACTGTCAAGATTGGGAAGGCTGAGACCGGTCTCACGGTGGTTTCAGGACAAGAGAAGTGGGGGGTCAGGGATGTCGTGAGGCATGAAGAAAACATAAACATCCGACTCATTTTATTGTTGTTTCTATGTGTTTTGAGGCGCCTCAAATCTTCTAATGTAGACACGATGAGACTCACGAGTCCGGACTCAATTTTCCCAATCTAAACAGGCTCCTAAGCAGCATCCAAATTCTGTTGATTTGAGTGAATCAATATCTTTGATCAACAGTGTTGATCAAATGAGGACGTGCTGATCAACAATATTGTTCAACTTTTGTTGACTCCAACGCAACCCGACTCGAAAGGGTAGCATTCAACAAAGTTGTTCAACAGAACAATCATTTTTAAGTTTGGCGGTGTTTATGAACACAATAGCAAGCTATTCGTTTTATCTCGCTAAATAGAGCATTTATTTTTATAGATGAGAAAAACATATCTACACCAATTATGAAATAATTATTTTAACACAGATGACAGTCTACACGTCAACACTGACACATACACACCAGCATGTTGATCGACAATGTAAACCACCAATGTTGATCGGCATTATGTGGGTGCTGCTTAGGTTAGCAGTCAAGTACTACATCCACTGCCCCATTGCCACCCGCGAATTGTATTGGGCAATATTACCACTATTGATTTTGGTGTCGATGACAATAAATATTTAAAATTATGACGCGGATGCATTTCCATATGAGCTTGTATAAAAATACGATTTCATATGAAATATGCTGAGCATCATTTTCATGTGGGTGAATGGTAGGGATGGAAGTTATGTCAAAGAAATAGGCGAGGCGTAGGATGATCAGGATAGAATCAGCATTTGTTCAACATCGATACCTCTAAGGTCGCAGCCAAAAGCATTGGGACAGTGGGCCTCAGAGCTAATGAAAAATAATATTCAAGAAAAAATAAATCGTCTTTTAATAAAAACTCTCTCCGAACAACTCTTCCCTTTTATCATAAAGGAAGCACGATTGCTATCGGGCTATTACACAGGGAACACCTTCATCCTAAGATGGAAACTATTATCTCCTCGGGCGGCAAATTTTATCATTTCGCAACACTGATACCGCCAACCAATAGTAATATTTGTGAGGATTTTTTCAGCTTATAGATAGATAGATAGATAGATGGACAGATGGATAGATAGATAGATAGATAGATAGATAGATAGATAGATAGATAGATAGATAGATAGATAGATAGATAGATAGATAGATAGATAGATAGATAGATAGATAGATAGATAGATAGATAGATAGATAGATAGATAGATAGATAGATAGATAGATAGATAGATAGATAGATAGATAGATAGATAGATAGATAGATAGATAGATAGATAGATAGATAGATAGATAGATAGATAGATAGATAGATAGATAGATAGATAGATAGATAGATAGATAGATAGATAGATAGATAGATAGATAGATAGATAGATAGATAGATAGATAGATAGATAGATAGATAGATAGATAGATAGATAGATAGATAGATAGATAGATAGATAGATAGATAGATAGATAGATAGATAGATAGATAGATAGATAGATAGATAGATAGATAGATAGATAGATAGATAGATAGATAGATAGATAGATAGATAGATAGATAGATAGATAGATAGATAGATAGATAGATAGATAGATAGATAGATAGATAGATAGATAGATAGATAGATAGATAGATAGATAGATAGATAGATAGATAGATAGATAGATAGATAGATAGATAGATAGATAGATAGATAGATAGATAGATAGATAGATAGATAGATAGATAGATAGATAGATAGATAGATAGATAGATAGATAGATAGATAGATAGATAGATAGATAGATAGATAGATAGATAGATAGATAGATAGATAGATAGATAGATAGATAGATAGATAGATAGATAGATAGATAGATAGATAGATAGATAGATAGATAGATAGATAGATAGATAGATAGATAGATAGATAGATAGATAGATAGATAGATAGATAGATAGATAGATAGATAGATAGATAGATAGATAGATAGATAGATAGATAGATAGATAGATAGATAGATAGATAGATAGATAGATAGATAGATAGATAGATAGATAGATAGATAGATAGATAGATAGATAGATAGATAGATAGATAGATAGATAGATAGATAGATAGATAGATAGATAGATAGATAGATAGATAGATAGATAGATAGATAGATAGATAGATAGATAGATAGATAGATAGATAGATAGATAGATAGATAGATAGATAGATAGATAGATAGATAGATAGATAGATAGATAGATAGATAGATAGATAGATAGATAGATAGATAGATAGATAGATAGATAGATAGATAGATAGATAGATAGATAGATAGATAGATAGATAGATAGATAGATAGATAGATAGATAGATAGATAGATAGATAGATAGATAGATAGATAGATAGATAGATAGATGATAGATAGATAGATAGATAGATAGATAGATAGATAGATAGATAGATAGATAGATAGATAGATAGATAGATAGATAGATAGATAGATAGATAGATAGATAGATAGATAGATAGATAGATAGATAGATAGATAGATAGATAGATAGATAGATAGATAGATAGATAGATAGATAGATAGATAGATAGATAGATAGATAGATAGATAGATAGATAGATAGATAGATAGATAGATAGATAGATAGATAGATAGATAGATAGATAGATAGATAGATAGATAGATAGATAGATAGATAGATAGATAGATAGATAGATAGATAGATAGATAGATAGATAGATAGATAGATAGATAGATAGATAGATAGATAGATAGATAGATAGATAGATAGATAGATAGATAGATAGATAGATAGATAGATAGATAGATAGATAGATAGATAGATAGATAGATAGATAGATAGATAGATAGATAGATAGATAGATAGATAGATAGATAGATAGATAGATAGATAGATAGATAGATAGATAGATAGATAGATAGATAGATAGATAGATAGATAGATAGATAGATAGATAGATAGATAGATAGATAGATAGATAGATAGATAGATAGATAGATAGATAGATAGATAGATAGATAGATAGATAGATAGATAGATAGATAGATAGATAGATAGATAGATAGATAGATAGATAGATAGATAGATAGATAGATAGATAGATAGATAGATAGATAGATAGATAGATAGATAGATAGATAGATAGATAGATAGATAGATAGATAGATAGATAGATAGATAGATAGATAGATAGATAGATAGATAGATAGATAGATAGATAGATAGATAGATAGATAGATAGATAGATAGATAGATAGATAGATAGATAGATAGATAGATAGATAGATAGATAGATAGATAGATAGATAGATAGATAGATAGATAGATAGATAGATAGATAGATAGATAGATAGATAGATAGATAGATAGATAGATAGATAGATAGATAGATAGATAGATAGATAGATAGATAGATAGATAGATAGATAGATAGATAGATAGATAGATAGATAGATAGATAGATAGATAGATAGATAGATAGATAGATAGATATAGATAGATAGATAGATAGATAGATAGATAGATAGATAGATAGATAGATAGATAGATAGATAGATAGATAGATAGATAGATAGATAGATAGATAGATAGATAGATAGATAGATATAGATAGATAGATAGATAGATAGATAGATAGATAGATAGATAGATAGATAGATAGATAGATAGATAGATAGATAGATAGATAGATAGATAGATAGATAGATAGATAGATAGATAGATAGATAGATAGATAGATAGATAGATAGATAGATAGATAGATAGATAGATAGATAGATAGATAGATAGATAGATAGATAGATAGATAGATAGATAGATAGATAGATAGATAGATAGATAGATAGATAGATAGATAGATAGATAGATAGATAGATAGATAGATAGATAGATAGATAGATAGATAGATAGATAGATAGATAGATAGATAGATAGATAGATAGATAGATAGATAGATAGATAGATAGATAGATAGATAGATAGATAGATAGATAGATAGATAGATAGATAGATAGATAGATAGATAGATAGATAGATAGATAGATAGATAGATAGATAGATAGATAGATAGATAGATAGATAGATAGATAGATAGATAGATAGATAGATAGATAGATAGATAGATAGATAGATAGATAGATAGATAGATAGATAGATAGATAGATAGATAGATAGATAGATAGATAGATAGATAGATAGATAGATAGATAGATAGATAGATAGATAGATAGATAGATAGATAGATAGATAGATAGATAGATAGATAGATAGATAGATAGATAGATAGATAGATAGATAGATAGATAGATAGATAGATAGATAGATAGATAGATAGATAGATAGATAGATAGATAGATAGATAGATAGATAGATAGATAGATAGATAGATAGATAGATAGATAGATAGATAGATAGATAGATAGATAGATAGATAGATAGATAGATAGATAGATAGATAGATAGATAGATAGATAGATAGATAGATAGATAGATAGATAGATAGATAGATAGATAGATAGATAGATAGATAGATAGATAGATAGATAGATAGATAGATAGATAGATAGATAGATAGATAGATAGATAGATAGATAGATAGATAGATAGATAGATAGATAGATAGATAGATAGATAGATAGATAGATAGATAGATAGATAGATAGATAGATAGATAGATAGATAGATAGATAGATAGATAGATAGATAGATAGATAGATAGATAGATAGATAGATAGATAGATAGATAGATAGATAGATAGATAGATAGATAGATAGATAGATAGATAGATAGATAGATAGATAGATAGATAGATAGATAGATAGATAGATAGATAGATAGATAGATAGATAGATAGATAGATAGATAGATAGATAGATAGATAGATAGATAGATAGATAGATAGATAGATAGATAGATAGATAGATAGATAGATAGATAGATAGATAGATAGATAGATAGATAGATAGATAGATAGATAGATAGATAGATAGATAGATAGATAGATAGATAGATAGATAGATAGATAGATAGATAGATAGATAGATAGATAGATAGATAGATAGATAGATAGATAGATAGATAGATAGATAGATAGATAGATAGATAGATAGATAGATAGATAGATAGATAGATAGATAGATAGATAGATAGATAGATAGATAGATAGATAGATAGATAGATAGATAGATAGATAGATAGATAGATAGATAGATAGATAGATAGATAGATAGATAGATAGATAGATAGATAGATAGATAGATAGATAGATAGATAGATAGATAGATAGATAGATAGATAGATAGATAGATAGATAGATAGATAGATAGATAGATAGATAGATAGATAGATAGATAGATAGATAGATAGATAGATAGATAGATAGATAGATAGATAGATAGATAGATAGATAGATAGATAGATAGATAGATAGATAGATAGATAGATAGATAGATAGATAGATAGATAGATAGATAGATAGATAGATAGATAGATAGATAGATAGATAGATAGATAGATAGATAGATAGATAGATAGATAGATAGATAGATAGATAGATAGATAGATAGATAGATAGATAGATAGATAGATAGATAGATAGATAGATAGATAGATAGATAGATAGATAGATAGATAGATAGATAGATAGATAGATAGATAGATAGATAGATAGATAGATAGATAGATAGATAGATAGATAGATAGATAGATAGATAGATAGATAGATAGATAGATAGATAGATAGATAGATAGATAGATAGATAGATAGATAGATAGATAGATAGATAGATAGATAGATAGATAGATAGATAGATAGATAGATAGATAGATAGATAGATAGATAGATAGATAGATAGATAGATAGATAGATAGATAGATAGATAGATAGATAGATAGATAGATAGATAGATAGATAGATAGATAGATAGATAGATAGATAGATAGATAGATAGATAGATAGATAGATAGATAGATAGATAGATAGATAGATAGATAGATAGATAGATAGATAGATAGATAGATAGATAGATAGATAGATTTGATTTTGATTTTTTGATTTTAATTTTTATTCATCTTAAAAAGTTTTTACAATATTTGTTACCCACGAAGCTTAGTGCTTATCTGTGGGTGGTTAAATTTTCTAAAGTAATTTGATTTGATTTGGAAGTTAAATAATATATTTTTTTTTTGTTTTTAGTTCAGTAAAATATTAATTTAACAGAATGGAAGTAAAATATTTAGTACATTTTTTTTTTTAATTAAGTAAGTATGAAAAACATATAAATAGTATGAGGCAATGTTATTGGTGATTGGAATTTAGTTTAAAAAGAAAAGTTTTATACATTTTTTACGTTTTTTAAAATTTTGAATATTTTTAAGACTAATTGGAAGCTGGTTCATAATTGATGGGATAGTATAGCTCAGTTGTCTTCTGCCATACTTGTTGTATATTTCCGGAGTTTCAAGTAGACCTCGTACTCGTCTTCTAGTGCTGAAGCTATGCGAAATATGTTGCTGGAATCTTGAATCATCATAGTATTCTAGAATTGCTGTCATCTTAAATATATTGTCCACACTCAAAAACTTGAAATAGAGATGGTTTTTATCAATTATTTTGACGATTCTATGCTGAAGATTAATAAGTTTATCTATATGTGTTCTTGATGCATTTCCCCATGCCAGTACTCCATACCTTAATCGGGATTCAACTAGCGAGTAATATACTTGTTTTTGTACATCTTTTGTTGAATATCTTTCAAGGTAAAAAAGGGCAAACATAGCACTTCTCATACTGAGTCGTAGGTTGTTAATATGTTCGCGCCATAGGAAGTTTTCATCTATTGTAACTCCAAGATATTTGATTGATTTCACTAGTTCAATGGCATCACTTTTTTGCGAAGTCGGACATTTTGGGTTTTGGAAGTATATATTAATTTGTTGCTCTTGTTGGTTTCTATTACTCCTGAAATTATATCGTTTTTCGGAATTGTAACAAACATGTGATCAATTAAAGTGCCGGTGCCTGTTGACATATTAATTCGAGTACTCTTATTTATCACATTCATTAAACCTTTCGATGACATCATTTCCAGATATTTTTTCGTGTCAGAGTTATCTATGTCTTGAGTGTCAATATTTATGTCTCCAAGAACCATTACGTCCATTTCGTTTTTAGTTTTTTGGTCAAATTCATCAATAAATTGACTTTTATTTTGTGACGGCGATCTATAAATTGCATGAATGTGCTTAGTTCCCCATCTATCCACCATTTTTATGCTGAGACTGTCGCACTGATCTCTATAATACACTGGATAGTGTATCGATACAAAAATATTGCTTCCATTTGAAGAATTGTTATATTATGAAGCTGACCACTTTTTTGTATAACAGTATAACTGTATAACATGTAATACAAAGATAATCCATTGAACAGACATCAATTCTCCGTTCGTTTCACCCCCCGAGATCTGTTTTCTAACATTTGTTGTGTTCGTAATTTAAATTCATTCACTAATTAGAAAATGAAACGGAGTAACAAACGTAAAGAGTGTGACAAGGAGGTAAAATCATTAAAAAAAAAACGCAGAATATGCAATCGCATCCTCCTCATCATAATTATTCATTAGCTGTTTTGCTTAACTTGTTCGCAAACTGCAATGATTTATCCACTATGTAATTATACAAAAAAAATATACCAAATGCACACAGTGAATAACTTAAAGATAATAAATAATAAAACAAACTTCCACAGAAGTTTATATTTTCATATCATGGTCTGTTTCCCTCTCTTCAGATAGACATCTGGAAATAGGGATGAGCGATTTTGAATCGATATTTGCAAAATATCGATAATAAAGATTTCGATGTTTTGCAACATCGATATTAACATCCAAAACACCGGACTAAAAAACAAACAAAAAGTTAGTACGAAAATGATAGATTCTGCTAGTAAAATCTAGATGGAGTGACTTTCATAGTTTTTAAGTCATCTGTAACATTTGGAATTGTTTGAAAAAGGAAATCATCAAAGGATCTCCCAAACCAAACTTGAAAATTCAAAACCACAACGAAACTTTCGATGTGCAAAAAGGCACAGATATAAGTTTACACATAAAGTGCCTATCAATTTTGCTGCCATCAAATTTGTTTTGTGTTTATTTGTGCAAAAGAAATATTTGTACACCGATATTCAAGCATTAATATCATCGATGCTCAGCAAGACGCATTTTAAACCATACAAGTTTTTGAACACACTTTTGTAGGCAAAAATATCTTGCAATATCGTTAGATAACAGTGTACACATGAAATATGTACTTGCAATATTGCTTCTATAAAATCTGTGGACGATATATTTTGCAAAATTAAAATTTTAGCATCGATTTCCACGCATTGAAATAATAGATGCTCAGAAAGATCCAATTTACACCAATGCAAGTTTTTGCACACAACTTCGTGTTTTGCAATATCGATATATTCCAAAAAGCCACAGAAAACAGTTTACACAAAATTCCTTGAAATATTACTGCAAAATACATATTTAATATTGATTTTCTTGCGCACACCTTCGTATGAAACAAGATTTTGAAATATCGGATTTCAAAAAGGGCACACATAACAGCTTTAACACCATGAATTGCCTTGATATATTGATTTTATTAAATTTGTTGATATTAATTGTGCAAAATACATATTTTAACATCGATTTTCACCCATTAAAATCATTGATGCCTAGAAAGATACCACTTGCACGCGGCTTTAGCACACAAGCTTCTGTGCATCATTATTTTGCAATATCGATGTTTAAAGTTGAAATACCTTGCTATGACTTCATATTTTTCATTTGTATGAAAACTTAAATCGATTTTAAAAAACTTAAGAAAAAATAGCCGGCACCAGAAATTTTGAAAGCTAAAATACATTAGACCAAAGCATGACGCATTTTTTGCTTTGGTCAAACAAAAAACTTAAACAAAACACCTGAAAAAAACATCGATCTTAAGTAGCATCGATGTTTTCGGTTCGATATTTATTGACATCGATGTTGAAATCGATGTTGTTTCAATATCGCACATCCCTATCCGGAAAATACTTTTTATTTGTATGTAACTCAGACGTCAAATTATGAAGCCGACCACCTAATTGTCATCTTCAAATGGAAGCAAAGAAACTGTTAAACATTATAAGGAATACACTATCCAGTGTATTATAGAGATCAGTGGACTGTCGTAGCTTAATGTGTGTGAAGAAAGTCTTTCAAAATGTATGTCTTTTTTTACAAACATCGCAATTCCTCCTTTTCCAGAATCTTTTCTATGCATGAACTCCATATTAAAACCTTCTATGTGGTAAAGGCAATTTTCTTCTTTATTTATGTTTATTTCAGTTAAGACTATTATATTCAAATAACACAGAAAGCTTTGTATTTCGGCAATAAAACAATTCCAATTTTTTCGCAGCGATCGAATATTCATACACACACAGCAAAAATTTAATTTTTTGAAATCAATAACATTCATACCCATAACACCATGAAATACCCTATAATCCACTTCGACTTCATCATCATGTTCATCCATCATATCAGTTGTTATAATTCGCTCTTCAAATTCGCTCATAAAAATGTAGGTTAGTTATGTATTTGTTCAATATCATTTATAGTACATACATTTACAGCTTCTTCGTTCTCACATTTACGAGCTAATATTTTTCCCGCTGCTTCCCACACAAACTTCCAATTACACTCTCTAGCTTTGTTTTTGGCAAGCCAAAGCAAGTGTTTATTTGTTGGAGTAAGATGGTTATTTACAATAACATCTGGTTCATCGTCGTTCTGCGTGTGCATATTATTGTTGACATTTGTTCTCTGTTTCTCTCTTCGAGCGGCTTTTGCATGTGTGAGAAAGTTTTGTTTACATGTGTAGCTTGCAAATGAAACAATGATAGCTGATCTCTGCGGATTTTTTGCTCTCGTTCTGTAAATATCTGTCACGTCGTGTGGGTGTATAGGACAGTTGATGGTCTCTGCCAGGTCTTGCACTACATTGATTAGGTTTTCGTTTGTTGTTGGCTTTATGTTTTTAATTTCTATGTTTGATTTCAGAAGTTGTTGTTCAATTGTGTTTATTTTTGTTTCCATTGCATGTATGATATTATCTTTTTTTAAATTGTTTGCTTTTAATTCACTAATTTCATTTGATAATTTTTTAATAAGATCGTTATTTATTGTGATGTTATTATTTATTTCTTCATATTTATTGGCAACGAAGTCACAGCTGGACTTAATTTCAGACATTTCTCTTCTCATTGCTTGCATCTCTTGTAGAATAGCTGCATTTCCTGCACGCTGGACACCTCCACTCCTTTTTTTTCGTCGCAGACATTGTTCTGTATGATCTCTCAGTGATAGTGGTGCATTTAAAGTGCATCTTTCCTTCACATCTATAACAGGTGACAAAGTCCCCATGAGGGGGAAGATCAGAAGAACATTCACTGCACAAGCTCATGATTATGAGGGGGGAAAGGTTTGCAAATGTGTGGGTACAAACAAAGAATTGCACTAAAAAGAATATATCAAAAATGGAATTTTGTGGGGCAAATTTAAAATATTTATTTTAGAAATTAAAGTAAAAAAAATCACTGAATTTATGATTTAAAAGAGGTGACTATTTTAAATTCGTTCGAAGTCACTAATCACAATATTGTGAAGACTTAAAAAAGCACTTTATTTTTCTATTTACTGGGAGATCACTAATTAAAACAACCAACCAATTCAATCACAAAAGAAGTAGGATAGATAGATAGATAGATAGATAGATAGATAGATAGATAGATAGATAGATAGATAGATAGATAGATAGATAGATAGATAGATAGATAGATAGATAGATAGATAGATATATAGATAGATAGATAGATAGATAGATAGATAGATAGATAGATAGATAGATAGATAGATAGATAGATAGATAGATAGATAGATAGATAGATAGATAGATAGATAGATAGATAGATAGATAGATAGATAGATAGATAGATAGATAGATAGATAGATAGATAGATAGATAGATAGATAGATAGATAGATAGATAGATAGATAGATAGATAGATAGATAGATAGATAGATAGATAGATAGATAGATAGATAGATAGATAGATAGATAGATAGATAGATAGATAGATAGATAGATAGATAGATAGATAGATAGATAGATAGATAGATAGATAGATAGATAGATAGATAGATAGATAGATAGATAGATAGATAGATAGATAGATAGATAGATAGATAGATAGATAGATAGATAGATAGATAGATAGATAGATAGATAGATAGATAGATAGATAGATAGATAGATAGATAGATAGATAGATAGATAGATAGATAGATAGATAGATAGATAGATAGATAGATAGATAGATAGATAGATAGATAGATAGATAGATAGATAGATAGATAGATAGATAGATAGATAGATAGATAGATAGATAGATAGATAGATAGATAGATAGATAGATAGATAGATAGATAGATAGATAGATAGATAGATAGATAGATAGATAGATAGATAGATAGATAGATAGATAGATAGATAGATAGATAGATAGATAGATAGATAGATAGATAGATAGATAGATAGATAGATAGATAGATAGATAGATAGATAGATAGATAGATAGATAGATAGATAGATAGATAGATAGATAGATAGATAGATAGATAGATAGATAGATAGATAGATAGATAGATAGATAGATAGATAGATAGATAGATAGATAGATAGATAGATAGATAGATAGATAGATAGATAGATAGATAGATAGATAGATAGATAGATAGATAGATAGATAGATAGATAGATAGATAGATAGATAGATAGATAGATAGATAGATAGATAGATAGATAGATAGATAGATAGATAGATAGATAGATAGATAGATAGATAGATAGATAGATAGATAGATAGATAGATAGATAGATAGATAGATAGATAGATAGATAGATAGATAGATAGATAGATAGATAGATAGATAGATAGATAGATAGATAGATAGATAGATAGATAGATAGATAGATAGATAGATAGATAGATAGATAGATAGATAGATAGATAGATAGATAGATAGATAGATAGATAGATAGATAGATAGATAGATAGATAGATAGATAGATAGATAGATAGATAGATAGATAGATAGATAGATAGATAGATAGATAGATAGATAGATAGATAGATAGATAGATAGATAGATAGATAGATAGATAGATAGATAGATAGATAGATAGATAGATAGATAGATAGATAGATAGATAGATAGATAGATAGATAGATAGATAGATAGATAGATAGATAGATAGATAGATAGATAGATAGATAGATAGATAGATAGATAGATAGATAGATAGATAGATAGATAGATAGATAGATAGATAGATAGATAGATAGATAGATAGATAGATAGATAGATAGATAGATAGATAGATAGATAGATAGATAGATAGATAGATAGATAGATAGATAGATAGATAGATAGATAGATAGATAGATAGATAGATAGATAGATAGATAGATAGATAGATAGATAGATAGATAGATAGATAGATAGATAGATAGATAGATAGATAGATAGATAGATAGATAGATAGATAGATAGATAGATAGATAGATAGATAGATAGATAGATAGATAGATAGATAGATAGATAGATAGATAGATAGATAGATAGATAGATAGATAGATAGATAGATAGATAGATAGATAGATAGATAGATAGATAGATAGATAGATAGATAGATAGATAGATAGATAGATAGATAGATAGATAGATAGATAGATAGATAGATAGATAGATAGATAGATAGATAGATAGATAGATAGATAGATAGATAGATAGATAGATAGATAGATAGATAGATAGATAGATAGATAGATAGATAGATAGATAGATAGATAGATAGATAGATAGATAGATAGATAGATAGATAGATAGATAGATAGATAGATAGATAGATAGATAGATAGATAGATAGATAGATAGATAGATAGATAGATAGATAGATAGATAGATAGATAGATAGATAGATAGATAGATAGATAGATAGATAGATAGATAGATAGATAGATAGATAGATAGATAGATAGATAGATAGATAGATAGATAGATAGATAGATAGATAGATAGATAGATAGATAGATAGATAGATAGATAGATAGATAGATAGATAGATAGATAGATAGATAGATAGATAGATAGATAGATAGATAGATAGATAGATAGATAGATAGATAGATAGATAGATAGATAGATAGATAGATAGATAGATAGATAGATAGATAGATAGATAGATAGATAGATAGATAGATAGATAGATAGATAGATAGATAGATAGATAGATAGATAGATAGATAGATAGATAGATAGATAGATAGATAGATAGATAGATAGATAGATAGATAGATAGATAGATAGATAGATAGATAGATAGATAGATAGATAGATAGATAGATAGATAGATAGATAGATAGATAGATAGATAGATAGATAGATAGATAGATAGATAGATAGATAGATAGATAGATAGATAGATAGATAGATAGATAGATAGATAGATAGATAGATAGATAGATAGATAGATAGATAGATAGATAGATAGATAGATAGATAGATAGATAGATAGATAGATAGATAGATAGATAGATAGATAGATAGATAGATAGATAGATAGATAGATAGATAGATAGATAGATAGATAGATAGATAGATAGATAGATAGATAGATAGATAGATAGATAGATAGATAGATAGATAGATAGATAGATAGATAGATAGATAGATAGATAGATAGATAGATAGATAGATAGATAGATAGATAGATAGATAGATAGATAGATAGATAGATAGATAGATAGATAGATAGATAGATAGATAGATAGATAGATAGATAGATAGATAGATAGATAGATAGATAGATAGATAGATAGATAGATAGATAGATAGATAGATAGATAGATAGATAGATAGATAGATAGATAGATAGATAGATAGATAGATAGATAGATAGATAGATAGATAGATAGATAGATAGATAGATAGATAGATAGATAGATAGATAGATAGATAGATAGATAGATAGATAGATAGATAGATAGATAGATAGATAGATAGATAGATAGATAGATAGATAGATAGATAGATAGATAGATAGATAGATAGATAGATAGATAGATAGATAGATAGATAGATAGATAGATAGATAGATAGATAGATAGATAGATAGATAGATAGATAGATAGATAGATAGATAGATAGATAGATAGATAGATAGATAGATAGATAGATAGATAGATAGATAGATAGATAGATAGATAGATAGATAGATAGATAGATAGATAGATAGATAGATAGATAGATAGATAGATAGATAGATAGATAGATAGATAGATAGATAGATAGATAGATAGATAGATAGATAGATAGATAGATAGATAGATAGATAGATAGATAGATAGATAGATAGATAGATAGATAGATAGATAGATAGATAGATAGATAGATAGATAGATAGATAGATAGATAGATAGATAGATAGATAGATAGATAGATTTTTTTTTTTTTTTTTTGATTTGATTTTTATTTTTATTCATCTTAAAAAGTTTTTACAATATTTGTTACCCACGAAGCTTAGTGCTTATCTGTGGGTGGTTAAATTTTCTAAAGTAATTTGAATTGATTTGGAAGTTAAATGATATATTTTTTTTTTTGTTTTTAGTTCAGTAAAATATTAATTTAACAGAAATGGAAGTAAAATATTTAGTACATTTTTTTTTTTTTTTTTTTAAATTAAGTAAGTATGAAAAACATATAAATAGTATGAGGCAATGTTATTGGTGATTGGAATGTAGTTTAAAAAGAAAAGTTTTATACATTTTTTACGTTTTTTAAAATTTTGAATATTTTTAAGACTAATTGGAAGCTGGTTCATAATTGATGGGATAGTATAGCTCAGTTGTCTTCTGCCATACTTGTTGTATATTTCCGGAGTTTCAAGTAGACCTCGTACTCGTCTTCTAGTGCTGAGGCTATGCGAAATATGTTGCTGGAATCTTGAATCATCATAGTATTCTAGAATTGCTGTCATCTTAAATATATTGTCCACACTCAAAAACTTGAAATAGAGATGGTTTTTATCAATTATTTTGACGATTCTATGCTGAAGATTAATAAGTTTATCTATATGTGTTCTTGATGCATTTCCCCATGCAAGTACTCCATACCTTAATCGGGATTCAACTAGCGAGTAATATACTTGTTTTTGTACATCTTTTGTTGAATATCTTTCAAGGTAAAAAAGGGCAAACATAGCACTTCTCATACTGAGTCGTAGGTTGTTAATATGTTCGCGCCATAGGAAGTTTTCATCTATTGTAACTCCAAGATATTTGATTGATTTCACTAGTTCAATAGCATCACTTTTTTGCGAAGTCGGACATTTTGGGTTTTGGAAGTATATATTTATTTGTTGCTCTTGTTGGTTCGGTGCACGAATATGCATCAGTTTCGTTTTTGTGACATTAATGACCAAACCAGAATCATGACACCATCGAGAAACTTCATCAAACTCCTGTTGCATTATTAAAGTTGCTGCTTTTAGACACTTGTGTCTAACAACAATTGCTATGTCATCTGCGTATGCAAAAACGGTGCTGTTCTCAAAAATTCGAAGAAGTGCGTTCGTAAAAAGTATGAATAGAACTGGGCCAAGTTTTGACCCCTGTGGTACACCATGAGTAGGTACATGTTTTTTCTTGGCTCCATGCACTTCCAATTTTAACTTTGATAGATAGAAAGTCTTTCAAAATGTATGTCTTTTTTTACAAACATCGCAATTCCTCCTTTTCCAGAATCTTTTCTATGCATGAACTCCATATTAAAACCTTCTATGTGGTAAAGGCAATTTTCTTCTTTATTTATGTTTATTTCAGTTAAAACTATTATATTCAAATAACACAGAAAGCTTTGTATTTCGGCAATAAAACAATTCCAATTTTTTCGCAGCGATCGAATATTCATACACACACAGCAAAAATTTAATTTTTTGAAATCAATAACATTCATACCCATAACACCATGAAATACCCTATAATCCACTTCGACTTCATCATCATGTTCATCCATCATATCAGTTGTTATAATTCGCTCTTCAAATTCGCTCATAAAAATGTAGGTTAGTTATGTATTTGTTCAATATCATTTATAGTACATACATTTACAGCTTCTTCGTTCTCACATTTACGAGCTAATATTTTTCCCGCTGCTTCCCACACAAACTTCCAATTACACTCTCTAGCTTTGTTTTTGGCAAGCCAAAGCAAGTGTTTATTTGTTGGAGTAAGATGGTTATTTACAATAACATCTGGTTCATCGTCGTTCTGCGTGTGCATATTATTGTTGACATTTGTTCTCTGTTTCTCTCTTCGAGCGGCTTTTGCATGTGTGAGAAAGTTTTGTTTACATGTGTAGCTTGCAAATGAAACAATGATAGCTGATCTCTGCGGATTTTTTGCTCTCGTTCTGTAAATATCTGTCACGTCGTGTGGGTGTATAGGACAGTTGATGGTCTCTGCCAGGTCTTGCACTACATTGATTAGGTTTTCGTTTGTTGTTGGCTTTATGTTTTTAATTTCTATGTTTGATTTCAGAAGTTGTTGTTCAATTGTGTTTATTTTTGTTTCCATTGCATGTATGATATTATCTTTTTTTAAATTGTTTGCTTTTAATTCACTAATTTCATTTGATAATTTTTTAATAAGATCGTTATTTATTGTGATGTTATTATTTATTTCTTCATATTTATTGGCAACGAAGTCACAGCTGGACTTAATTTCAGACATTTCTCTTCTCATTGCTTGCATCTCTTGTAGAATAGCTGCATTGTAGTTCCCTCCTTCGTCTTGCTTAGTGCCGGCTTCTGGGGTAGACGTACTTCTTGTTCGTTTAGGTGGCGGATGATTTGGTGTTTTCGTTGGCGAGTTCGCATTATTTGGTCCATTCGAGTTAGCTATCTCTTTCCTGCACGCTGGACACCTCCACTCCTTTTTTTTCGTCGCAGACATTGTTCTGTATGATCTCTCAGTGATAGTGGTGCATTTAAAGTGCATCTTTCCTTCACATCTATAACAGGTGACAAAGTCCCCATGAGGGGGAAGATCAGAAGAACATTCACTGCACAAGCTCATGATTATGAGGGGGGAAAGGTTTGCAAATGTGTGGGTACAAACAAAGAATTGCACTAAAAAGAATATACCAAAAATGGAATTTTGTGGGGCAAATTTAAAATATTTATTTTAGAAATTAAAGTAAAAAAAATCACTGAATTTATGATTTAAAAGAGGTGACTATTTTAAATTCGTTCGAAGTCACTAATCACAATATTGTGAAGACTTAAAAAAGCACTTTATTTTTCTATTTACTGGGAGATCACTAATTAACACAACCAACCAATTCAATGAGATAGATAGATAGATAGATAGATAGATAGATAGATAGATAGATAGATAGATAGATAGATAGATAGATAGATAGATAGATAGATAGATAGATAGATAGATAGATAGATAGATAGATAGATAGATAGATAGATAGATAGATAGATAGATAGATAGAATTATTATTTATTAGAATTATTTATTTATTTATTCGAATATTCAAAAGACTTTACAATTTTATAAGTTCCTGCGAAGCCCATAGGCTTGTCTGCAGAAGATTGTGCTTCTCTATATAAAAAATTAAAAGCAAGCTTTAAGTGAAAGATACATGTTTTACAAAAGTTTCTTAAAAAAAAAGAAAAAATCAAAAATTATTACTTTACTGATTTGAATTTAAGAAGAAATTTTTAATGTTTTTTTTTCTTGTCTTGAAATTTTCAATGTTTACTAAATCTCGAGGTAATTCGTTGATTGTTGAAGGAACGCTGAATTGGAGTTGATGTCTTCCATATGTGTTGTAGTTTGTGGGCACTTTAAGCAATCCTTGAGCACGTCGTCTGGTGTTGATCGTATGGTCAATTGGTCGAATGAAACGCTTATCGTCAAAGTACTCCAGTATAAGCGTCATCTTAAAAATTTGCTGTACATTCAGAACTTTGAAAGTACTATCATCGTTCAACAAATGGCCCATATTTATTTGTTTAAGCGCTGAATTTTGGAGTCTTTGAAGCTTTTGTATGTGGGTTTTTGCTGCATTTCCCCAAGCAAGTATGCCATATCGTAGCTTTGACTCAACTAAAGCATAATACACTTGTCTTAAAACAGGTACCGTAGCATGGTAACGCAAGTGAGCTAGTGCGTATAAAGCCTTTTTTAGATCCATACGCAACTTATCGATATGTGTGCTCCATAGAAAATGACAGTCAATGATCACTCCAAGGTATTTGTAACTTTCTACTAACTCGATATTTTCGCTTGGGGTGTTAGGGCAGTCATGATTAACTAAACATATTCTGTTCTGTGTGGATTTGAATTGTGGACTTCGAATGTGCATCATCTTCGTTTTAGATGCATTTATGGACTAAGCCATTGTCGTGGCACCATTTAACTGCCGCATTAAACTCTTCCTGCATTATCATCGATGCCGTATCCAAAGATAGATAGATAGATAGATAGATAGATAGAATAGATAGATAGATAGATAGATAGATAGATAGATAGATAGATAGATAGATAGATAGATAGATAGATAGATAGATAGATTGATAGATAGATAGATAGATAGATAGATAGATAGATAGATAGATAGATAGATAGATAGATAGATAGATAGATAGATAGATAGATAGATAGATAGATAGATAGATAGATAGATAGATAGATAGATAGATAGATAGATAGATAGATAGATAGATAGATAGATAGATAGATAGATAGATAGATAGATAGATAGATAGATAGATAGATAGATAGATAGATAGATAGATAGATAGATAGATAGATAGATAGATAGATAGATAGATAGATAGATAGATAGATAGATAGATAGATAGATAGATAGATAGATAGATAGATAGATAGATAGATAGATAGATAGATAGATAGATAGATATAGATAGATAGATAGATAGATAGATAGATAGATAGATAGATAGATAGATAGATAGATAGATAGATAGATAGATAGATAGATAGATAGATAGATAGATAGATAGATAGATAGATAGATAGATAGATAGATAGATAATAGATAGATAGATAGATAGATAGATAGATAGATAGATAGATAGATAGATAGATAGATAGATAGATAGATAGATAGATAGATAGATAGATAGATAGATAGATAGATAGATAGATAGATAGATAGATAGATAGATAGATAGATTAGATAGATAGATAGATAGATAGATAGATAGATAGATAGATAGATAGATAGATAGATAGATAGATAGATAGATAGATAGATAGATAGATAGATAGATAGATAGATAGATAGATAGATAGATAGATAGAAGATAGATAGATAGATAGATAGATAGATAGATAGATAGATAGATAGATAGATAGATAGATAGATAGATAGATAGATAGATAGATAGATAGATAGATAGATAGATAGATAGATAGATAGATAGATAGATAGATAGATAGATAGATAGATAGATAGATAGATAGATAGATAGATAGATAGATAGATAGATAGATAGATAGATAGATAGATAGATAGATAGATAGATAGATAGATAGATAGATAGATAGATAGATAGATAGATAGATAGATAGATAGATAGATAGATAGATAGATAGATTAGATAGATAGATAGATAGATAGATAGATAGATAGATAGATAGATAGATAGATAGATAGATAGATAGATAGATAGATAGATAGATAGATAGATAGATAGATAGATAGATAGATAGATAGATAGATAGATAGATAGATAGATAGATAGATAGATAGATAGATAGATAGATAGATAGATAGATAGATAGATAGATAGATAGATAGATAGATAGATAGATAGATAGATAGATAGATAGATAGATAGATAGATAGATAGATAGATAGATAGATAGATAGATAGATAGATAGATAGATAGATAGATAGATAGATAGATAGATAGATAGATAGATAGATAGATAGATAGATAGATAGATAGATAGATAGATAGATAGATAGATAGATAGATAGATAGATAGATAGATAGATAAGATAGATAGATAGATAGATAGATAGATAGATAGATAGATAGATAGATAGATAGATAGATAGATAGATAGATAGATAGATAGATAGATAGATAGATAGATAGATAGATAGATAGATAGATAGATAGATAGATAGATAGATAGATAGATAGATAGATAGATAGATAGATAGATAGATAGATAGATAGATAGATAGATAGATAGATAGATAGATAGATAGATAGATAGATAGATAGATAGATAGATAGATAGATAGATAGATAGATAGATAGATAGATAGATAGATAGATAGATAGATAGATAGATAGATAGATAGATAGATAGATAGATAGATAGATAGATAGATAGATAGATAGATAGATAGATAGATAGATAGATAGATAGATAGATAGATAGATAGATAGATAGATAGATAGATAGATAGATAGATAGATAGATAGATAGATAGATAGATAGATAGATAGATAGATAGATAGATAGATAGATAGATAGATTAGATAGATAGATAGATAGATAGATAGATAGATAGATAGATAGATAGATAGATAGATAGATAGATAGATAGATAGATAGATAGATAGATAGATAGATAGATAGATAGATAGATAGATAGATAGATAGATAGATAGATAGATAGATAGATAGATAGATAAGATAGATAGATAGATAGATAGATAGATAGATAGATTTTTAGATTAGATTTTAGATTTTATTTATTCGAATATTCAAAAGACTTTACAATTTTATAAGTTCCTGCGAAGCCCATAGGCTTGTCTGCAGAAGATTGTGTTTCTCAAAATAAAAATAAAAAGCAAGCTTTAAGTGAAAGATACATGTTTTTACAAAAGATTCTTAAAAAAGAAAAAAAAAAATATTATTACTTTACTGATTTGAATTTAAGAAGAAATTTTTAATGTTTTTTTTTCTTGTCTTGAAATTTTCAATATTTATTAAATCTCGAGGTAGTTCGTTGATTGTTGAAGGAACGCTATATTGGAGTTGACGTCTTCCATATATGTTGTAGTTTGTGGGCACTTTAAGCAATCCTTGAGCCACGTCGTCTGGTGTTGATCGTATGGTCAATTGGGTCGAATGAAACGCTTATCGTCAAAGTACTCCAGTGTAAGCGTCATCTTAAAATTTGCTGTACATTCATAACTTTGAAAGTACTATTATCGTTCCACAAATGGCCCATATTTATTTGTTTAAGCGCTGAATTTTGGAGTCTTTGAAGCTTTTGTATGTGGGTTTTTGCTACATTTCCCCAAGCAAGTATGCCATATCGTAGCTTTGACTCAACTAAAGCAAAATACACTTGTCTTAAAACAGGTACCGTAGCATGATAACGTAAATGAGCTAGTGCGTATAAAGCCTTTTTTAGATCCATACGCAACTTATCGATATGTGTGCTCCATAGAAAATGAACAGTCAATGATCACTCCAAGGTATTTGTAACTTTCTACTAACTCGATATTTTCGCTTGGGGTGTTAGGGCAGTCATCATTTATTAAACATATTCTGTTCTGTGTGGATTTGAATTGTGGACTTCGAATGTGCATCATCTTCGTTTTAGAGGCATTTATGACCAAGCCATTGTCGTGGCACCATTTAACTGCCGCATTAAACTCTTCCTGCATTATCATCGTTGCCGTATCCAGAGACCTGTGACGGACCACAATCGCTGTATCGTCAGCAAAGGCGAATGGAATACCATGTTTAAAGACGCGAAGAAGCTCGTTCGTGTAAAGAATAAAGAGAATCGGACCAAGCTTAGATCCCTGAGGAACTCCATATTGCACGTTCTTTTGCTCACTCATTAGGTCCCTTAATCTTGACACAAAACAGCCTGTTGTGTAGATAGTCAGTAATCCAGTCTGCCAATACTCCCTCTAATTCCGATCCGTTGCAATGCTTGTAATAATTTTGTATGATTCAGAGTGTCAAAAGCCTTACTGAAGTCCATGAACATTACAAGGACATGATGGCTTTTGTTCAAGCTTTCATTAACACAATTTACGAATTCGCCCAGCAGTTTGCCTGTATTTTTGTTTTTTTGGAAACCGTATTGAACTTTTGTGTATTAGAGAGTGTTTGTCAATAAAACTCTCTAGTCTTGCTGAGATGACGCCTTCAAGACACTTTTCCAACTACGGGAAAGTATCGAAATCGGTCTATAATTACTTATTTGATTTCTAACTCCACTCTTATATATCGGCCTAACAACAGCAGTTTTCAGTGTTGACGGGATTTTTGACTGTGTTAGGCTGAGGTTGATAAATTTGCACAGTATGGGAGCAAAAACGTCTATGTGACTTCTTATATCAACTGCTCTTATCCCATCAATTCCTGGCGATTTATTTTCTCCAAGAGACCTTATGATTCTGCGTATCTCCTGTATATTTGCAGGGACTAGCAAAAATTGAATTCTCTAGCAAATTATTTGTATGATTCGAAGTGATAAATCCACAATGATGAATAATTTGCGATGTTTGTGTAGCAAAAAATTCTGCACATTCGTTTGGACAAGGTTTGGATTTCAGAAGTTGGAAAATGTTTTACCATCGTTTCGTCAATATTTGACTTTTTTCTTCCTAATATTTGATTAATTAATCCCCCATGTTTTTTCTAGGATCGGTCTTAAATTGAATAAATTTGTTCTTATAAAAAGTTGTTTTTTTGAGCTGCTATCATTTTATTGGTTTTATTCCGGAATCTTTTATACTCCATTTCATAACCTTTGTTGCTTCTATTATTTCTCCACTTTCTATATAGTTCATCCCTTTTTTTGCATTCAGCAATGATATAGGGGGTTGTCCAGGGGCTGTTTATTCTTTTGTTCTGTGTTGTTCTTGTGTAAGTTGATCTTTTATAAATATCATCTAGTTTGCTGACAAGTTTACTGTAGATCGTTTCAGCATCTTCTTCTTTTAAAACTTCTTCCCAATCTTCTTCACAAATAGCCTTATTTACTTTGGTGTTACATATGTACGAAGTGTTGACTATGTGATGGTTTTCTAACATCGTTGAAGCATCAGTGTAGTATAAAGTTGGATAATGATCGGTGATGTCACTCTCAATCACAGCGGAATTCATTTGTTTATCAATTCTACTTACAAGAACGTGATCAATTACTGATTTTGTCCCCTTCATTGGATCTACTCTTGTATATTCAGTAATGACATTGATGAGTCGCAATGAGGCAAGCATCTCCAAGTAATCCTTAACATAATTTGAGCTTGAATCGCGAATATTAATATTCATATCCCCCATCACAATCATTTCTTCATTTCTTCCAATTTGTCCTAGATTATTTCCAATTTCCTCAATAAATGTTTTTTTACTAAAACCTGGTGGTCTATAAATTCAACAACGTATGTAGTAATATTTCTCTCCGTGTAGCTTACTTTATATTTTCATACGAAACAGTTTCTGAAGGTATTCGTTTGTGGCCTAGGTTGTTCCGAATAAACATCATAATTCCACCACCTCTCTGTTTATTTCTGTTCAAAATTCCATCTCAAAGCCATCTATTTGATAAAAATCTTTTTTCTTCATCTTCTATATTTGTTTCGACTAGAATAATTATTTTTAATTTACTTAAAAAGTGACTTATATTTAAGCAAAAGTTATTCCAGTGTAAAACGCAACGATCTTATATTAAAACATAAGTAACAGCAATTATTATTTTTAATTCACTAATATTAATGCCGCTAAAACCATGTACTACCCTACAATCTAAGTTGACTATTAATTCATTATTGTTTTCATTAGTGTTATTCATTTTTGGTTGAGAAATTTTGTGTATCTATTTGTATACGCCTACGCACACGCACAATGTGTGTTTATGATAATGTTAATTTGTTCACGTCACTTGTAGTTAGTTATAATAATTGGTGGTGTGCTCTCATTTTTACGTGCCAATATTTTTCCTGCACTCTCCCATACAAATCTCCAGTTTTCTTGCTTAGCTTTCTCCTTCGTCAGCCACAGTATGTGTTTATTTTGTCTTGTTAGTTGGTTATTGATATATACCGTGATATCTAGCAATGATGATGCGGCTGAAGCTGAGCCAGAGCTTAGATCTTTGTCGGTGTTTTGCATTACTGCATTCAGTTTGATGGGACGTGTTGCGCGCGCTTGTTTTACAAATTGTGTCTTGCACATATTAGATGAAAATGAAGCAATTATTATTGAATTTTCGGGGTTTTTAGGTTTTGTTCTATAAATGTCATTGATATCATTGTCTTTTATTTCACAATTAATAGTTTTACCAATTCCTTTTATAATTTCAACTAGATTTTCGTTTGCAGTAGGTGTAATATTTTTGATTTCAATATTATTTCTAAGCATTTGTTGTTCCATATAATTTAATTGTGATTGCATGTTTTCTATAAGTTCGTCTTTTTTTTTGTTGTTTTCCTTCAGTTCATTTATTTCTTTTGTGAAATCTTCGATGAGGTTGTTGTTTTTTTTTCATGTTAGCATTTAATTCATCAAACTTGGCGCATAGAAAATCGTTGCTTGCAGTTATTTCCTTCATTTGATCGCTTAGTAGGCGAATCTCCGCAAGGACCACTGTGTTGTTGTTTACAAAGTCTTGTTGTACCTTTTCAGGGCTGTTTGGTGCTCGTATTCTCTTTGACGCTTGTATATCGGGTGTATTTTGTTGTGATAGAGGTTGGGTATTGCTTTTGGCAGCTAAAACTTGAACATCAACAGCGGCATTTCTGCATAACTGACATCTCCACATGTCTTTCTTAGGTTTCCCCATGGTTCTCCAAGATTTTTCGGAGATAGTGGTACACTCAAAGTGCAGCTTACGGTTGCACGTCGAGCAAACCGCAAAATCACCATCGTATGGGAGCTTATCACTACAGTGGCCGCACACATTCATATTGAAGGGGGTGTTGGAAATATAAAATAAAATTAATATGCAAAAATGCAAAATTAGCAGACAATAAAAGAAAGTATAAACTGCTGTAGTATGTGTTTTGATGCACTTTATTAATTGTTATTAATAGTCACTGTCTTATTAATTGTTTATTATTTCACACTTGGAAAAAATGTTTAATTTAACTAGGTAAAAATAAAACCAATAATTTGCGGATCGCTTTGAAAACACGTCTAATCACTTGCTCACTCACTCAATGATATATAGATAGATAGATAGATAGATAGATAGATAGATAGATAGATAGATAGATAGATAGATAGATAGATAGATAGATAGATAGATAGATAGATAGATAGATAGATAGATAGATAGATAGATAGATAGATAGATAGATAGATAGATAGATAGATAGATAGGTAGATAGATAGATAGATAGATAGATAGATAGATAGATAGATAGATAGATAGATAGATAGATAGATAGATAGATAGATAGATAGATAGATAGATAGATAGATAGATAGATAGATAGATAGATAGATAGATAGATAGATAGATAGATAGATAGATAGATAGATAGATAGATAGATAGATAGATAGATAGATAGATAGATAGATAGATAGATAGATAGATAGATAGATAGATAGATAGATAGATAGATAGATAGATAGATAGATAGATAGATAGATAGATAGATAGATAGATAGATAGATAGATAGATAGATAGATAGATAGATAGATAGATAGATAGATAGATAGATAGATAGATAGATAGATAGATAGATAGATAGATAGATAGATAGATAGATAGATAGATAGATAGATAGATAGATAGATAGATAGATAGATAGATAGATAGATAGATAGATAGATAGATAGATAGATTAGATAGATAGATAGATAGATAGATAGATAGATAGATAGATAGATAGATAGATAGATGGATAGATAGATAGATAGGTAGATAGATAGATAGATAGATAGATAGATAGATAGATAGATAGATAGATAGATAGATAGATAGATAGATAGATAGATAGATAGATAGATAGATAGATAGATAGATAGATAGATAGATAGATAGATAGATAGATAGATAGATAGATAGATAGATAGATAGATAGATAGATAGATAGATAGATAGATAGATAGATAGATAGATAGATAGATAGATAGATAGATAGATAGATAGATAGATAGATAGATAGATAGATAGATAGATAGATAGATAGATAGATGATAGATAGATAGATAGATAGATAGATAGATAGATAGATAGATAGATAGATAGATAGATAGATAGATAGATAGATAGAATAGATAGATAGATAGATAGATAGATAGATAGATAGATAGATAGATAGATAGATAGATAGATAGATAGATAGATAGATAGATAGATAGATAGATAGATAGATAGATAGATAGATAGATAGATAGATAGATAGATAGATAGATAGATAGATAGATAGATAGATAGATAGATAGATAGATAGATAGATAGATAGATAGATAGATAGATAGATAGATAGATAGATAGATAGATAGATAGATAGATAGATAGATAGATAGATAGATAGATAGATAGATAGATAGTACATTTTTTTTTTTTTTTTTTTTTTTTAATTAAGTAAGTATGAAAAACATATAAATAGTATGAGGCAATGTTATTGGTGATTGGAATTTTGTTTAAAAAGAAAAGTTTTAGACATTTTTTACGTTTTTTAAAATTTTGAATATTTTTAAGACTAATTGGAAGCTGGTTCATAATTGATGGGATAGTATAGCTCAGTTGTCTTCTGCCATACTTGTTGTATATTTCCGGAGTTTCAAGTAGATATAGATATTGATATAGATATAGATATAGATATAGATATAGATATAGATATAGATATAGATATAGATATAGATATAGATATAGATATAGATATAGATATAGATATAGATATAGATATAGATATAGATATAGATATAGATATAGATATAGATATAGATATAGATATAGATATAGATATAGATATAGATATAGATATAGATATAGATATAGATATAGATATAGATATAGATATAGATATAGATATAGATATAGATATAGATATAGATATAGATATAGATATAGATATAGATATAGATATAGATATAGATATAGATATAGATATAGATATAGATATAGATATAGATATAGATATAGATATAGATATAGATATAGATATAGATATAGATATAGATATAGATATAGATATAGATATAGATATAGATATAGATATAGATATAGATATAGATATAGATATAGATATAGATATAGATATAGATATAGATATAGATATAGATATAGATATAGATATAGATATAGATATAGATATAGATAAGATATAGATATAGATATAGATATAGATATAGATATAGATATAGATATAGATATAGATATAGATATAGATATAGATATAGATATAGATATAGATATAGATATAGATATAGATATAGATAAAGATATAGATATAGATATAGATATAGACAGGGCCGGCCCGAGTGAAATTAGCGCCCTGCGCAAAATTCATCATTACCGCCCATCAATTGCGGTCAATGCTGGAAGAAATCATATCCTCATTTTACTCAAGGGGTAGACTTTGCAATGCTTTTTTTTATTTAACACTTTTTTGTCCCTACCTACCCTCTTAACTATGTTGGTACCTAGGTTGTAGATGGACACGACACTTTTGTAAACACATACAAAAAATTGAATTTGTTCGAACTATGTAAGAACCACTTTAATGTTCATTAAAATATACAAAAAGATTTTATACTTCAGAATTATATTCAGCCTTTAGCAAAAATGTAAACACGCTAGACGTTATATAAACTAATTACTACTGGACTCTGACTCTGCGCATAGCAGATCTACATAATATACTCTCAATATAGATTCTTTTTCCTTTCTTTTGTTTTGAGTTTTTTAGTTTGACCACAATAAGAACACTGGCACATAATAATGAAATTAGATAAGTCAAAAAATCCTATTTTCTTATTGAAAATAATGCCAGGCAACAACAAAAAATAGAGAAAAAGAAATTGAATAAACAAGATTCCCTCATTAACGACAAACATCGTCATTATCATAAATCATCGCATCATCATCATTCATTATTTCCATATTTCAATCCTTTGTCTCAACACACAATAAAACAGTGCTACAATTTCATATTTCACTCATCGATAGAAGCCAATGCCAAACTAAAACATAAAAACACTTAACCAGAAGAGTTTAATTCATAGACGCACATTTTTAATTTGCGCGCTGTTATGTCAATGAGAATGAATTTTTCATCTAAGAATTTCTGTTAGATTAACATTTCTGGCTTCGATTTCATATAGAAAAACTGTTATCGTGCGCATGTTATCACCATGCTGGCTGTAGTGTTAATTGTCTGTATTTGCAGTTGAAGAATTTTGTTTTTTGTTGCACAGCATAGGGGTGGGTTTGGGTTATGAAAATAAAATAAATGCCTTCACTCACACACACGATGGTGAGTGAGCTGAGAATAACGTCGACAGTTTGAAAAAGAGAAAAATAACAAATAGGTAGGTATCTGTTGGTAAAGGCGAACAAAATCGTGCACTTTCAAAGATTTTGTGATGTAGTTTTTTATTACTGTGGGTGAGAATAGGAAGATAGACATCGACTTATTTCAGAATAGTAGATAGATACCTATATGTATGTATATTATAACTGTGTTTTAAATTCAGAATAAACTGGTAGTTATATACTGGGTATCACTATTGGTGTGAGAAATAAAAATTAAAAAAGTAGGTAGGTATAGGTAGTGGTTACGAGAAGTGG
>OY992534.1:18647620-18661979 GCA_963921185.1 Dasysyrphus tricinctus
CGAGCGGGGCTAGTGAAAGGAATGTTTCTAGGGCTGCCGTTGGTGTGGTTCTAATCGCACTGGTTGTGCCAATACATGCAAGTCTTTGAATTTTAGTCATGGTTTTTAGATTGGTTTCCTTTTCCAAGGCTGGGCCACCAGACCAAACATGCGTACGTTAGGATTGGCCTTATTATGGCTGTGTACATCCAATGAATGGTTCTAGGGCTGGGACCCCATCTTTTACCAAAAATTCGACTGCAAGTGTAAAATGCAATTGACGCTTTTTTCTCTCTTTCTTTTATATTCTCTTTCCAGTTCAGTTTACGGTCCAGTACAACACCAAGATATTTGGCGGTATCCGAGATTTGAAGCGGAGTTCCGTTAATGGTTGGCGGGTTTATGTTGGGAATATTATTTTTCCTTGTAAACAACACCAATTCTGTCTTAAGTGGATTAACGCTAAGTCCACAACTATTGGCCCAATTACTGAGCTTGTCGAGGGCTGTTTGTAGGAGATCGCATAGAGTTGGGACAAATTTGCCCGAGGCCATTAACACAATGTCATCGGCGTATGCAACGACCTTGATGCCACTCATACTTAGTTCAACTAATATCTGGTTAACTACAAGAAGCCAAAGCAAAGGAGATAGGACTCCACCCTGTGGAGCTCCTCTGCATGTTTTAACTTTTATCTTGGTGTTACCCATTTCTACATTTATAAGTCTTGTCTGAAGCATGGAGTCAATCCAGTTTATCAGTAACGGATCGATGCTGATGGAGTTCAGGGCTTGTCGAATTGCATCGTTATCAACGTTGTTGAAGGCCCCTTCTATATCAAGGAATGCTACCAGGGTGAATTCCTTGAATTGGATTGACTTTTCGATTGTGCCGACCACTTCATGAAGTGCTGTCTCGACAGATTTGCCCTTCATATATGCATGTTGGGCCTGTGAGAGAACACCATCATTCAGTTTTAGGCGAACATGTGTCTCCATTAGTCTTTCTAAAGTCTTGAGAAGAAAAGAGGATAGGCTTATAGGCCTAAAATCTTTCGGTTCGGTGTGGGTGGGCTTGCCAGCTTTCGGAATGAAGATGACATTGACCTCTCTCCAACTAGAAGGAACATAGGTGATGTTAAGACAACCCCTAAAAATGTCCACTAGAATTGGAACAATTATGTCTTTAGAGCTTTGGAGCATAATTGGAATTATTCCATCAGGCCCTGCAGACTTGTATGCTGAGAAGGAGTCAATGGCCCAAGCTACCTTCCTTTTATCTACAATTTGGTTACCTATGTTAGAGATTACACTTAAGTTAAGGCCTCTGTCCACAGGAGATGTATCAGTTGAACATCCTGGGAAGTGAGTGCTCAAAAGTGACTCTACAGTCTCGGAGCAGGAGTCAGTCCAGGTTTTATCAGGTCTTTTTAAAAAGCCCGGGGGAGTGTAAGCCTTAGACATGACTTTCCTTAGCCTAGCAGCGTCATTTGTTGACTCAATGTCAGTGCAAAATTTTTGCCAGGCTGCTCTTTTTGCGTAGGTTGTCCGGTTTTTGTACATATTTTTGCTGATCTTGAAAAGATCCCAGTCAGCAGGTTCATTACTGTGTTTTGCTCTATTGAAAAGCCGCCTTGAGTTTTTCCTAAGGACAGACAGCTCTTTGGACCACCATACGGGGTTGAGCTTACCTTTTCCTTTAGTAATGGGGCAAGAACTTTCATAAGCATTATTGATGGCTAATGTTAGTTCATTTATTTGTTTTTCAATCTCTGAGCAGTTTGTCAAGGGTTGATTTTCATAATGACCCAAAGATGAGGCCAATTTCATATGAAAGGCATCCCAGTTTGTCTTCCTGGGGTTTCTATAGGGTTTCGGGTTTTCTATATTGTGTTCAATTTGGAATGTTATCATTCTATGGTCAGAGAATGTTACATTACTTGAGACTTTCCAATCACTGACTACGATAGAGTCCGAATTATTGGAAAGCGTCACATCGAGCACTTCTTTTCTGTTCCTGGTAACGAAGGTTGGTTCGTTACCTTTATTTAAAATCAACAAATTTTTCTTAATAATAAATTCAAAAAGTGACTCACCTCTTTTATTTGTATCAGAGCTCCCCCACTGTAGATGATGAGCGTTTGCGTCACAGCAAACCAGGAGGTCCCAACCGTTCTTACCTGTCGCTGAAACTAGGTCATCAAGAGCAGCTGACGGCGGAGGCCCCGGTGAATCACCTGGCATGTAGACGGAGGCTAGGATCAGGGGCGGGGCCCCTTTTCTTTCGCACTTCACCGTCGTCATGTCTGCACTACTGTGGGAAGATAAGAGGAAGAGATTTAAAGATTTTTTCGCCACTAAACATGTCCGATAATTACCTTCTGTAGGCCCTTTATTAAAGTAGAGGATATAATCTTTGGACATTAGTCCGCAGATCCGGCCGCTGTTGATCCAGGGCTCCTGAATAAGGGCGATATCAATGTTATCTTTTGACAGCAATGAGGTCAGGGTGGCAGTGGCCAACTTACTGTGCTGGAGGTTTATCTGTAGCACCTTCATCATCATTTTTGTTTTGCTTGTTTTTTAGGTTGGCTGCCGACATAGGGCGCACCCTGACCTCACTGATGCCAACCATCAACTTAAAACCTTTAGACGGAAGCATTGCCATTGTAGCATGGTTCAACATGACAATGGCTTCCTGTCCTGTTTTCGTGGGAGCTTCAATGTCCAGAACCTTCCAGTCGCTACTCGGGAAGCTAGAGTTTTGACCTCGGAGGAGGTTCTCTAGAAGTTCCTTAGAGACGCGAGGGCCCGGCACATGAATGCGGACTTTGGGTTTGGTCGGGAGTTCACTTTTAGAGGCAACATTAAGAGTTACCCCTTCGAGTAAACCTTTCATCTCCTTGATTCTTGCTTGGAGCCATTTTAGTGTGGGTTCGTCCCTACACGTCAGGATTTTGAAACCCTTGACGGTCGACAGTGGCCCGAATTTCGGCACAAAACCAGTGGAAGCGAGAATTTCGGCGTTTATAAAGTCAAGGATCTTTATCTCTACCTGAGCCCACTGCTCACTGGTTAGCAGCCTATTGGAGCTCCCTTCATTGATGACAGCCACCTGAAGGCTTTGTGTCACTACGTCTGCTAGCGTGCCTGCGCTAGCGCTGTGTGCCATCTTATGTCTTTTATTGGCAGACGTTGTAGGGGGCGTCGAGTCATTAAGTCTCATCCTCTTCCTTTGACTGCCAGTGTGTTCGACCCTCGAGTGCTTTGGACCTCTTATCGGTCTCACTTTAGGGCTACTGACAGTCAGTTTGGGAGAAGAGACATCCTGATCACTTTTTTCGATCTTTTTAAGGTCAACCGGTGTCTTGCTGTTGGAGCCCGTCTTGGCAAGAAGCTTTTGAGCCCAGCTCAAGCGCTTCCAGTCCCTAAGACTGAGCAGTTTCGGATCACCCTTGCCATATCTACGTACGGCCCTCTTGGCGTTTTCTATCCTTTTTAGATCCGGATTCAGATCCCCTCCCTTGTTCTGCTTCCTTGGATACACCTTACTTTCCTTGATCGGTTTTGGCCCATCGATTGACGGGCAGCGATCTTCAGAAACGGTTACCTTCACGGTCTTGGAGGACCCTGGGCCATCCGCGCAGACTTCGGTTGGTTCACTTGCACCAGACCCTTTATAGGGAGTCGAAGTAGTCTTGGCTCCCGGCTGCGCCAGGATTTTTGCCACAGACTCGCCTTGGGGGGGTTCCTGTCCCCAACCTTTCACAGGGTTCTCGGCCACAGTGACGTCTGCGTCCGAGCTGTCCGAACTGGCGAAGGATTGATAGTCGTCGTCATTGAGGATACGATTTTCCTCATCAGACGCCATCGTTCCATCGTCAGTTCCAACAGCACCGTCCTCAGAGTCAGCAAAATCCATGAGATATTCAGAAAATACCTCATGGATTTTACCGGCATGACCGCTGCTGAAGGCAGGAGTGCAGTCTACTGCTTTTGATGTTGTTGCGGTTGTTGTTGTTGTTGTTGTTGTTTTTATTATTTGTGTCACTGGCGACTTAGCCTCATTCGAAGCCAAGCCCTCGCCGGCAGTCGTGACTTCTGCCGACTCTTGAGTGTATATCCCCACTCGTTTTTTGTTCATGTTTTTCATTGTATCCATATTTAATACCTATAATGGTTCTTTATTAGATAAACATCTCTGTTTGGTTTTTCTTAGTTGTTCGATCCTGCAGCTGGATTGCTGGAGGATCGAACGTAAGCCCCCCCAACCACATCAAGGTGAAAACCATGGGGGGGTAGATATAGATATAGATATAGATATAGATATAGATATAGATATAGATATAGATATAGATATAGATATAGATATAGATATAGATATAGATATAGATATAGATATAGATATAGATATAGATATAGATATAGATATAGATATAGATATAGATATAGATATAGATATAGATATAGATATAGATATAGATATAGATATAGATATAGATATAGATATAGATATAGATATAGATATAGATATAGATATAGATATAGATATAGATATAGATATAGATATAGATATAGATATAGATATAGATATAGATATAGATATAGATATAGATATAGATATAGATATAGATATAGATATAGATATAGATATAGATATAGATATAGATATAGATATAGATATAGATATAGATATAGATATAGATATAGATATAGATATAGATATAGATATAGATATACATATAGATATAGATATAGATATAGATATAGATATAGATATAGATATAGATATAGATATAGATATAGATATAGATATAGATATAGATATAGATATAGATATAGATATAGATATAGATATAGATATAGATATAGATATAGATATAGATATAGATATAGATAAAGATATAGATATAGATATAGATATAGATATAGATATAGATATAGATATAGATATAGATATAGATATAGATATATGATATAGATATAGATATAGATATAGATATAGATATAGATATAGATATAGATATAGATATAGATATAGATATAGATATAGATATAGATATAGATAGATAGATATAGATATAGATATAGATATAGATATAGATATAGATATAGATATAGATATAGATATAGATATAGATATAGATATAGATATAGATATAGATATAGATATAGATATAGATATAGATATAGATATAGATATAGATATAGATATAGATATAAGATATAGATATAGATATAGATATAGATATAGATATAGATATAGATATAGATATAGATATAGATATAGATATAGATATAGATATAGATATAGATATAGATATAGATATAGATATAGATATAGATATAGATATAGATATAGATATAGATATAGATATAGATATAGATATAGATATAGATATAGATATAGATATAGATATACATATAGATTTTGATTTGATTTTTATTTTTATTCATCTTAAAAAGTTTTTACAATATTTGTTACCCACGAAGCTTAGTGCTTATCTGTGGGTGGTTAAATTTTCTAAAGTAATTTGAATTGATTTGGAAGTTAAATAATATATTTTTTTTTTGTTTTTAGTTCAGTAAAATATTAATTTAACAGAATGGAAGTAAAATATTTAGTACATTTTTTTTTTTTTTTTTAATTAAGTAAGTATGAAAAACATATAAATAGTATGAGGCAATGTTATTGGTGATTGGAATTTGGTTTAAAAGGAAAAGTTTTATACATTTTTTACGTTTTTTAAAATTTTGAATATTTTTAAGACTAATTGGAAGCTGGTTCATAATTGATGGGATAGTATAGCTCAGTTGTCTTCTGCCATACTTGTTGTATATTTCCGGAGTTTCAAGTAGACCTCGTACTCGTCTTCTAGTGCTGAAGCTATGCGAAATATGTTGCTGGAATCTTGAATCATCATAGTATTCTAGAATTGCTATCATCTTAAATATATTGTCCACACTCAAAAACTTGAAATAGAGATGGTTTTTATCAATTATTTTGACGATTCTATGCTGAAGATTAATAAGTTTATCTATATGTGTTCTTGATGCATTTCCCCATGCCAGTACTCCATACCTTAATCGGGATTCAACTAGCGAGTAATATACTTGTTTTTGTACATCTTTTGTTGAATATCTTTCAAGGTTAAAAAAGGGCAAACATAGCACTTCTCATACTGAGTTGTAGGTTGTTAATATGTTCGCGCCATAGGAAGTTTTCATCTATTGTAACTCCAAGATATTTGATTGATTTCACTAGTTCAATGGCATCACTTTTTTGCGAAGTCGGACATTTTGGGTTTTGGAAGTATATATTAACTTGTTGCTCTTGTTGGTTCGGTGCACGAATATGCATCAGTTTCGTTTTTGTGACATTAATGACCAAACCAGAATCATGACACCATCGAGAAACTTCATCAAACTCCTGTTGCATTATTAAAGTTGCTGCTTTTAGACACTTGTGTCTAACAACAATTGCTATGTCATCTGCGTATGCAAAAACGGTGCTGTTCTCAAAAATTCGAAGAAGTGCGTTCGTAAAAAGTATGAATAGAACTGGGCCAAGTTTTGACCCCTGTGGTACACCATGAGTACATTTTTTTTCTTGGCTCCATGCACTTCCAATTTTAACTTTGAAGGTTCTTTCTTTGAGATAGCTCTCCATCCATTTCCAAAGGGTTCCTCTTATTCCGATGTTGTAAAGTACATCAAGTAATTTTTCGTGACTCAACGTATCAAAAGCCTTACTGAAGTCCACAAACATTACCAACACGTGATGATTTTTATCGAGACTCATGTTCAGAGCGTTACAAAACTCCCCAAGTAGTTTTCCCGTACTTTTTCCTTTTTGAAAGCCATATTGATTGTATTGCAGTAAGCGGTGTTTCTCAATGAATTTGGTTAAGCGTCTTACCACAACTTCTTCCAAGCATTTTTCAACAATGGGCAATATTGAAATGGGCCTATAGTTTTGAATTTCGTTCTTCTTTCCTCCCTTATATATCGGACGAATAACTGATGTTTTCAAAATTTTCGGAACACATCCTTGTGTCAGACTTCGGTTGATAATTTGTTGGATGATTGTTGTTAGAAAACTAGCATTAATTTTTATGTCACACGCTCTTATTCCATCAGCTCCTGGACTTTTATTCGTATTCAGATTACACAATATATTTTGAATTTCGGTTTCATCAGCTTCTTCTACATATATTGATTGAGCAAGATGTTGATTAGGTTGACTGGAAGTTTTTGTATTACATATGTGTGCAATCTTAGACGCTTGTGTGGAAAATAATTCAGCAAGTTTTTCGGTGATTTCGACAACATTGGATTTCGTACACAGATTTTGCTGTATTATTTCATCAATTGATGGTTTATTTCTACCCAAAAGTTCATTTATAATACCCCAAGTTTTTTTGGGATCATGTTTTGCATTTGCCAATTTCACTTTGTAAAAATTAGATTTCTGTATTTGTATATTTTTATTGACGTAGTTTCTTAGCTGTTTGTATTCGGATTGATAAATCTGGTTTCGTCGATTATTCTTCCATCTTCCATATAATTCATCTCTTTTTTTGCAAAGCTCAAGTATATCTGGCGTTATCCAACTTTTGTTCTGACGTTTTTTATTATTTTTAATTTCAGTTGAATCAACGTATATGCTTGTCATTTTTGCAACAAATTTATTGTTAAGTCGATCAACATCATTTTCATTTACATACATTTCTTTCCAGTTTGTTTGTTGTATGAGTCGGTTGACTTTTTCTTGGTTTATTTTTGTTCGTGTTTCACAATACGCTTTAGCCTGTTTTGTTTGTTGTTTCGTACCATAGAAAGTTGCAAAATGATCAGATATATCGGTTTCTATTACTCCTGAAATTATATCGTTTTTCGGAATTGTAACAAACATGTGATCAATTAAAGTGCCGGTGCCTGTTGACATATTAATTCGAGTACTCTTATTTATCACATTCATTAAACCTTTCGATGACATCATTTCCAGATATTTTTTCGTGTCAGAGTTATCTATGTCTTGAGTGTCAATATTTATGTCTCCAAGAACCATTACGTCCATTTCGTTTTTAGTTTTTTGGTCAAATTCATCAATAAATTGACTTCTATTTTGTGACGGCGATCTATAAATTGCATGAATGTGCTTAGTTCCCCATCTATCCACCATTTTTATGCTGAGACTGTCGTAGCTTAATGTGTGTGAAGAAAGTCTTTCAAAATGTATGTCTTTTTTTACAAACATCGCAATTCCTCCTTTTCCAGAATCTTTTCTATGCATGAACTCCATATTAAAACCTTCTATGTGGTAAAGGCAATTTTCTTCTTTATTTATGTTTATTTCAGTTAAAACTATTATATTCAAATAACACAGAAAGCTTTGTATTTCGGCAATAAAACAATTCCAATTTTTTCGCAGCGATCGAATATTCATACACACACAGCAAAAATTTAATTTTTTGAAATCAATAACATTCATACCCATAACACCATGAAATACCCTATAATCCACTTCGACTTCTTCATCATGTTCATCCATCATATCAGTTGTTATAATTCGCTCTTCAAATTCGCTCATAAAAATGTAAGTTAGTTATGTATTTGTTCAATATCATTTATAGTACATACATTTACAGCTTCTTCGTTCTCACATTTACGAGCTAATATTTTTCCCGCTGCTTCCCACACAAACTTCCAATTACACTCTCTAGCTTTGTTTTTGGCAAGCCAAAGCAAGTGTTTATTTGTTGGAGTAAGGTGGTTATTTACAATAACATCTGGTTCATCGTCGTTCTGCGTGTGCATATTATTGTTGACATTTGTTCTCTGTTTCTCTCTTCGAGCGGCTTTTGCATGTGTGAGAAAGTTTTGTTTACATGTGTAGCTTGCAAATGAAACAATGATAGCTGATCTCTGCGGATTTTTTGCTCTCGTTCTGTAAATATCTGTCACGTCGTGTGGGTGTATAGGACAGTTGATGGTCTCTGCCAGGTCTTGCACTACATTGATTAGGTTTTCGTTTGCTGTTGGCTTTATGTTTTTAATTTCTATGTTTGATTTCAGAAGTTGTTGTTCAATTGTGTTTATTTTTGTTTCCATTGCATGTATGATATTATCTTTTTTTAAATTGTTTGCTTTTAATTCACTAATTTCATTTGATAATTTTTTAATAAGATCGTTATTTATTGTGATGTTATTATTTATGTCTTCATATTTATTGGCAACGAAGTCACAGCTGGACTTAATTTCAGACATTTCTCTTCTCATTGCTTGCATCTCTTGTAGAATAGCTGCATTGTAGTTCCCTCCTTCGTCTTGCTTAGTGCCGGCTTCTGGGGTAGACGTACTTCTTGTTCGTTTAGGTGGCGGATGATTTGGTGTTTTCGTTGGCGAGTTCGCATTATTTGGTCCATTCGAGTTAGCTATCTCTTTCCTGCACGCTGGACACCTCCACTCCTTTTTTTTCGTCGCAGACATTGTTCTGTATGATCTCTCAGTGATAGTGGTGCATTTAAAGTGCATCTTTCCTTCACATCTATAACAGGTGACAAAGTCCCCATGAGGGGGAAGATCAGAAGAACATTCACTGCACAAGCTCATGATTATGAGGGGGGAAAGGTTTGCAAATGTGTGGGTACAAACAAAGAATTGCACTAAAAAGAATATACCAAAAATGGAATTTTGTGGGGCAAATTTAAAATATTTATTTTAGAAATTAAAGTAAAAAAAATCACTGAATTTATGATTTAAAAGAGGTGACTATTTTAAATTCGTTCGAAGTCACTAATCACAATATTGTGAAGACTTAAAAAAGCACTTTATTTTTCTATTTACTGGGAGATCACTAATTAACACAACCAACCAATTCAATCACAAAAGAAATAGGATATAGATATAGATATAGATATAGATATAGATATAGATATAGATATAGATATAGATATAGATATAGATATAGATATAGATATAGATATAGATATAGATATAGATATAGATATAGATATAGATATAGATATAGATATAGATATAGATATAGATATAGATATAGATATAGATATAGATATAGATATAGATATAGATATAGATATAGATATAGATATAGATATAGATATAGATATAGATATAGATATAGATATAGATATAGATATAGATATAGATATAGATATAGATATAGATATAGATATAGATAGATATAGATATAGATATAGATATAGATATAGATATAGATATAGATATAGATATAGATATAGATATAGATATAGATATAGATATAGATATAGATATAGATATAGATATAGATATAGATATAGATATAGATATAGATATAGATATAGATATAGATATAGATATAGATATAGATATAGATATAGATATAGATATAGATATAGATATAGATATAGATATAGATATAGATATAGATATAGATATAGATATAGATATAGATATAGATATAGATATAGATATAGATATAGATATAGATATAGATATAGATATAGATATAGATTTGATTTTGATTTGATTTTGATTTATTCATCTTAAAAAGTTTTTACAGTATATGTTACCCACGAAGCTTAGTGCTTATCTGTGGGTGGTTAAATTTTCTAAAGTAATTTGAATTGATTTGGAAGTTAAATGATATATTTTTTTTTGTTTTTAGTTCAGTAAAATATTAATTTAACAGAAATGGAAGTAAAATATTTAGTACATTTTTTTTTTTTTTTTAATTAAGTAAGTATGAAAAACATATAAATAGTATGAGGCAATGTTATTGGTGATTGGAATTTAGTTTAAAAAGAAAAGTTTTATACATTTCTTACGTTTTTTAAAATTTTTAATATTTTTAAGACTAATTGGAAGCTGGTTCATAATTGATGGGATAGTATAGCTCAGTTGTCTTCTGCCATACTTGTTGTATATTTCCGGAGTTTCAAGTAGACCTCGTACTCGTCTTCTAGTGCTGAAGCTATGCGAAATATATTGCTGGAATCTTGAATCATCATAGTATTCTAGAATTGCTGTCATCTTAAATATATTGTCCACACTTAAAAACTTGAAATAGAGATGGTTTTTATCAATTATTTTGATGATTCTATGCTGAAGATTAATAAGTTTATCTATATGTGTTCTTGATGCATTTCCCCATGCCAGTACTCCATACCTTAATCGGGATTCAACTAGCGAGTAATATACTTGTTTTTGTACATCTTTTGTTGAATATCTTTCAAGGTAAAAAAGGGCAAACATAGCACTTCTCATACTGAGTTGTAGGTTGTTAATATGTTCGCGCCATAGGAAGTTTTCATCTATTGTAACTCCAAGATATTTGATTGATTTCACTAGTTCAATGGCATCACTTTTTTGCGAAGTCGGACATTTTGGGTTTTGTAAGTATATATTTATTTGTTGCTCTTGTTGGTTCGGTGCACGAATATGCATCAGTTTCGTTTTTGTGACATTAATGACCAAACCAGAATCATGACACCATCGAGAAACTTCATCAAACTCCTGTTGCATTATTAAAGTTGCTGCTTTTAGACACTTGTGTCTTACAACAATTGCTATGTCATCTGCGTATGCAAAAACGGTGCTGTTCTCAAAAATTCGAAGTAGTGCGTTCGTAAAAAGTATGAATAGAACTGGGCCAAGTTTTGACCCCTGTGGTACACCATGAGTACATTTTTTTTCTTGGCTCCCATTTTAACTTTGAAGGTTCTTTCTTTGAGATAGCTCTCCATCCATTTCCAAAGGGTTCCTCTTATGCCAATTTTGTAAAGTACATCAAGTAATTTTTCGTGACTCAACGTATCAAAAGCCTTACTGAAGTCCACAAACATTACCAACACGTGATGATTTTTATCGAGACTCATGTTCACAGCGTTACAAAACTCCCCAAGTAGTTTTCCCGTACTTTTTCCTTTTTGAAAGCCATATTGATTGTGTTGCAGTAAGCGGTGTTTCTCAATGAATTTGGTTAAGCGTCTTACCACAACTTCTTCCAAGCATTTTTCAACAATGGGCAATATTGAAATGGGCCTATAGTTTTGAATTTCGTTCTTCTTTCCTCCCTTATATATCGGACGAATAACTGATGTTTTCAAAATTTTCGGAACACTTCCTAGTGTCAGACTTCGGTTGATAATTTGTTGGATGATTGTTGTTAGAAAACTAGCATTAATTTTTATGTCACACGCTCTTATTCCATCAGCTCCTGGACTTTTATTCGTATTCAGATTACACAATATATTTTGAATTTCGGTTTCATCAGCTTCTTCTACATATATTGATTGAGCAAGATGTTGATTAGGTTGACTGGAAGTTTTTGTATTACATATGTGTGTAATCTTAGACGCTTGTGTGGAAAATAATTCAGCAAGTTTTTCGGTGATGTCGGCAACATTGGATTGCGTACACAGATTTTGCTGTATTATTTCATCAATTGATGGTTTATTTCTACCCAAAAGTTCATTTATAATACCCCAAGTTTTTTTGGGATCATGTTTTGCATTTGCCAATTTCACTTTGTAAAAATTAGATTTCTGTATTTGTATATTTTTATTGACGTAGTTTCTTAGCTGTTTGTATTCGGATTGGTAAATCTGGTTTCGTCGATTATTCTTCCATCTTCCATATAATACATCTCTTTTTTTGCAAAGCTCAAGTATATCTGGCGTTATCCAACTTTTGTTCTGACGTTTTTTATTATTTTTAATTTCAGTTGAATCAACGTATATGCTTGTCATTTTTGCAACAAATTTATTGTAAAGTCGATCAACATCATTTTCATTTACATACATTTCTTGCCAGTTTGTTTGTTGTATGAGTCGGTTGACTTTTTCTTGGTTTATTTGTGTTCGTGTTTCACAATACGCTTTAGCCTGTTTTGTTTGTTGTTTCGTACCATAGAAAGTTGCAAAATGATCAGATATATCGGTTTCTATTACTCCTGAAATTATATCGTTTTTCGGAATTGTAACAAACATGTGATCAATTAAAGTGCCGGTGCCTGTTGACATATTAATTCGAGTACTCTTATTTATCACATTCATTAAACCTTTCGATGACATCATTTCCAGATATTTTTTCGTGTCAGAGTTATCTATGTCTTGAGTGTCAATATTTATGTCTCCAAGAACCATTACGTCCATTTCGTTTTTAGTTTTTTGGTAAAATTCATCAATAAATTGACTTTTATTTTGTGACGGCGATCTTTTTTTTTTTTTTTTTATAATTTGCGCGCACTAAAGGGATTTTGACTACCCTTAATATGATGAGACACAGTGCGAGCGATCAGGAAAATAGGGAAGGATTCAAGAGGAGATACCGATGCACATTGGTTTTGAAGCTCTGAATATCAAAATGGAAGGAAAAACAGAGCCTGGTAAAGCATTCCACATTCGTGTTGTACGGCTAAAGAAAGAATCTCTGTACTTGACAGTACGTTCGAAGTTGGGCTCGAGGGTAAACTGATGGGCATTCCTAAAAGCGCGAGTATTACGGTTGAATTGTTTAAGGGGAGGAATGCAACTGGCTATTTCACTAGAACATTGCTTGTAAAAATAGCGATAAAATAATGAGAGACATGAAACATGGCGGCGATGTTTCAGAGTTGTGATTGTTTGAGTAATAGATCTATCACCTATCATTTTTAAGGCTCTATTTTGTATTCTATCTAAGAGATTCAAGTGAGTTATAGGAGCACCTGCCCAAATGTGAATCTAGAAACGAATATGAAAAGCTGAGGGTGCTATCGTCAGCAAAACAATTTAATGGATTAGAAGTTTCAGACAAGAGGTCATTAATGAAAATGAGAAAGAGAGTCGGAGACAAAACGGAGCCCTGGGGCACACCAGCATTTATTTTATGAATATCAGACTTGTAACCATCCAAGACGACTTGTATTGAACGATCCGAAAGGTAATTTCTAATCCAAAGAAGAAGAGATTCATCGATACCAAAAGCACGCATTTTCGATAAGAGAGCTTGATGCCAAACTCTATCAAATGCCTTTGAAATATCAAGTGCAATAATCTTACTTTCTCCAAAACGATGTAAAGATTTGTTCCACTGTTCGGTGAGATATACCATCAGATCACCAGTGGACCTATTGCTACGAAAGCCATACTGTCGGTCATTAAGAAGCTTTCGTTCTTCAAGATATTTCTTAAGCTGATAATTAATCAGCGTTTCCATGACCTTGGAAAGAAGGGACGTAAGTGCAATTGGACGATAATTAGAGGGAGAAGAAGATACGCCTTTCTTAGGGACAGGCTGGACAAATGCTGTTTTCCATCCACTCGGAAAGAGACCTGTAGAGTAGGACAGATGGAAAAGCTTACGCAGTGGTTTTGCCAGCGTTGAAGAACACC